>CM033647.1:123926713-124303418 GCA_019512145.1 Engystomops pustulosus
AATCTGAGATATGGTATACAACATGTCACAAAAAAACCTCTAAACTACCTGGGTAAGTTAAAGTTTTTTAAAGTTAAACATACGGGGGTTGAATCTCATAAATTAATATGCAAAATAGCATCCCGGCAAATAATCTAGGAATAGAAAAAAGAAGGATGCTCATGTGGAATAGAAAAACTTAATTTCTTATAATCAAATTTCATAGACAACTAAAAAAGAACAACCATGCATATGCTTGCATGCAAAACACGGTGAATATACAAAAAAATCGACCAAAAGGTCAAGGATAAAGTAATCAATAAGTATTGAACATTCTTATAGTAAACACATGCATGCATTGTCAATATCACTAAGTATACATAATTACCTCATAGATATAAAAACTCCTATATTACGGGAGAGGGCTCACTGTTAACCATATGATTGTCATCGGCAAAGCTGCCATCGGCATTAAAAAGACAGCGGCGTGTGGCCACCACATCATGGGGGAGCGGTAATCCGCGGCTATGACTTTCTCGGGACACACAAAGACCCGAGGCCATCTCAATGCACTCCATTTATTACAATGTGCGATTTGCACATTGTAATAGAAGATGTGGAAAATCCTCATATACTGCCATACTATATTTGCAATTTTATTCATTTTAAGAACTGGTGCCACTGACCTCTTTTTATGATCCATTATAGAGCGTGGATTTTTTTCATCACTCCAAGGTAAGGACCCAGACAACCATTTCAGCATGCAATAACCCAAGGATTCAAAGTCACTGCGCCGTGATGGTCCTAAAAAAAAAAAGTATTACACTTAAACTCATAAGCAGAGGGGGGCGTTACCTGACCGTTTATGTAGGCAGAGGTGCACTCCGGAGCTCCGGCAACGGATCCGGCAATTATCCTGCCTTCACCGCCCCTACATCTCATCAGGGAAGAATGTTGCTCATAGCCTTTATGCTAATTATTGTTTATGTTACGGGTTTGAGGGGGAGAGGGGGATGGGCCAGTCCGGTGTCCTCTAGTAAGGAATATTACACAGCCTCAAGATGATTAATGGGGACAAATTGTACTTAACCGGGCCCCATTGGATCAGCGGCGCGTTCTCTGCACAGGATTCGGGTCCGGCCTGCGGATTTTTAAGATGGTAGTTCCCCCGACCGTCCACCAGGTGGCGCGTGCAGCGCCCGAAAAAATAATTTAACGCCCCCGAGAATGCCCACCATCCATAGAAGGTGTGAAGGTGAGCCGCATCCCCAAGCGACCACATTTTCTTAGGTTTTTACAAAGCTCGCGAGGCCAGGTTTTTTGTTCCGTAATACGTCGAGGTTTTCGTATCGGCCAACGCCACCCACCATTTCTAGTCCCTGCGCAGAATGACGGCTCCGATGAGCCAAATCCGATCGCCTGAATGATGCCAGGCACAAAAACCCGGGGCACATCAATGCCTCACAAAGCGGCGACCATAATCGGCAAATATAATCGAACCGGTAAACACGTCGGGGGGAAATATCGCGAATCGGGCCCTTAGTAAAGACCCCACCCAATGTATTGCATCATACTAAATCCATTGATGTGTGTAATGCTTATTGCTTGCCGGGATATTAGGGGATCTGGGGCGATTGCAAAATATATATGGCCTTAAATATGCTTTCGGGAACTTGAGGCCATAAGCTAGGGCAAGAGACCTCAGAGGTAGTTTTCATCCAATAATAGTACTTGTAAAACAAAAAAGTAAAGGCAGCGGGGAGCTCCATGGGAAAGCGTTATGGCCTTAAACTAATTGGCTCAAACGTGTGGTATAGGATGGTAAGAGGAGGGAGTTTTGGGTTCATGAGAGAATGGGCTGGACTTCTGTCGGCTAGGCTGCACCCGTAGGGGTATGGGTGCCCACCCCATCGGGACAAATGTGTGACACAAGCTGTATGTGGAAGGCAAAACTGAGGCTAGAAGATTGCGAGGCGTGTTGATAAACTAGTGAGAGCTCATGGGGGGCGAGGGCAACTCCACTGTAGTTACGACCAGGCGCCAACCAAATAGACATGCTTAGATACGACACGAGAGCGCGCGAAGAGTCATAGTCCCCAATGGGGGAGGAAGGAAGGGGGGCGGGTGCGACATGAAGAATTGGAATAAAAAAAAAAGGGTATAGGGATAGGGAAACCAATACCAGTGTACGTACACATATGCTCAGAAGCCTCAAAAACAAAAATGGAGAACTGGAAACTCTTGCTGTTGCGAGCAGAAAGAATATGATATAGTGGGTATCAGCGAGACATGGCTGGACAGTAGTTAGCCCTAGACTGCGGCTGTTACTATAGATGGTTATAGGCTTTTTAGAAGGATCGCTAATAAATAAAACTAAGGGGCGAGTCGGGGAGGGGACGATTGTTGTAAAAAAGGGTGGAGGGGACGTTTTATGTGAATTCTCGCCTTCAAGCCCTGCCCCTGCGAGATGACCACGGCGACGCCACATGCCAATGTGGTAGTCTTATGGGTGGAGATAATGGGGGCGACAACACGAATAACCAAAGCCGTATTACTAGGGGATTGATTATACCAGGCCAAATATAAAAGAAGGCCAGAGCAGAGGAAAGCTGATAACGTAAACAGGAAGCCGGCTTCGAAGCATGGGCAGGGACTTCAATTACTCAGATATTCGACCCTGTGGGGCAGAAACTGCAGGGGTCCTTCAAAGGACAGTAGGAGCAGCCGGTTCTTGCTTACAACAAAAGACCAATTACCGTCGCAACTGTACTGACCGAACACCACACAAAGAGGGGGGGGCAATGTGCGACACACCCTTATCCTACCAACAGACCATGTTAGGGTATCAAATCAAATACATGGTTGGGGGGAGGAACGGGAACCTGCGGTAATGACAGTGCATCATAACTACATTGATTTTGTTTATTACGCTCTTACCATAACGAGAGGTTAGGGAAGGGGCAACCAACACTCTAAACTTTTCAGGAGGGCGCCAAATTCCTCACCAGCAAATACAGGGGAACACCTAAAGGATACGACTGGGACAATGTTCTCAAAGACAAAAGCTCCCCTTTTCTCCTATATTCTGCAAAGTCCTGCTGAGAAACACCATACCTTATGGGAAAAAAGCATAAGCAGGAAAAGGGAAAAAAGCCGACTGTGGCACTAACTAGTTCGTAAGGAACAGCAATAAGCGAGAAAGATTTAACGGCCGTTTAACGCGCTACTAAAACGTGAGGGCAGCGGATGAGGAATATACAGGATTTAAAGAGATGGGAAAAATAAATAAATCCTGTACAAAAGCAGATCAAGGCCCGCCATAAAATAGAGAAGGAAATATTGCCAGGGGAGCAAAAAACTTAATCCCAATTATTTTTCACAGTATATAAATGAATAAGAAACTAAAAAACAGTGAGGTGGCCGGCTCCCCTTAGGATAAATGGGAGGGAGGTCATGTGGAAGGAGAGAGGAAAGGGCCCAAATCTACTGAAGTCACCTTTTTAACGCGTCTTTACCCAGGACAATATCCCAGGTGGAAGACACAATGAGGAAATAATGTAAAATTCCCTTGGGAATGATCAAGTTTACAACCCCAGAACAAGAAAGACCTACGGCGCCGCATCAACAAGCCAAAAGACCCAGATAAATACAAGCATGGAGGCCAGATGGCATGCACCCCTGCGGTCTTGCATGAACTAGTCCGGTCGCACTAGACAGACCGTTATTTAATATTTGAAGATTCACTGAGGAGACACTGGGGCTATGTTCAACCAGGATGGCAACATAGCCAAACGTTCCCCGCTGGTCCGCCGCCGACCTCCGGTACCAATATACAAAAAAAGGATCAAAAACGCGAACCGATGCGAAAACTACAGACCTGGAGTTTAATTCTTTGTGGGGGGGGAGCCCTCGAAACCATATTTGCGGTCTCGTTTGTTAGAGATGCTATCATGGCGAGTATCTCACCGGGCTCACCACCTTATAACCACCAGACGTCAGCATGGTTATTGAGCCGAGCAGCGGTTACCTTTCAGACTAACTCTGACTGGTTTACGAAAAGGTTAAGTTCCAGACTGGATCTGCAGGATGTAGTATATCTGGGACTTTTCAAAGGCATTTGACACCGTTGCCGCATTAAAGGTTGCGTATATAAAAAGAGATGTTGGCGAGCAAATAAGGGGACAAAAATCTGTTGGATTTTGGTAAGTAATTGGCTTAGTGAAGAGACAAAACCAGGGTCGTCATAATGGCCACCATTCTCAGCTTGGGTTGCCGTTTACCACGTGGAGTGCCAAAGGGCGGTCGTATATTGGGGCCACTTCTTTAATATTTTTCATTAATGACCTTTCTGTCAGTGGGTTTATTACCACAGTCAAGTTCATATGCAGATGATATACTAAGCCTGGGTAAAGTAATAAATACGAGGTCGATAGTTGAGCATTGTACAGAGGGTGATTTGTTGGAAAGACTTGAGGAGTGCGCGGAAGAGACAAAGAAAGCCAGAATAGGTTGATGAGGTTAATGTAGAAAAATAATAAAGTTATGCATTGGGCCCATGGAACACAAAAAGCTATTACATTATGTTCTAACAGTCAATTACTTGGTAAAATTGGATGTGAAACAGGATTGGGGGTATTGGTGGATGGTATAAACTTCACTTTTAGTGACCAGAGCCAGCGGACTGCCCGCCCTTTAAAGCAAAAAAAGTAGCAGGATGCTATCAAGAGAAGAATAGATTCCCATGATAAAGACATAGTGTGCCCCATATACAAATCCCCATGGTCAGACCACACATGGAATTTGTGTACAGTTTTGGGCACCAGTATATAAAAAGGATCTAGTAAAGTTGGAACGGGTGCAGAGGAGAAGCAACCAGGCTTATAAGATATGCAGGGACTAGAATACAATGACAAGATTACACAAATTTGGGATTATACGTTTTAGCAAAAAAGAATACTGAGGGGAGACCTCATTACAACGATACAAAATTACCCATGACACGGACATCCTACAAGGATCTCCTCCAAAGATTTTTATATCCTAGGCGGAACAACACTCTTCAAATTGTCTCTGGTTCACCAGGGGGAGGGCATCCTCGGCCCGCTAGAGGACGGAGAGGCAAAATTACCATCAACATAGACAGAGGTCAGCTACTGTACGAGCACGTGAGACTATGGAAACTCCTTGACCACAGGAGATTGAATGGAGGACACCTTCATGTACATGTTCACGCTGAAAAAATATCAGCGTTATGGCGGATCAAACACTATTAATTTCTTTAAAGGTTGGACTTGAAGGCTAGTCTTTTACTGACCGGCACCCAAATACTAGATACTATGAAAAGATACACAGCTAATGGTTGAAGTCAAGAGCCATATACCAGCTATAACTTCTTTTTCTTAGGGGCTTCGTAGACGACCAGATCATGGAAGGACAGCCAAATATCTCATCTAAAGAACAGGACAATGGACTTTCCTTGGATCCCTAGCTCAATCCTTCCCATTATACGTACTACTCTACTCATGTAGAGGGGGTAGGTCGAATGTGTTCCCCTAAATCTATCCCTCTTGAATGTTTTAGATCCCTATGCTCTGATGGACAAATTTGACTCCGTTTGCACTGCCCACAGTATATTGGTGCATACAATCTGAATTCCTTGCAATTATTTATATACCCTTTCCCATAACCTGTGAACCCCTTAAGAACCCACGAGCCGCCTACAGAGTACTACAGTTATTCATAGCCATTTTGGTACACTCTCCGCTAGATACTCAACCTGTGTTACAATTGCGTGGGAAGTGATATCTCCCAAGATCTCATGATCTTGCGATAGATCGTGATAAGGCAATAGTGTGTCTATTTGAAATGCGGCAGGGCCAGATGACTAGACCTGACTCATGCTTGCGACCTCCGTACTTGACTTTTTTGAGCTATTTTATCTGAAATGTGAAAAGAAAAAATGGAAGATTTTTTAAAACCTCGGAGCTGCGTCACTGTTTGGTACGATCCGTTATACACTCCAAAAAGAAGCTGGGGAGAGGGACCGCATGCTGGATCAACACATTGGGAAATAAATCTGCCAATCCAGGTTGAGCTGGTCATATTTCTGTATAGTACATCACATGCTTTAGTATTGAGTGCAATGGCCACTCAGAGTCTCCTAAAAACGAGGGAGTTCACTGCCTATACCGGGTAATAGGGCAGGTTTGATGTTACTCAGTCCGCCGATAACCCACTAACCCGCGCGCGTTTTTTGGCTCCGAATGAGCCTCTGTATGGGCGCCCGTCTTTTTCTCCCGTCTGGATTCTTGCTATCCACCCTCTGCCTGTCCTATGGCATCACGGTTATGGCCCCCATATGCACCTTTCCTCCAGATCGGAGATATCTCGGTGAAAGGACATATGATAAACAATGGCCGGCAATACGAATCGCCGTGACTTGGCCCCACGTGATCATAATGTAAAGTAGATCGCGCATCAAATAACGAGCTCGCACGACCCCCGATCCCCGACACCACGTGATAGCACCGCTCACGAGATTCTATTGGCCGGGCCCCCTGGGTTAGCAGTGGGAGGCGAGGCCAGGACCGAGGAGGAAAAGGGAAAATAGACAAAACAAAAAAAGTGTAACATGTAGTGGTGAAGGGGGTTGGCAGGCGGATGGGGACCCTCATTGGGATATCCATGTTTAGTATCTGTTGGCGGACCCATGCGGCACAATACAAAAAAGTTTATGGGTTCCACCTTGTAAGGAACATACAACCTAAAGCTAACACTCTGCCTGATAAAATGTTCTGTTCTATGATTGCCAGGATTTGTAAAAGTTAGGCTATTTTTCCTGCATATATACCAGTTCTTTTCTCAATATGTGAAAACATCAGTCGGCCTGCCATCCCCATGGCATACGGTAATGAGAACTCTGTTAACATAAGTCAGAGACTGTTACACACAACAAAGCACCCACCAGAGTTGGTCGTAAGAGTAAAATTAATTTAGAAATCATGCAATTTTATTATCCGAATGCAGAATGTAACCTCACTTCTTTGCCTTAGTGCATGTGATACCTCAATTGCACGGTTGTTGTCTCCATATCTGTGCTGCACAGTCATATTTTCGATGATACCCTCAGCACCACCTTTATTATGGGCAGCTACAGGCCTATTGTACTATTTCTCCCTGCTGAGGGGGAGGGAAAGTGAAATATTCTCCCGTTAAATGTAATTAAAAGTAAGCAAACAATCAGCCCCCCTTATGTTGTACTGTAATCTCTTAAATTATTTTCTTATGAAAAGTGGGTCACAAATAAGCGTATTGTGGCTAGTTGCTTCCCGTTTTACTGCGAAAGTGTTTGGTATATTTGGGAGGCCCTCCAGTGCAAAGAAAGGGGAGTGGAGAGATCCTTATGAGAGATAGCCAATACAAGGAATTCCTGGGGAATTCCAGGTAGCAGGTTAATAGTGACTGGGGGAAGGGACTGAAAATATAATATAAAAAGGGGAAAAAAAAAATACCGGAGTTACTTTTAAAAGAAAATCTTATCATTAGCATTTCTATTATTAACTATCATTACCCAGCAGACTGTGAATAGAACACTATGTTTCACGCTATGTGCCCCCAACTTTGTTACACATAACATGAAGTTTAAACCCTTACGAGAGAACTGTCAGCGAATAAAACACCTGAACTCCTCCATTAATAACGAAACAGCATCAAGCCCTTACCCAGGTATACCACTCCGTAAATTTCAGCTTTAGGAGAACACTACAACAAAGCTAGGGGCAAACAATGCAGTACAGTTGTGGTTCATGTATTGTCAAACCTAGTTCAGAGAGCTACGCTGGCGTAGTCAGGACGGGGGGGTTGAGGCATGGAGCCTGCAGTCCACCACCGCATAATACCAGGTGGCGCCCCCAAGGACGAGAGGGAGAAGAATGAGAAGATTAAGACGAGGCCAGGCGAACATATTGCGACCCCCCCCCCCCCCTCCCCCGCCAGTGATTACTGCTGCTGTAAGCTAGGCCCCGACTACCTCGGAAGGTATGTACTGGGTGTCTTCTAGTTTTCGGTTGTTTCCCATGAAGCACTACAGATTTAAGTAGTGTACTAAAAGGGGGGACTACAGGAGTTGCTCCGTTAGTATGTGACTAGCCTAAAAGTGTTTGTGATTCACTTAACGGTCCTCTTTAAGCGACTAAGCCACTTAAGGCTTTTTGAGCAAGCCAAATTTTAAACACTCTGCCCTGTATCAACCTATAAAAAATACAGGGGAATTCTGAGATTGATTTCCCTTGACACATGGGGACAAACTTTTTCTACCGGGCTTTGCGACCCGTCTTCTGAAGGACTTTGCCGTTCTTTCTAATAAAACTGCTTTGCCCAACAGGTATTAAGAATTGTGTCTGCAAATGTGGTGACCACGTGACCATTCTGTTGAGCCCGGACTTGCCACAAGGCATCATGCATAAGTTCCGGGATCACACACGCGGCCGGCGCCAGATTTAACGTGCAAGGTCAGACAGAAGTGTGATTGCCAAAGCCCCCGGTTAAAAGGCACTAGTTGTATTATAGACCAGAACACAAATTGGTGGTGCTGAACCCATTCGTGCCAGTCAACTGAGGGACCGCCAGATTCACTGAAGGAATGGGCGCCCAAAACATCCTGAACTCTGGACAAACCCAGCCATTATTACACAGGTAAGCCACACTACAGTGCCCAGTTTTGACACTATTCAAAGTAAAATGCCCCCATCGTCCTTCAAATTTGTTAAAATATCGCGATGACATATCTTTTGCCCACATATCTAGTTATAAACAAAATGGAAATTTAGGGCAAAAAACTGTGCAAACTATTTCTGATTTTCGTAGTTATATGTTTTTTACGGTTAAAAAAAGACACTGGCCATCCAAGTTCAACACAAGAAGCGGACAGGGATTGGCATTCGCGGATACAGGATTTAGGGGAGGAAACCAATTCTATAGATACATAACCATCAATGTATGTAGGTGTTTGTTAACTTGTTAAAAAGGAATCTGAAGACCCTTCTGAAGCTCTTGCGATCCTGCTGTGACCAGCCGCATGCAGGCAGGCATTCCACAGTTGTGACAGCTTCTCAATAGTAAAAAAAACCCTGTCGCCCTCTGGTTTGATAAACCTTGATTTTCCAGACGGAGAGACGGAAAGAAGGGAAAAGTGCCCCCTCGTCTTTCCAGATTATGATTTAATCTGGAGACAATTTACCACCATATTTTAGTATGAGACCAAAGTTCTAAATTTGCTGCCTCTGCCTATAAATCACGATAGCCCCCATAACACACAAATTACTTTCTTAACTAGGCATTTACTGAAATGTTGCTCATATGTACGAATGTTTTCTTTTTTTCGTCTTATGATATCATTCTCATTTTTCGGATGTTAAGGGGCTTGCTTAGAATTTTGGATTTGTTCAAATTTTATGAAAAACACCGCCAAAACTTATATTTACAGGGATCTTGCTTAGCCTGAGAGGCCCAAATAATTTAAACTCCATAAATTAAGCGTTTGTAAACCCTTTAAGAGTTTAACAGGGGTTTTTTTTATCGAAACAACAATGAAGACAGAAATTTAAAATTTTAAAGTTTTTTGCTACACAGACATTAATTTTGGCCCAAATCAAAAACATTCATCACGAATTAAATGATGAAAAGTCCACCAAAAATTTGATACCAATTTCTCCAGAGGTTGCCGGTTACCCCTACATGCGGTGGGTAAACTGCCTGTCCAGGGCCGCATGGCCTTGGGAACAGAATGTAGCGAGGGAGAGCATTCAGAGAAGATATGCATTGTAACATTGTACCAGATAAATTAATTATCATCTGATGGGCGATTTATTCAAAGACAACCAGTAAAGCGCCTTTTTATTTTCACAAATCAAATGAGACACTCATGGAATTGCTAAAACAGCTTGTCATTACTTCTTTATCCCTATATCTGCATAGGTTGGTTGTATTAGACCTCAGACTTACAGCACTTGCTGCAATGGCTGCACCCCTGCCATCCATCGACTCGATAAGCCTTCACTGAACCTGTGCTCACAACCAGCACAGGTTATAGACTGCATGTAAATGGGTTAGTAATGATTTCTACCACTTCATTACATGCTCCTGCTAGTACCACGTGATCTGCACAGTGCCAGGTTGTCACCATAACATCTGGCATGCAGGGTTCAGTGTTCAGTGGACACTTTATTGTAAGACAACTAAATGGACTGTAATGAGCCCTAAATACTCTTGAGATAGAACAACAAAGGCATCATGGGATCTGTGAGCACCCCAATCGGCCTCGAGAGAATAGAATGAACAACCCACCCACTTCACCGTTGGCGTCTTTTTTTGCTGTCCGCCCGAGAAGAAGAAAGATTTTTATCAACACTTCCGAACAGAAAAATGTCATAACCCTTTGGAAAAAAAAAAAGGACCGAGCCAGCAGCACACAAGTAGGCTTCATTCTGCCTTTGTACTTCAAGAGGGAATCACTATAGCCTTTACATTACGCTTAGTATCGCTTGGTGGGGACGGTGCGGATTAAGAAAAACATTCAATTTGTGCCCCCGCCTACTAGAGTGTTACAGATGTAGTTTGTTTGGCCCGTTTCTCCTTACCATAGAAATAACATCTTAGTTATGGCGTCACCACGATTACCACAATACTCCGTTTATATAGCTTTTGTAGCTTTACTTGTTTGAGAATATAGAACTCATTTGGTTGAGAAAGTCGCTTGTGACTTGCCCATCAGTCATGTTCGAAGAGGCCATAAGATTTTTTGTGTCAAGGAGCCCTGTGACTGATTATTGGTATTAAGCGTTGGCGTATACTGTTGATATTCTTGATCCATTTATCTTGTTTTCATGGACGATTGGATGAGAAAATATTGAAATTTTTGTGTTCTTACAGAATGCGCGTCACAAGAACACAATTTTATTTTATTGATACTGGTTTTCTTAACAGACGATATTTATAGTGTCTTAGGTGACGGGAGATGGTTATAGTCTTTTTAGAAAGGATCGTATAAATAAAAAAGGGGGAGGGGATTGTTTATATGTGAATTCTTGCCTCAAGCCTGCCCTGCGAGATGACATCGGCGACGCACATGCAAATGTGGAGTCCTTATGGGTGGAGATAAGGGGAGGGAAAAAGAATAACAAAGTATTACTAGGGGATTGTTATAAGGCTCCAAATATAAAGAAGGCAGCAGAGGAAATGCTGATAAGTGAAATGGATGCGGCTTCGAAGCATGGGGGACTTCAATTACTCAGATATTGACTGTGGGGCAGAAACCTGCAGGTCCTTCAAAGGCAGTAGGTTCTTGTCTACAACAAAAGACAATTACCTGTCGCAACTAGTCCTGGAACCAACAAGAGGGGGGGCACTGCTGGACCTTATCCTTACCAACAGACCTGTTAGGGTATCAAAACTACAGGTTGGGGGGAACCTGGGTAATAGTGATCATAATATCATTGATTTTGTATTACGCTTTACTAAGAGCGTTAGGGAAGGGGCAACCAACACTCTAAACTTCAGGAGGGCAAATTCTCAGCAAATAAGGGAACACCTTAAAGGCATAGACTGGGACAATGTTCTCAAAGACAAAAGTCCCCTTTTCTCATATATTCTGAAAAAGTCCTGTGAGAAACACATACCTTATGGGAAAAAGCATAAGAGGAACAAGAAAAAGCTGATGTGGCTAACTAGTCTTGTAAGGAAAGCAATAAGCGAGAAAGATAAGGCGTTTAAGGTACTAAAACGTGAAGGCAGCGATGAGGCATTACAGGATTAAAGAGAGAAAAATAAATCCTGTAAAAAGCAGATCAAGGCCGCAAAAATAGAGACAGAGAAATATTGCCAGGGAGAGCAAAAATAATCCCAAATTATTTTTCAAGTATATAAATGATAAGAAACTAAAAAACAGTGAGTGTGGGTCCCCTTAGGAATAACATGGGGGTCATGGTGGAAGGAGATGAGGAAAGGGCCAATCTACTGAATGTCACCTTTTTAACGGTCTTTACCCAGGAAAATCCCCTGGTGGAAGACACAATGAGGAATAATGTAAATTCTCTTGGGAATGTCAACAGTTTAACCCAGAAAGACGTACGGCGCCGCATCACAACCACTAAGACAGATAAATCACCGGGGCCAGATGGCATGCACCCCTGGGTTCTGCATGAACTATGTACCGTGATAGACAGACCGTTATTTTTAATATTTGAAGATTCACTGAGGACTGGTTATGTTCCACAGGACTGGCATTGTCAAACCTAGCTTACAGCGAGCTGGCGTATTCATGAGGGGGGGTCTGAGGCATGGAGCCTGGCAGTCACCACCGGCATATATACCAGTGGCGCCCCCGGAGAGAAGCTTAAGAGAGGGGGAACATATTGGAGCCTGGCAGTCACCACCGGCATATATACCAGTGGTGCCCCCGGAGAGAAGCTTAAGAGAGAGGAACATATTGGACCACCCCCCGTGATTACTGCTTGTAAGCTAGGCCCGACTATCGGACGTCTATGTACTGGAGTGTTTCCTAGCTTTTCGGTATGTTCCCATGAAGCCTATGTACTGGAGTGTTTCCTAGCTTTTCGGTATGTTCCCATGAAGCTACAGATTTAATAGTGCTATAACTGAGGGAGGGCTATGGAGTTGCTTCCTTTAGTATGTGTAGCTAAAGTGTTTTATTCACTTAACAGGTCCTCTTTAAGGACTAAGCCACTTAAGGCTTTTTGATCAAGCCAAATTTTTAAAATCTGCCCTGTATCACTATAAAAAATACAGGGGATTTTGAGATTGTTTTCCCTTGACCATCATCTCATTTTTCTAGGATGTTAAGGGGCTTAGAATTTTGGATGTTTTCAAATTTTTATGAAAAACGCCAAAACTTATATTTACAGGGACTTGCTTAGCTTTATGAGGCCTAAATAATAGTAAAACTCCATAAATTAAGACGTTTGTTAACCCTTTAAGAGTTTCACAGGGGTTAAAACAAAATGAAGATTGAATTTAAAATTTTAAAGTTTTTTGGACAATACATTAATTTTGGCCCAAATCAAAAACATTCATAATGAATTAAATGATGAAAAGCTCCACAAAATTTGATACCCAATTTCTCCCGAGTATGCCGATACCCCACATGAGGTGGTAAACTGCTGTATGGGCGCATGGCTGGGCATAGAATGGTAGGAGAGCCATTCAGAGAAGATTTGCATTGTAACATTTTACAGACTAAATTATTAATAATTGATGGGATTTTATTAAAGAGTAACTGTAAAGGTTTTTTATTTTTCACAAATCAATAGCTCATGGAATGTAAAACAGCTTTGTCTATTATCTTTATTACCTATATCTGCAGTAGTTTGTTTGCTATAGCCCTCAGATTACCGCATTGCTGCAATGGCTGCCCCCTCTCCATGTGTTGATAAGCCTTATGAATCCGTATGTTGTTTAAAATTTGTTTCTGGTCGGTTTCCTGGGAGGGGAGAAGCTGCTGCTCCCTGCTAACAGGAGAAGAGGTCATGTTTCAGTGAATGTAGCAGAGCTGGAAGCGTGCAGCACAGTGAACGCAGAGGTCTCCTGCACATAGTAGTGAGATATAAGATCTCCCTGTTCCCTATCAGTCCCTCCATCCCAGTGTGTGATTCTACAGAAGTTTCTCTCTCTGTCTCTGCTCTTCTTCCTGCTCCCTTCCCAGTTCAGCTCTTTCCATATAAGCTATTAACCCTCAGTGCTCACACAGCACAGGTTATAGACTGCATGTAACTGGGTTAGTAATGATTTCTACCACTTATTACATGTTCCCTGCTCGTCCATGTGATGGAAGCTGCCAGGTTGTCACCACAAACATCCTGTATGCAGTGTTCAAGTGGATTTACTTGTAAGAAACTAAATGGATTTAATGCTAAAATACTTTGAGATAGAACACAAGGCATCATGGGATCTGTGAGCAAACAATCTGTCCTGAGAGCATAGAATGACCACCACCCACTTCACCGTTGGCGAGAAAGATTTTTATCAAACACTTTCAGAACAGAAAATGTCATAACTTTGGGGAAAAAAAGGACGAGCAGCACACAGTAGGCTTCATTCTGTTTGTTTTCAAAGGGGGAATCACTATAGCTTTACATTTACGCTTTAGCTATTGCTTGGTGGGGATAAGAAAAACATTAATTGTGGTTTAGGGTGTTAAGCTGTATGTTTTTTGGCCGTTCTCCTTACCATAGAAATAATATCTTTAGTCTATGGGTCACCACGATTACCACAATACTCCTTTTATATAGCTTTTTTAGTTTACTTGTTTTGCTGAATATAGAACTCATTTGGTGAGAAATTCGCTTGTGATTGCATCGTCATGTTCTAAGAGGCATAAGATTTTTTGTTTAAGGAGCTGTACTTTTTATTGGTATCAGGTTGGCGTAAATGTTATATTTTGATCACCATTTATCTTGTTTTCATGAGGTTGGATGAGAAAATATTGAAATTTTTGTGTTCTTACCGAATGGGTTCAGTAACAATTTTATTTTATTGTACTGGTTTTATCTTAAGACGCTATATAGCTGTTAGTGCGGGAGCCTGGCTGTGTGTGTCACCTTCTGAGCCTGTGTCAGGATGCTTCAACAGACAGCTTTTCCTGATGTACATGTATGTCTTAATCCGTTAAGAGGTTAACTTTATTAAAAAGAAACCCAAGGTCTCTGGACTCTGAGGGATCTTACACACCCCCAGGAGCACTTCTCCCAGGGATGAAGTGCTTTGTGGAGTTTGTAAGAGCTGGAGCCCAGAATGTCCGATGTTTGTAAAATAAAGGACCTGCAGCCACTCTCCCGGCCAAGCACACTGCCAGTGAGGAGATAAGGCCTGAGAGTTGGCCATGAGTGAAGGGTGTGGAGTTAAGAAGCTTATTTGTACATCACATTACTTAATGGCTCTAGGCCACCACTTTGAAAATTAAAAAGCATCATACAAGGTAAGATCAATATGTACCAGTGCCTTTGTGAACATCAAGGCTTATGAACTCAGCTGTGCCATCATGGGGTGTTCTGATGCCTTCCCTGTACGCCACATGATTTCCACTGGGACTATATCGAAATGCATTATAATATCCAGCAAGATAGACCTAAGACAGAATAAATGTTCTTTTTTTTAAAAATGTAATAACATAGAAGCTTTAATTCAGATCATGCATCTCAACATTTTCTTACACATAATTAGCAAACTTAAAAAAAGGTTCGGTGCTTCAGGTACAAAACCCAGACACATAATTTAGCATATTCTCCCCCAATCCTGGCCATCCTATTGAACGGCACAAACATTTGGTCAGAATATAAGCTTATGTTGTGTTTTCCATATATTACTTTAATCTTTTTATATTTTTAAAAATCATCTTAATATTTATTTGGTTCTCTTTTTATCCTCAACACCAATGTTGCTTTTGTCTCTTTGTTATCCATTGATTCAATGGAGAACATGTGGACAAATTCATTTCAATTGGCTCATACCTCTTTACGCTAGAATTTTATCCTATTCGTCATACCGGTAGAGTCATTTTTATTTTACTTTTCTTGGATTGAAGAAAACGATTGTGTGCAATACAGCAACCATACTAATTCTTTGTTAGAAAATGCATTCCTCATATGCCTAAGATGTCTCTTTCTGAAGTAAGAGGTCTCATTCTGAGTAAAGGTGGAGATTTCTAATTAAGAATTGTTTTATGTATCTTGCTATCTTACAGGTATAAATATGTGCTTTGTACTGAAATAAAATTGAGTAACTTTTTGAGAGAACTACTGGTCTCAAGGGTGTCAGATTCTCCTTGTTAACCAAATACCTTTTAATTACCGTATATAAAGCAAAGACATACTCAATTTCCACGAAAACTATAATATACACTCACCGGCCACTTTATTAGGTACACCTGTCCAACTGCTCGTTAACACTTAATTTCTAATCAGCCAATCACATGGCGGCAACTCAGTGCATTTAGGCATGTAGACATGGTCAAGACAATCTCCTGCAGTTCAAACCGAGCATCAGTATGGGGAAGAAAGGTGATTTGAGTACCTTTGAACGTGGCATGGTTGTTGGTGCCAGAAGGGCTGGTCTGAGTATTTCAGAAACTGCTGATCTACTGGGATTTTCACGCACAACCATCTCTAGGGTTTACAGAGAATGGTCCGAAAAAGAAAAAACATCCAGTGAGCGGCAGTTCTGTGGGCGGAAATGCCTTGTTGATGCCAGAGGTCAGAGGAGAATGGGCAGACTGGTTCGAGCTGATAGAAAGGCAACAGTGACTCAAATCGCCACCCGTTACAACCAAGGTAGGCAGAAGAGCATCTCTGAACGCACAGTACGTCGAACTTTGAGGCAGATGGGCTACAGCAGCAGAAGACCACACCGGGTGCCACTCCTTTCAGCTAAGAACAGGAAACTGAGGCTACAATTTGCACAAGCTCATCGAAATTGGACAGTAGAAGATTGGAAAAACGTTGCCTGGTCTGATGAGTCTCGATTTCTGCTGCGACATTCGGATGGTAGGGTCAGAATTTGGCGTCAACAACATGAAAGCATGGATCCATCCTGCCTTGTATCAACGGTTCAGGCTGGTGGTGGTGGTGTCATGGTGTGGGGAATATTTTCTTGGCACTCCTTGGGCCCCTTGGTACCAATTGAGCATCGTTGCAACACCACAGCCTACCTGAGTATTGTTGCTGACCATGTCCATCCCTTTATGACCACAATGTACCCAACATCTGATGGCTACTTTCAGCAGGATAATGCGCCATGTCATAAAGCTGGAATCATCTCAGACTGGTTTCTTGAACATGACAATGAGTTCACTGTACTCAAATGGCCTCCACAGTCACCAGATCTCAATCCAATAAAGCATCTTTGGGATGTGGTGGAACGGGAGATTCGCATCATGGATGTGCAGCCGACAAATCTGCGGCAACTGTGTAATGCCATCATGCTAACTAACATGGTGTACCTAATAAAGTGGCCGGTGAGTGTAGTGTTCTTCAATAATAAGACTATACACAGGATCGGACTGACCCACCGCAAGGCTGGTGAATTCTGGCACACCTGGCACTGTGACAGGGGCCTCTGTTCGAATCCATGGAAGGCCCCTGGAAGTACACAATGCAGCCAGAAACAGGCGCTCGAATATTATCACTGCAGCTGACACCGAGTGTGAGGTGGCCGGGAGCCTTTCCGGCACACGTCGCACTCTGACCCTAGATGCGCGGTCGCCATATGACATCATCATCAGGACGAGGCAAGTACATGATTTTTTTTTTTTGCTTTTGGTAAAAGAGAGAAGGTGGGTCAGTGTGTATGAGGGGGCCTAGGGTTTAGTGTGAACAATGAAGGGGCCTATTTAAAATATGGAGGGGGAAGAGGTAGTGGGAAAAATAAAAAATTCATTGGGGACCCAATGTAAAATTCATGTGGGGTGGCAGTATGTATGAGGGGGCCCAATGTTAATTGTATAAGGGGGCAGAGTGTATGACGGGGGTCCCAATGTTAAATTTATAAGGAGGCAGTGTTAAATTCATGGGTGTATGAGAGGGCTTTATATAAAATTCATTATGACGAGGGGTCCCATTATGTAAAATTATTGGGGGAGGCAATGTGTATAATTAATGAGAGGGTCCTGTAAATAGAATACATGAGGGGGCTAAGTGTCTAAACCTCATGAGGGGATCAGTGTGTATTATTCCAGGGGGGCAGAGTACTGAAATCCATAGAAGTGACAGCATATAAGATGTTTGGGGGCAATATACAGAAATAAAATCTCTGTGTTAAGGAGCATCACATAGTCACGGAGGCGGGAGCTGAACGCCAAAGTCAGGCTCAGTGCCCCCCTCCACTGTGATGGACTACTTTATAACTGCTTTACATTTCTGATGTGCATGCGTTGTGTACCCTGGATTCCTGCACATGCAAGGTTCACCACTGTACTCAAATGGCCTCCACAGTCACCAGATCTCAATCCAATAAAGCATCTTTGGGATGTGGTGGAACGGGAGATTCGCATCATGGATGTGCAGCCGACAAATCTGCGGCAACTGTGTAATGCCATCATGCTAACTAGCATGGTGTACCTAATAAAGTGGCCGGTGAGTGTAGTGTTCTTCAATAATAAGACTATACACAGGATCGGACTAACCCACCGCAAGGCTGGTGAATTCTGGCACACCTGGCACTGTGACAGGGGCCTCTGTTCGGATCCATGGAAGGCCCCTGCCAGTGGCTTCAATAGTACACAATGCAGCCAGAAACAGGTGCTCGAATATTATCACTGCAGCTGACACTGAGTGTGAGGTGGCCGGGAGCCTTTCCGGCACACGTCGCACTCTGACCCTAGATGCGCGGTCGCCATATGACATCATCACACAGCTGTGCATCTCTTCCTGTTAAGTGGCAACAGCAGCAGCGACAGGACGAGGCAAGTACATGATTTTTATTTTTTGCTTTTGGTAAAAGAGAGAAGGTGGGTCAGTGTGTATGAGGGGGCCTAGGGTTTAGTGTGAACAATGAAGGGGCCTATTTAAAATATGGAGGGGGAAGAGGTAGTGGGAAAAATCTAAAATTCATGGGGGACCCAATGTAAAATTCATGTGGGGTGGCAGTATGTATGAGGGGGCCCAATGTTAATTGTATAAGGGGGCAGAGTGTATGACGGGGGTCCCAATGTTAAATTTATAAGGAGGCAGTGTTAAATTCATGGGTGTATGAGAGGGCTTTATATAAAATTCATTATGACGAGGGGGCCCAATGTAAGATTCATGGTGGGGGGGGGATCTGTGTATAATGAGAGAGCCCTATGTAAAATTTATGAGGGGGTAGTGTGTATAAAGAGGGGCCCCAGCTATGTAAAATTTATGAGGGGTAGTGTGTATAAAGAGGGGCCCAGTATATAACGTTCAAGAGCAGGGGCAAGTGTGTGTAATGAGGGAGTCCAGTATAAAAAAAATTGGGGGGGGGGGGGTTATAAAATTGATAGGGGTGTGTGGTAAAACTCTGGCATGGCAGTGTGTATGATGTGGGGCCAGTATAAAAAATAATGGAGGGGGGGGGGGGCAGTTTAACAAATTCTGGGGGGCAGTGTGTATAAGGGGTCCATTATGTAAAATTATGGGGGAGGCAGGTATTTAATTGAGAGCGACTTCCTGTAAAAAAACATGAGGGGGGCTAAGTGTCTAAACCTCATGAGGGGATCAGTGTGTGATTATTACAGGGGGCAGAGTAATGGAAATCCAGAGAATGACCGCATTATAAGAGTTTGGGGGCAATATACAGAAATAAAATCTCTGTGTAAGGAGACATCACATAGTCACGGAGGCGGGAGCGACCAGCAAAGTCAGCTCGTGCCCCCTCCACTGTGATGGACTACTTATAACTGCTTTACATTTGTGAGTGGCATGCGTTTGTGTACACGTGGATTCTGACATTGCAAGGTTCACGCAGGAGTGGCAACACGATCAGGATACACATCACCAGGGCCAATATAAGGAAATCTGGGCAGTTTTAAACACTCCCCACAATGCCCGACAGTTTAGAAGTAAGAGACGTCGATGGAGGGGGAACACTGAGCCTAAAGGGGTATTCTCGTTGTGCATTCCACATTCAGTTCAGTAATCTGCCATGTACCCGGTTTCGAAAAAGGACAGGTGTTTAAGTATTTTTGCTCCTAAAGAGGCACTAGGTCAGTGGTGGCGAAACCGATGCGCATGGTGCCAGTGGTGGCACTCTGAGCCCTCTCTGTGGCCCCAGGCACACACCCCCAGCATGAAGTTCACCAGCAGGACTCACGAATCTCTACCGAATGTTTCCTACAAGATAGCCCAAATGTGCCCGCTCTCCTTTCAACTGCGTGTGGTTGTGTTTAGGAGGCTGAAACAATGCACAGTTGTCAAATAACAAGGAGAATCATACTGCTTAAATTGCTGTGGTGGCCACTTTGCGGATAAATAAGGGGCTTGTGTTGAAGTTGGCACTAGGCTCTAAGGTTCGCCATCACTGACTAGGTCTATTTCAGGGTATGTCTTATTTTTTTATGAACAATAATTCATTATATTAAACAAAAAATCCATTCTCTAACATCTTATGATCCACACTTGAACTTTCTGCGTGTATTTCTTTGACTCCATTTCTATTAGAATCCATTGGCCCCAAACTCTCATGTGTAGTAAAAGTACTTGCCATAAATGACCCTGGTAGTGCTGGTAGTATAAGATGAAGAAGCAGTTACTACTGCATAAAGGAACTGCTCCTGTTTACGGGGGATCTCTGACTGACAAGATCCCTTTATAATTTGGGGGCTTTACCTAATAATAGAAGTAAATAAGTTCAAAAACTATGTGTAAATAATAATAGTAGGTAGGTTGTATAAAGATAACTGAAGGGATGTTACATACACATTAATAATTGAGGGAGATTTCTGTCATAATAATAGGGACATGGATAAAAGGCGCAGTGTGTATAAAAAAGTGATTGTATTATAACACATGCTTAACTAGGGGCCACAGTATAAAAAATAATAGAAGGGACATTAAATAGAAATAATTAAAGAGCATGTTAAGTAAATTCACATAGCATATGGTATACTAAACGCGAGGTTAACACCACCATATGATTTTTTTAGTCGTATAGATTATTTAGTAAGGGACTGTATAAGCAATATATTTGTGGTAACAATTTTTGAATATGCTGGGGCACGAGGGGTTTTGTATGTAGATCTTTTTAAACGTCATAGTGTGAGACTGTGTTATCCAGGTGACATTTAAAACTTTAAAGTAATGGGTATTTTTAGGGGCGCAGTGAGGGGGCTCGCTTCCCAGAGCGATCTTGCCAGACAATTTGCAACCGTTTTTAATACAATTCTGAGCGGTACATAGATGTACTTCTGATGTGTATATCAGTGTTATATTCTGACTAACCTTCTAGTGTTGAGATAGTCTCAGCTTATGTATGGTTATTCTATGGAGGGTGCTGTGACTATCGGGTCATGGTGGACTCGTCTATGTGGTGAGAGTGTACGGTTTTATGCAGTTCTTGTAAAGGTTTTTAGCATTACTTATGGAAGGTGGTGGTGCAAAACATAATACATCCCTAACACAGCCAGGCACCAGGTAAATCTTATACCATTACCAAATCAAGCCCCTGAGATAACATAACCACCTGCAGCCCCTGTACAAAAACCAACCGCCGTGCACTAGCGGAGAGGGAGCAGAAGTGCTGTCTATCTGTTTCCACCCCCCCCCCCTCCCCCCTTTGTTTCACTGCCCTATAGTGCTCCCATATTAGAGACCAAACGTGTTGGACGAACCTTCTCCATTCAAAGAGTTTTCTGTATTTTCATGACAATATGTACAGTCAACGAAGGCCACCAAACTAGAAACACATGTGTGAAAAACCATGAAAAATAGTCTTATATTCTAGGTTTATTCCACGTAGACACCTTTTGCGTTGGATGCTGCTGTTGCACATTCTTAGCATTCTCTGTAATGAGCTTAAGAGGTAGTTCAGTCCCCCCAACCCTCCCCATTAGGGTTTGGTCTGTAATTGGAGGTCAGGTCATTGGCGTAGACACTCCATCACTCTCATTTTGTGTGATGAAATAAGCCCTACAAAAGCGCGAGGGTATGTTTGGGGTCAATGTCCTGTGAAAAATAAATGCTGGGCGCACTAAATGCACACAGATGAATAGCATTCCGCTGCAAGCTGCTGTGGTACACTGCGGGGCAGTATATTCATTTTGATAAATCCCAAATTTACCAGCAAGCACCCAAACCAGCCACCTCCTCCTCAAAGCTTTCACGGGGGAACCAGCTGCAGAGTCATGTTGTACTTTTCTGCCATGCAAAGGCCACGAGTTGGAACCAAAGATCTCAAATGGATCATCAGACAAAGCACAGATTTCCCATGGTCTAATGTCATTCTATGGTATCTCTTAGCCCAAAAAGTCTTCTTGCTTGTTCACTTTTCTTAGCGTGGTGTACTAGCAGTATTTACCCATAAAGGCTGCTGCTCACAATCTTCTCTTACAGTTGTTGTAGAATGTGTCTGGCTGTAGAACTCCTAAAGTCTACTCAGTGGACATAAGCTGGATCCACAGTACAACACAAAAATTGATGGTCCCAAACCCCGATTTATAAGGCAAGAGAATATTCACGGCGGCGTCGCAGTCGGCTGTATGGAGGGGGCTAACGGCTGAGCCCTATCTCAACTGAGTAAGTTCGTTTGCTGCATATGCAGCAAAGGCTTACGGGAACATCTGCGATCGGTGCTCAACAGGGGGCCTGCCGGCAAGCTGCCGGCCGCCCAAACAGATAGCGGCGCCATGGGCAGCGCCACTTTAACCTTGGGATCCGCGCTCCCCGTGACGTCACGGGGCGGCAAATACGTTCGTCCATGGTAGCACGGTAGTCTTCCGAAGAACCGAGGCTATTTCGTTTACCCCTTCATACAAGTGTGATTAGCACATGATTGAATGATCGGAAGAAAATTCCCATTTACTGCCTACTGTAGTTGGCCAGTTAGTAATAGGTCGATCGACAACCTAGGAGATACCTAGGGAAGTCTGAAAAATGAGATAAATAATAAAAAAAAAGTAAAAAAAAGTTAAAAAAACAAAAAAAAATCCTAAAAACCCCTAAAATTTCATCCCCCCCCTTCCCTAGAAACTGACATAAATATAAATAAACAGTAAAAATCATAACCACATCAGGGATCACGACGCGTCGAAAATGCCCGATCGATCAAAATATGCTAATGTTTTTTCAAGTGTTAACCCCTACGGAAAATAGCGCCCAAAGTCGAAAAATGGCACTTTTTTGCATTTTGAAAAACTCAAACAAAATCTATAAAAAGTGATCAAAGGTGTAAGTCTAAATATGTGGATATTTGAACTATTATCAGATTCGCAAAAAATGACCACCCCAGCTCTACCCCATAGTATAAAAAGTTATTAGCGCCAGAAGTTGGCAAAATCAAAAAAATTATAGTTTGCAGGAGGTTTTAATTTTTGTAAATGTTGAAAAACATATAACACTATACAAATTTGGTACCCCTTAATGTACGACCAAAGCAATAAAGTAGACATGGTCATTTGGGGAGCTCAGGAAAGACGAAGTAGCCACGCCCACCAAGAAATAGGCGAAAATGCTGGTTTTTTCACCATTTTCATGCCATTGGAATGTTTTTCTCCGCTTCCGTAGTCATGGATGGAATATTACTACCATCATTATGAAGTGCACTTTGTGTCGCGAGAAAAAAAAGCCACACCACAGCTCTTACGTGTACAAATAAAAAAGTGATAGATTTTTGAAGGTGGGGTGTAAAAATGGACATGAAAAACAGGACAAGGGCCCGGTCCTTAACGGTACACCTGACAGGGCACACTGTGTGTGTGAAAACTTTTAAGGTGAACTTTTGAGCTCAGACAGGAGAATGGCAAGAATGTGCAAAACAGTATCAAAGCCAAAACGTGGTAACTGTGAAGAAGCTAGAATATAAACCTAGTTTCAGTTCAATTTTTATTTTTCTAAAGGGGTTATCCGGTTAAAAAATTTCTTATGGCCGGGTTGGGGAGGGCTATTTCAAACACATAAACAATGTACTTACCTCCGCAGTGCTGCCGATGTCCAGCGCCGCGGCCGGTTCTTCTCTGTGCGTCCGACCGGAAGCTCCCAGAGCACCGATTTCTCCCGCGCTTAAAACACTGAGAGAACAGGGACGGATGGGAGGAGCCGTCCACATCGTGACCAGAAGCTCCCTAGCGGGTCTCGTGCCCTAAAACAAAAGGGGCATGGATCGAAGGGGACCGCGGCGCGGGAGGGACATCAGCGGCGACGGACGAGGTGGTAAGTTCATGTTATTATGTTTAAATAGCCCTCCCAGCCGGCCATAAGAACCTTTTTAAAACCCGGATAACCCTTGTAAGTATATTATTTCACATGGGTAATCATAGTTATGATGTCTTCAATGTAAATCTACAATTTCTAAAGTCATGAAATACAGAGAAAAACTCTTGATATGAAAAACTTCTGGTCTATACTGTATCTACATATGTTTCAACTAAAATGTTGGGCTCATCCCAACACTGAACCCATAACTGTCCAGAAAATTATAGTGTCTAACACTAGTAAGAACCATTGAATTGGTCATAAATAATGTAAACCCACACCATACAAAACCATATTTGTTCAAGAAAATACAAACAAAAAAAACAAAAAAAGGTGGTGTGTAAAGCAGTTCATACATGTCAAACACAGTACTATGAAAAAACAATCAAAATTTATTAGTCAAAAAAGCCCTCTAAAAACCACTAAAAACTCAAGTGTATTAAATTGTGTATGTCGGGTTTGGGTATGATAAAACCAAAGAATGACAACCCTTCCCACACTACGCCCTTCACCCACACTATCCTCATTTTTGGTAAAGGTTAATACAGGTATGGTTGCACAGGTGATATATTGAGTTAGTTGTAGGAGTACTTTGCTAGGTTCGGATTATTGACTGTTATTATGTTGCACCTGGTTACCAAATGTGAGTGTATTTCATTATACTTGCAAATAAAAAAATAAAAAAAAAATCTTTATGGGGAAAGTGTGGAGGGGTTGTTTCCATTAGAGATGACGAGCACAAAACTGCTGGGTGTCGTAGTTTCTTAGACGACCTTTTCCCGAGCTCGAGTGCTAGTTCGAAAACAAGCCCATGAAAGTTCAAATGGGAGACTCGAGAATGTTTACAAGGGGACCAAGGCTCTGCACAGGAGGCTTGGCCAAAACACCTGGAGACTCCAGAACAAGATAGAAACACACGGAAATGGACAGGAAGGGGCGGCGATGCTGGGAGCTATGAGGTGTTAATCGCACCTCATGCCAAAATTATGGGAAACAGCATGGCCATGACAGAGTGACCGCATGAGGCTAGATAGCATCTAAAACATGCATAATGACCCGACACACTATAGGGGACGGCATTGCAGAGGCAGCGGCAGCAGTGGCAGGCTAGAGTGTCATGGCGAAATAACATAATCGGACTCAGGCTTCACCAAAGGAGGTGAGCAAGAAGCTGCTGGATGAAATTATTTCTCATGTGA
Organism: Engystomops pustulosus; assembly: GCA_019512145.1. Classification (NCBI taxonomy): domain Eukaryota; kingdom Metazoa; phylum Chordata; class Amphibia; order Anura; family Leptodactylidae; genus Engystomops; species Engystomops pustulosus. The sequence goes on from CM033647.1 coordinate 123,951,822, forward strand.
ACAAAAGGTGCGGTGATTAATTAGTCGATAAACAGCTACAGGGTGGCGACATCGTGACCAAGTCCGCATACGTATCTGGTGAAACACCCGAAAAATGAGCCGGACATAGCCTGTTTGATAAGGGGAACGAATGTGGAGGCAGCCATGGAGACGACCTCGATGATTAAGAGCGACAGTATGGCGGCATTAGAGTGCCGCTGCTATGATTGCATTCAGGTTAAAGCATGGCGGCGACAGATCTGGCCGAAGTTCACTATTGTACTGGTGAACACCTGATAATTTGACCTGACACAGACTAGTTGATTAAGGGGATATGTGCGGCATATCCTCTCGTGCCCATCGTGCTGGGGGTATAGAAGGTTTGAAATGCGCATGGAGGACATTGGTTGGACGCTGTGGAGGTCGTGGGAGGCACAATGGAAGGAAACAGCAGGGTCAGCATGATGGTGCTCTGGGCTGCCTAATCTTGGATTGGTATGGGAGGATTGGTAATCCGAAGGGGCGCACTCAGAGTGGAATTAACACATATAAGATTTAATAAAAGTCTAAAGCACACGCGTTTCGGGGTCCAAGAAACCCCTTTATCAAAGTTGAACAGAGACTATGATGAAGAGCGGATTTGGTGCTCCCATCCTCTCTTCCGAGACTTCTTTTCAGACGAAATAATATTGGTAAACTGATAAAAGTTTGCCAGTTTATTTGTGGATTCACAGCCAGGGTGGCGCAAAGTTAAAAAGTTGATGTGGAAGCCATGAAAACAACCACAAATTCCGCTGACACAGCATGTTGGTGAGGGGACCATGTATGGAGGCATTATGGACGACTTTGGAGGCAGCTATGGTGTGGATGGACGTGTGGACGGCCGGTAGCAATGGGAAACGTGTGGGAGGCAGCTAAAAAGACGATCTGTGGAGGCAGCGAAAAGACACTGTGGAGGCTGCTATGGGAGACAATTTAATTTGGATAGTGCCTGTATGTGTCAGTCCAAAAGTTTTCAAACTAGGGAGCAGGTAGGTGGTTCCTCCAGAAAAATTCCATAAAGTGAGTGCCTGTATGTGGCACTCCCAAAAATTGTTAAAACAGAGGAGCCGGGTAGGTGCCCTCCATAAAAATTAAATACGTAGAGTAACTATAGCTAGAGCCAGTTGGCCCTGGCAAAAATAGCGAGTTCCTCTGTTTAGGTACAAAGAGGAGGAAGAAGGAGGACAATGAGGAGGAGGCGTGGCATACATTATTCAGGTGAGCTCTTTCACCTGTGGAGAATGGACAATCCTTGAGAAAATCCAGGCTTTATTCAATCGATAGCGTAAGCTGTCAGCGCTGGCAGTCGACAGGCGGTACGCTATCGTTGATGATTGCCACCCGCTGCACTGAAACCCGCTCGGACAAACACGTGGCGGCAGGGCAGGCAAGAACCTCCAAGGAGACAGCGACAGTTCGTGCACATGTCCCGCTTTGAAACCCAGTAGTAGTTTGTAGGGAGAGGTGTGAGTCATTTAGGAAGATGGTATGGTCAGCTACGTACTCCCTCACCATCTTTCTGAAAGATCAGCCCATACTCTGCCGAGAAGGGGACAGGTGACAGTGGTCTTTGCTGGCGGTGAATAAATGGCAAAGCCTTGTAAAGAGTACCCCTGCCAGTGCTGGAACAAGCGGACTGCTCGCCTACTTACCTCGCTACCTGTCCCGCAGAAGTTACGCCCCTCTGCCGCTAGCGCTTTTGGTCGGAAGGGAAAATTGTGCACCAGGGCCCTGCGGTATATCCATGCCATTTCCACACTCCTTTCATATCCAGGGATGAGGTGGAAGAACTTGCTTGTACAGAGGGTCCAGGCGAGTCCCAACGCGCAAGAATTCACTCCCCTCATGGGCATGACTGTCCATTTCCTCTCCCCAACTCCGCTTCTTCTACCCATACACGTGAACAGTTGAAGGAATGCTGAACAATGGTACCCTCCTTCTGTCTCGCCAACATTCTCCTCCTCTTCCTCCTCATCCCTCCGAATGCGCTGAGAAACGGACATGAGGGTGCTTTGGCTATCAACAAGGGAATCTTCTTCCCCCGTTCTTTTCTTGTGACGAGCGCAAAAGCGCCGGACTCATGTGACCGGAGAGTTTTTCAAAAGGCCAAGCAGGGTGAGGTGAGGTGATGATGGGGCCAACATCGCCACTGAACATCAGTGTTGACTCCTCAAAGTTACAAGAACCTGAAAAGATATCAGACATCCAGTCCACTCTCATTGTGACTTGAGGAAGCTGACTGACCTGACTACCCGTCTGGTGGAAGTTGACATTGACAGTCTACCAATCGCTCGCGCTGCTGTTAAACTCTGGCTAACATGGTAATGTTGAATTCCCACTCGTGGGCACGTCTCACAACAGTCGGCTGAGTGGGCAGTGGAGGCAGGCGCTTGCCGCGCGCTGACCTGGGTTGTGGCAGCATCTGTGCTGGACTTCCTGAAAAATGGGCACAGAGGCGGCGCACCTTTAGTGAGCAAATCAGACAGATTGGGGTAGGTCTGAGGGAAATGCTGAAACTATGAGATTTACACATGCGGCCAGGCTGGCACATGTGTTCAGTCTGCCGAGTTGCCGAGCAGGCCACCAGGTTACGGCGTGTCACACACAACATGCCTGGCTTCTAGGTTCAGCGGTGCCAGCCCACAGATCCTCCTCGCGGTGATGCCATGTTATAGCTCTTGGGCGGTGTTGTGCCTTGTATAGCCTAGGATCAAGCAGTTGAGCAGCCTGCTGTCGGATTAGCGATGCAATGGCTGTGTGTCCCTACCGATGATGCGCCATGCCCAAGGATGGTAATTAGGAGGAGAGGTTGGAGGAGGTGAGAGGGAGGGGTGGGAAGGAGGAGGAGGCATAGTAGGACTTTGAGACCTGGACCGAGGGAGGCCCGCAATCCTCGGCAGTTGGGCAGTACTATATGACAGACCCCCGGGTCAGACTCGGTCCAGCTCCACCAAGAAAACCAATGTGGCGTCAGAGACATATAGGGCCCTGCCACGGCAGCAATGGTCACGTGTCCTTGGTCAGGTGGACCTTGGTTAAGAAACGGCGTTGGTCAGGGCAAGGAATGATGTTGTCTGACCGTGGCTTTATGCAGGGCTGGGACGAGCAAACATCGCGGAAAAATAGTGGCGGCTGGGGAAACCGGATACCGAGGGGCAGCCGCCGACATGAGGTTTCGAAAGGCCTCGGTTCTATACCAGCCTAAAGGGCAGCATCTCCAGGCTAAGCAGTTTGGGAGATGTGCGTGACGGCTTGGGCGTCGTGGGGGCGTTTGGCACTATACTTCCTTTTGCGCTCCAGCGTCTGGGGTATGGAGAGGATATGAGGTTGGTGGTGCTGTGGAGGATCGTGGAGGCGAAGATTGAGGTTTTTTTTCGCACGGGAGTGTTTGGGCCGTGGCCTGGCAGGGGGCTGACTAGCAGATGACACAGGGGAAGGAGCAGTGGTGTGCCACGGCAGGAGGTGAACGACGTGGTGCCATTGAGTGGGGTGTTTAGCATTCATATGACTGCGCATATGGTGGTAGTTAAGCTAGTAAAGTAGTGGGTGGAATGGGAACCCCTGGCTGATCTGGCTTTGGCACAGGTTGCACACCACAGTTCGTCGGTTCATCCGGTGTTTCTTTCTAAAGAACCTCCAGAATCTGAAAATCTTAGGCCCTAGCCACGGAGCGACTACGTGAAATATTTGGCGCTGATGCACCAGCTCTGGCCCTGCCTCCGTTATGGCCCACCCACTCCCTCTTCAACCTGTTTCGGTAATAGACTCGCCTCCGTCTCAGAAGAACGGTGTTCACCGGCCTATCAACCCGCTTGGGTCTGTCACATCATCATCCTCCGACCCTCAGTCTCTGGCTCCCCATCGGACTTCCTGGCCTGACAACAACTTCACCACTGTCTGACAAACCGTGTCTCCTCATCGTCCGACACCTCTGTACACATTCTTCCATACGTCAATAATGTCATTAATCACCCACAGACTGTGACCGGTTGGAAAACCTTGGCATCGGAAAAATAGCTCAGCAGCAATGGACAAAGTGTTTGTGATGGGGAAGGGCCAGAAAACAGTTCCTCAGAGTATTATGCCGGTTCAAATGCAAAAATTTTGCTGGGAGGGGGCAGCAGACTGGGGGGATTCAAGACTGGGGGGAAGGAGGCTGGGCGGAGGAAGCTGGAAGGAGTGCTGATTTCCGGGTGACATGGGTGGACTGCGGGAGACTGGGACTGGTGGACAAATGGCTATGAAGCATTGTCCGCATCCACGGGACATTCACCTCTTCGCACTGTTCTCGCCTCAACAGTTGCTCTACCACGGTCCCAGTAATTGAGACATGATGAACTAGGGGGTGTTAGCTCTGGGCATCCCCCGCTCCATCTCAGCAGGTGTGTTCAACCCCACCAGGACCACGGCCTCTGACCCCTGCAGTAGTGGACGCCCACGTCCACACCTCGTACCTCTACCTATCCCTCGGGTAACATTTTCAAAATTAAAGTGTAAAACTTAATATTTTTTTGTTGATGCTAATTTTTAAAAAAACGAGTGCTATCCTATTGCTATGGCTAGTTGCTAACCTTACATGACAGCACACAATGGTTTTGTGCTGTGCCTGATGACTTGAGTTTAAAAAGAAAAAACGTTAAAAAAAAAAAATATAAATCAGAAGACTGTGCCTAATTCAAATCAAAACCCTAATAAATTGTCCCACTTTTGGTGTTTGAAGGGGATATATGGTCATAGAGCTAAAAACACGGTCGCAAGTTCTCCCAGACAAATTCCTCACAGTATGGTACTAGCTGCACTCTAGTGAGCAAGCAAGCCCAGCACAAGGCAAACAAAAAAAAAGTAAATAAAACGTTTTTTTTGTAGCCATAAGAAGCGGCTGTGGTTCTGTCGAATAACTCCTGTTCCCTAACACTATTCTAATAGAACACCCTAACGCCTTCCCTGACCAGCAAGCAGCTCTTCCTAGCGGCACAGACAGAGAATGAGTCCGAGCAGCGGGGCAGGGGATAGCTAGCCAGGCGTCACTGATCAGGCCAGCCAAACCAATGCTATCGACGTGTAAGGTACCACATAAGCTGGGGTGGAGTGCAGACAGAGTTCCTGGCTTGTGATTGGCTTGTTTCACAACGGCGGGAGGAGATGCCAGTTGCTCGAGCTGGCGAAATACTCGTCCGGCAACGAGCAGTTCGAGACGCTAATGATCGAAAACGCATCAAGCTCGGACGGTATGTTGCTCTCTTATTGCTCTTGGTTTTTATTCATAACCAAACCCTGTCTGTAAACGTTTATAACACGTGCGTTTTTAAGTGTTTTTAATGGGTTGTGACCTAAATAAAATGATGTTTCTCATCTATGGTAGTTGCTGTATGAACCGCTTTACACACCACCTTTTTTTTTTCTTGAATCCCAAAAATTATATGTAACATGAAAAAAAAACAAACACAAATTTTTCCTGTGATGGCACACGTTAACAGACATCTAAAAGTGACCTTTATTATATCATCAGCTTGGTTTATGGATGGATTTTTTTTTAAATTGCTACTGTTGTGTAAGGAGGTCAATAATGTCTGTGTGGTGCTGCATAAAATTGGTCAATAAACCAAATGTAGGCATGTATGAAACTTCTGACAATTTTTATGTAATGTTTGGATCTATACTGTTTTCGGCAAAGGGTGAGGTGATATGGTGGTTATGTGTATTAATTAAAAAGTATTTTGTATCCATGTATACATGCTGTTGTCTTCTGAAAAACGATTTGGACAGTATACGAGCTACTTGTGTGTACCGTATATATTGATTATAAGAAGAGTGTTCACTACAAAAAAATGTACTGGGAAATCCGAACTCGGCTTGTACCGAGTGATTTTTAGATCACTGCAGATAAGAGAGGAAAAGGGGACTCCGATGTCAGTCTCGATATTAGAGGAATATATCTCAGTTTCGGTTTCTCTGAGACGTTTCTGTGGGGAGCTGCAATTGTGTTTTAGTGGTGGTGCTATACCCATTATGAATAATAGATAAACAGTATATGATCCGTATGAAGTCTAGAGGAAAGAAAGGTAGGCACTCACCACGTTTTCTTAAAAATCCTTCTTATTCGAACAGCCTTAAAAATTGGCACACACAGGGAAGGAGGAATCATCGGCTATGGAGTGTTCGGTAACGCGAAACGACTGTCCATGGAAACACTCCCATAGCATGATATCCTCCCTTCCCACCTGGTGTGCCAATTTTTAAGGATGTTTGAATAAAAGAAGGACTTTTAAGAAACGTGGTGAGTGCCTACCTTTCTTTACTCTATACTCATACGGATTTTTAGATCACTATTTGCGTGTGTGGACCTCCACTTTGATGTGGTTATGTAAAAATGCATGTTTTAGTCTTTTTTTATAATTTTAATTGTCACAAAGTTGCACAAGATAGTGGCACAGGGCTGTCACGTGAATAAAAATATATGCAAGCACCAAGTTCTCCGCTTTAGAAAATATGATGGCTTTAGCAGTGACCAATTTTTAAATTGTTTTAATTACTGTGACAGTCTTAACCATTCTGTCTGAAAAGCAGATTTTGGTATTTCAGTTTAGTGATTGATCAGTATCAGTTGAACCTATGAATATGGCTATCAAGAGAGTATACTTGTTTTCACTCTATTACATTTAGAGGTTGTGAAGGGAGGGTATGGGGAACATATTTAGCATCAAAGTAAATCTTAGGAATATTTTTATTCAAAATGCAAGAAGGAAAACTCCAATGCACTTTTGCAAATGGGGAAGCTTGTTTGTTCGTAGTATAATTTTTTATTGCTGTAACGTCAGTTTTATTTGTACACGTCAAAAGTATAAATTTCGCTCGGGCCAATAACGCAACACTATTTCAGTTACGACTAGCATGAAAGGTAAAACTAGCACAGAATGTGGTTTCTTACCTCACAATTATCAGCGTTTACATAGATATTCTCAGCAGTGAGATCACCGTGGACATATTCATTTCTATGAACGTAGTCTAGGACATCAATATACAGAAATTAAAATGGATATATTGAATTTTCAACAATCCAATCATAAACAAGAAATTGTTTCACAAACATTAATTTCAGGCTAAAGGAATCCACCAAGGCATTTATGGTACCTGCTTAGTTGGAATGAGTATAAAAATGATGTGACTTGGACAATGTAAGAAGACAGACGAAGAAATAGGCCATAAATGCTAACAATAATCTAAATAACAGTTGTATACTGCCTGCACCTTGATAAAGGGCAGCGCTATAAAGGGGTTGTACGAGTTCTGAAAAAAAAAGGGAGGCCCAGGAGGGCTGCTTTAAAAAATAAAGTCGATTTACCTTCGGTGTGCCCGCCGGTTATCAAACATGGCCGCTGGAGAGCAGCGCTGGATTCAGCTTACGGCCAGGGCGTGGCGGGCACGCCTCTATCCGTCCCTATTCACAGGGTATTGTGACAGGCGGGCCGGAAGATGTTGAGTCCAGCGCTTCTCCGGCGCCATGTTGTTTGGCTGATAAAGGAGGGCACCGGAAGATAAGTAAGGACTGTATTTTTATTTTAAGCAGCGCCCTCCCGGCCCTCATAGTTTTTTTTTAAGATATCGGGACAACCCCTTTTAAGCTGAAGGGTCTAAGCCTAGGCTATCATTACTGGAAGCCATGAGGACAGCCTGCATGCCATCGCCCACTTGAGGATTCTCCCAGGCCCGGGGGAAACAAAGACTCAAAATTACTGTCCTGCAGGATGCCACCTAGTGAATTACACCAATGTTGGATTGCAATACAGAGCGGAGGTGGTATGGTGGGATGAGCAATGTGTGTGAGCCATTTGTGTATGTACATAAGAGACATATAGGTTCATTAGTTAGAGCACTTCCTCCCTATCCCCTACCTGTATACTTCCTCGTCCCTTAGTTAGTTTACCATTTAGGTATTATTTCCCTGATTTGTTACCCTGAATAAACACCCTGTAACGATCCTTTGAATATGGTGTTAATTTCTAAGATTAGCTCGCACCCCAAACCAAGCACAATTTACAGCTGATAATAAGAGCACAATGTTAATATCAGTCTTTGAAGAGTTGTTTAAAAGTACTGGATTCTCTTGAAATATACTAATAAACCAACAGCCTTGAGATGGTCTGATATGGTCACGCCATGTTAAGTACTACTAAGTAGTGCTTCTGTACCAGTGCTCTGAATAAAGCTGACCCACCCCCTCTGTAAAAAAGCGATGATCAGAGGATTTTTCTGATTGAGGGTATGACCCCATACCCACGCACTCAGCATGATGACGAATTGATGTTAAGCCCCAATATGGGACACTGGAATATCACGGAGAAATTGGGTATAAACTTTGTTGGAAGCGTTTTGGCATTTTATCCACGAGCATTGTACCTATTTTTTTAAAAACATTCATTCAGTCCAAAAAATTTTAAATTCAAAGTTGCACAGATTTTTTTTACGCCTGTAAAACGTTTTAAAGGTTAAAAAATTCCATAAACGTTGTTTGCATACGTTGAGGATTGTGTAGTTTCCATAATGGGGGTAATGATGGGGTTTTACTATTATTTAGGCCTCTCAAGGTGACTTTAAATCTGATTTTGCGTTCATGAAAACGTTTATTTGAAAAAATTGACACCCTAGAAGTCAAAGCCCCATCATAACACCCTACAAAAAAGAAGAGGATGAATGAAAAACCATGTCAATATAACGCAGACATTCGGTGAATGTCGGTAAAAAAATTTTTTGTGGCTGTTATGAGTCTGTGTTAAAAAGAAGAACATTTTTAATCAAAAATCGAGAATTTGTAACAACTTTAACCACATATCTGTTTTTTCATAAATAAACCGCAAACATACCACCAAAATTTTCCAACTAACATGAAATACAAAGTGTCAAAGAAAATTAATTTAAAGTCACTTGGAATGTTTAAAGTGTTCCAAAGTTATAAAACCAAAACAGGAGACAGGGCAGATATAAAAAAAAATCGCAGTGACAGGATATTGAAAAGTGGCTTCGGCAGCATTAAGAGGAATGTAGCAAACCTCCAACAAGATACTAACATAGTAGGAGCCTGCCCATACATTTAGAACATTGTGGAACATTGACTATGCCTTAGTTCACAATTTTTTTTGTGGGACAACGAATCTAAAAAAGGGATGGGAGTTAAAATGAATGTATAAGCAAGATCAAATTTCCTTAGGAGGTAAATGACCACAAGTTTTGTAATAATAATAATAATTTTTATTATATAGCGCCATCAAATCCGTAGCGCTTTACAAATAATGGGGACAAAAAACAACTATGATACATTACAAAGTAAAACAGTCCATTGGAACTAATAGGGGGAGGCCCTGCTCACAAAAAAAAACTACAGACTAGGAGGATTGGAGGGTTTGCTGACACAAGAGGTTGTAATACTGGTACAGCCAGTCTTTATAAGGCAAACAATATAGAATAATTTATAAATAATTTAAATAAAAAATTTGCCTCTGAACCAGCCATCAGGCCGCCCATCTTATTTACGGGTCCTAGGTGAAAAAGACTGCAGAGAGAGAAGCCTGGAGCTTGGTAACTATTGGTTGCCAAATAACAGACGGGAAAAAGAGGAAAATAGGATGGATTAGTAAAGGGAGAGTTGACATTTTCATGCAGTTAGCGAGTGTGATGGCTGCTAAAGAGATGGGTGTTAAGAGCACATTTTGAAGATTTGGAGGGGGGGGTATTAGTCTGAGAGTCCCGGAAGGATTCAAGAAGAATTGGACAACTCGGGGAGAAGTCTGGAGAGTGCATGAGGGTTCGAATTAAGGTAGAGGTATGTAAACAATGGCAGATCGAAGAGCACGGGAAGGCGATAGACTGAGATGAGAGAAGAGAGTTAGGGAGGTGCAGTATTGTCAGAGCTTTGTGGATGAGGGTTATATTTAAAGTGAATACGGAAGGAGACGGGCAGCCAGCTGCAGTGATGTAGCACAAACTGGAGGACATCCGTGTAGCGTTGGTCTGAAAGACGAGCCTGGCTGCTGCATTAAGAATAGATAAAGAGGAGAGAGTTTAGCGAGTGGAAAAGACCGAATTAGTAGGAGTACAGTAGTCTAGGTGAGGAGTGAATAAGTGAAACAATTAGCATTTTAGAAGTTTCAAAATGTCAGAAACGGTCAGAGGAGGTTAGAGATGCATCCGCAAGAGCGAGCAAGAGATTGAATATATGAGTGAAAAGAGAAGGTTGGAGTCCAGACAACCCAGACAGGGCCTGCTGTATGGTGCTATGGATCCCCACAGACCGAGAATTGGAGAGGTAAGTTAGGTAAGGTTAGTAGATTGGTGGGAGACAAGGAGTTCAGTCTAGAAAGATTTAAGTTTTCAAGAAGAGAGAGGACATAATGTTAGAGACAGCAGAGAGACATTCCACGAGTGGTATGGATTAAGGCAGGAGTGATGTTATGTGCAGAAGTATTAGCTGGGGTTCTCAGCAATAAACATTGATATGGAAACCAAAATTATGCTGAGGGTTTGTATAGAGGGAGAAGAGAAGAGGACTAGGGAACTGAGACCTGAGGAACCCCGAGTCAAAAGAGGAGACGAGAGAGAAAGACCCAGAAAAGAAGACACTGCAAAAGTGCGGTTCAGAGAGATAGGAAGGAAAACCAAGAGAGTCTTTAGAAAGAGCATTTCAGTGGAATACATAGAGCGGAAACCAGATTGCAGGGGTCAATGGTCAGTAGGAGTTTGCTGAGAGAGAGGGGGTTTTTTAGTCGCGAATTCGACCAGGCGGTCCAGAAGTGGGAGATGAAAGGGAGGTTAGAAAATGGTATGTAGTTAGTAGCGTTGGAGGGTCCAGGGAAAGTTTCGATAGTAATGGGGTAGGTGGGTAACAAGCATGCTTGAAAGTAGGAGGGGGACGACACCAGAAGAGAGAGAGAGGTTGAAAATTTTAGTGAAGGTCTCTTGAAATTCGAATTATCCTGTGGTAGATTGTCGAATATATACTGCCTCACGTGGGTTGGATGCCACATGAAATGCTGATGAGACAGTAAGTAGTGGCAATAGGGGTACATGTATCAAAACTTTTGGCGTGGCTTTTTCTTACATTTTGAGACTGTTAATGGTGCTTTGGTAACTGTCTCCTGTGTTTCCGGAGTTATCACCAGAATATAGAGTGAAGATGACATTATGACAACCAAAAAAAAGGGGGACATTGGAAAGAAAGAGGATTGGGAAGAGAGGTGTGTGTAACAATAAAAATTAACTTTTTTAAATCTTCAATCTTGGAGATATTCTCATCAGTGTAAAGTTCTAGTTGGCAGTGGATTTTGGCTGTCTACTTTAATTTCCTCGTCACATGCGTTATATAATGACAACCTGGATTTCGCCTCGGTATGGATGCATTATTAATTTATTGTGCCCTCCGAGGTCTGTGAATTTTCCCATGTTGCTCTTCTGTGGAATTAGGGACGCGGTTAAGAATGAACAGTCCCAGTTTGTTTTTTACAAAATTAATTTGCGGCAAAACCGTGCTGTTGATCATGCAGATGCACTGTCGGGGAAAAACGATCGTGTGAGCCATAAGGTTTATCGCTCCCTGCCTAGTCACAACGTGTCGCGCCGGCTATTCGCTGGTGACGAGATCGCGGCTCTAAGGGCATACGAAGGCATCTCCCTTCACTGCCGGCAGCGCGAGTACGATCGTCTCGCTGGCGTGGTCAAAGCCACTAAGATTGTCAACCTATTTTGTTTTCAGTTGGAGCGTGCACTGTGGCTGTATTCTATCTCTGTGATTATGATTAATGCTGTTCCCTAAGTGAAATCTAAGATAAAAACTGATAGTGTCCCGACACGTGTTCGCCGGGTATCCTCGGCTTATCCGGTTCCGGCGCTTTTTATTGAACAATTTTTGAATTGACAGCTTGATGAGCCAATACCAAACCACTAATATTTAGGTGGATGGTTAAACATAAGGGAGGGAGTTGTATCAATCATGCTGTTTAATACTGATGTTTATCAATCTATCTGATAAACACATAGTACAATTGTTCTCCTTTATGCAAATTATGATTACTAAAGGAGACATCCGATTCCAAGGAACGGCCAGGTTGAAAAAAACAACGCATTTTACAGTGATATATTTTCAAAGAATAGTGAAGATAAATATGGGTGCAGTGTCAATTTCTAGACCTGAGATGTTATTAGTGTGAGAGGAATATTGTGCATGCCGCTAGAAATAGAGGGGAAAAGACACTGTTGGGTGGATTCAAAAACCTATCTCTTACTGCCGATTATGTTGTAATGAGGTTGGGTGAAGGGGTGGCATCCTAAATTAATAGGATTAATTAGAGGGCAAAACCGGAAATAAAATGCCACAACTATGACTATTTTGGTATATCAAAATGGGTGGAGGGGGAGAGTGAGAGATCAAGTTCCGAGATGTATAATATCTTAAAATTTACACATAGCAATCCGAAGCCAAAATTATCATTCAAGCCTCTAGGTTTGAAGCTGCCACATTTTGTAAATACAATAGCTTTCCGTTTGGAGAAGCAAGGTATCAGGTTCTGCCTCTAATCACTAGTGTTAACTTGGGTGATTTGCCACGCTTTGAGGCCCCTGGGTGCATAGTGGAATTTTTTAAAAGTCCGCAAGGGTTGGGTTGGAATATTTTCTTAGCTTCAGCTTCTTTCTGCCTTTTATCATAGTTTTTATTGAAATATTAACTGCCTCTGATTCTGTTATCATCTTCTCGAGGGTTTCCCTACAATATATCAGATGGCAGGGATTGGAGGAGCATAGATTACTCCAGATGTGGCAACGTTTTATATGACCTTAATGTTCCACCGGCAGCCCATCGTGTCCGGCATCGGGTGCCTGGACGAAGATTAAGTCATTGGTGGAAAGGAACTAAAGACATATGTTTTAGATTGTTCTCATGCACAAGAGACCACCAGGCTGCAGATATTGAAAGAGTTAGAAGGTATATGTCTGGAACAAGTGAGATCATGGGATGGTAGACGTTCTGAAAGTCTCTACTGAGCATAGGACATCAAGTGGGTGATGAGGCTGTCAATATTTTTTGGAACGTATAATGATTAAAAAAACACAAAATGCGACAAAAATTCATTTTGAAGCACTGCTTTTTGTTCTTCGCCATACATAATATTCATTTTCGATGCCCGCTTCGTCCTCCGACCCAAGGAACGGTGACGGGCGCAGAAGGTGCGCCCACCTTCGCCAATCGTTCCATGGGTGTTGTTGGGGGAAAAAAAAAGGTATTCTCTGACACTGGAAGAATCCAACGTATATTGTACTCTGGAAAAGGACATTGATGATGTGGTGTTCATCTGGAAGGGCAGAGGAAAACTAGGTGAAAAGAATTTCATCACATGAAAATGACAGTAAAACATCATATTGAAGTAGTAGACAAAGATGGGTTCAATCCAGAAGATGTACAGAAAGGAGACGGGCAGTAGTAAAGTAAAGCCTTAGATGCAGGGGCAGAGTGCGCACTTGCCCGTACCATCAAGGGAATGCCTTAAAGGAGAATTCCAGACTTAAGAAGGAATCGATTCTACCCTTCGGAAAGGTTCAAAGAAGGGCAATTGCCCCTTAACGAACATTACGTCAGAGATATTACTCTGGTCGCTGCTCGAAAAAAGAAAGCATACAACGCCGACTCCATAATGATAGATCTCAATTGCGACAAGTAAATCAAAGACTGCAGACTCACAGATCAATTTTAACCACTCTACATGATAAATGGAGCCAAAAATGAATAAGATCAGTAACCATATTGGGGGATACTTACCTTGGATCCAGACCCTAGCCCAAAGCGGCTGTTAAAGGGGTATGTGGTACAGGAAGGGCTCTTCCATAGGGAATATGGTGGTACAGAGCCATTTCTGCACGACCAAGAAGGCAACATACACAAATACGCAGGATTTATCCAGTGGAATGTGCATGGCGTGTCAAGTCCTAGTGAGAACAAAGGATTTGAAGACAAGGATGGACACCAATATAATATCAGGAACAGATACTGGTTCCTTCATCTGGAGCAATGCCCATGCAAGCTGATATATGTAGGAAAACCATCCGAGGATGAGAACAAGAATCAGAGAGCATTTCTATTCTATTAAAAACCTATGATAAAAATGCAGAAGAAAGAGCTGAGAAGGAGAAGAATGATTCCAACCCACACCCATTGCGGAAACATTTTAAAAAATCCACAATTGCAACCATGGGCCCAAAGGGTGGGCAATACCAGTTACACTAGGGATTAGAGGCAGAGGACCTGGGGAAAGCTATTGGATTTATTAGAGGCAGCCTCAAAACAAGAGGCTTTCTTAATGATCATTTTGGCTTTGGAGGCTTTCTGTAATTTCAGATAGATACAACTCTGAAACATTGATCTCTCACTCTCCCCATCCAAACATGATTATAACAAATAGGAGGTATGTGGGCATTTATTTTCTGGTTTTGCCTCTCATTAATCCTATAATGTAGGATGCACCCCTGTACCCAACCTCATGACAAACATAATCGTGTAGTAGAGATAGGTCTTTTGAACCACCCCAACAGTGGCCCTAATTTCCCTATATTTCAGCGGTCAATTGGGAAGAAGACACAATTCATCTAAACGAATACATCTCAGTGTACTAGAAAATTGACATGACACCCATTATTTATCTTTCACTATTCTGGGATAATATATCACTGTAATTAGAGTAATTATGTGTTAATAAAAATTGGCATTTATTTGATACAGCACCGGGGTGTTTTTCAAGGCCTTCCTTGGAATCGAAGAGCCTAGTAGGGTAGTTCGTTAATAGAGACGGGGTGGAGGGGGCTCCCCACACGTATGTCTCCTGTGGAGACTTCCTCAGGGGTAGAAGTCTTCTACCCCTGAGGAAGTCTCCAGCAGGAGACGGAAAGCGTGGGGAGCCTTCCACCCCTTCTACTATTACTGGACTACCCTGGCACTACATAGTATGAGATGTTGACCACTATATTGACTACTTGTGAATGATTCCGGAATGTAAGCAACTCTGTTTGCTTATTTGTTGGTATTTGATGTACATGCCAATTAATATTGTCTAAGGCAAACGGTCGCACTAACAATTGTTCCAGAAGGGTAAAAATACTCCTTCTCACCATTTGAGGAGTATTTTACCCTAGGGGAGTATGAAAAATTTCGGTAAAACACTGAACAAAAGAGAAAAAGAAAAAAAAACGAAACGTACAAAAAAAAATGAATACTAGAAAAAAAAGAGAAAAGAAATACACAGAAAACAGAAAAAAAGAGAAAATCCAACCTGGAAACAAAAAGAACAAGAAAAACGATACATAAAATCAACAAACAGCAAACGAAAAAAGTCCACTCCCACGAACAACAGAAAACGCAAAAACGATCCACCTCAACTCCCACACAGCACACGCACAACGCTCCACTCCACTCCCACACAGCACACGCACAACCTTCCACTCCACTCCCACACAGCACACGCACAAACGCTCCACTCCACTCCCACACAGCACACGCACAACGCTCCACTCCCACACAGCACACGCACACAACGCTCCACTCCCACACAGCACACGCACAACGCTCCACTCCCACACAGCACAAGCACAACACTCCACTCACACACAGCACACGCACAACGCTCCACTCCCACAACAGACCTATGTAAAATTTATGAGGGGGTAGTGTGTATAAAGAGGGGCCCCAGTATATAACTTTCAAGAGCAGGGGCAGTGTGTGTAATGAGGGAGTCCAGTATAAAAAATAATTGCTATGTAAAATTTATGAGGGGGTAGTGTGTATAAAGAGGGGCCCCAGAATATAACAACTCATGTGTGTGTACAACTCATGCAGGGGCAGTGTGTGTAATGAGGGAGTCCAGTATAAAAAATAATTGGGGGGGGGGGGGGGTATAAAATTTATGGGGGGGCAGTGTGTATAACGAGGGGTCCCATTATGTAAAATTATTGGGGGAGGCAAGGTGTATTTAATGAGAGGGTCCTGTAAATAGAATACATGAGGGGGCTAAGTGTCTAAACCTCATGAGGGGATCAGTGTGTATTATTCCAGGGGGGCAGAGTAACTTATCCTTACCAACAGACCTGATAGGGTATCAAAAAAACTACCGTTTGGGGGAACCTGGGTAAAGTGATATAATATCATGATTTTGTATTAGCTTTACTAAGAGGTTCGAAGGGGCAACAAACACTGTAAACTTAGGAAGGCAAATTCAGCAAATAAGGGAAACCCTTAAAGAAAGAAAAAAAAAAAAAAAAAAAAAAAAAAAAAAAAAACAAAAAAACCCCCCCCCCCCCCCCCCCCCCCCCCCCCCCGGCATAGACTGGAAACAAGGGTATCAAAGACAAAAGCCCCCCCCCCCCCCCCCCAACTGGGACTTTTCTCAATTTCGAAAAAGTCCTGTGAGACAACACATACCTATATGGGAAAAGTAAGAGGAACAAGAAAACGCTGAGTGGTAAAGTTTTGTAAGGAAAGCAATAAGCGAGAAAGAGAAGATAGGCGTTAAGGTACTAAAAACGGAAGGCAGCGATGAGGCATTACAAGGAAAAAGAGAGAAAAATAAATCCTGTATTAAAAAGCAGATCATGGCCGCCAAAAAATAGAGGACAGAGAAATATTGCAGGGAGAGCAAAAATAATCCCAAATATTTTTCCAAGTATATTAAATGAATAAGAAAACTAAAACAGTGGTGTGGGTCCCCTTAGGAATAACAGGGGGGTCATGGTGGAAGGAGATGAGGAAAGGAAATCTACTGAATGTCACCTTTTAACGGTCTTTACCCAGGAAATCCCTAGAAATGGGAGGAAGACACAATGAGGAAATCAATAAGATACATCTCTTGGGATTGTCAACAGTTTAACCCCAGGGAAAGACGTTACGGCGCCGACAGCACAACACTAAGACAGATAAACCCGGGGCAAGATGGCATGCACCCCTGGTTCTGCATGAACATGTACCGTGATAGGACAGACCGTTATTTTAATATTTGAAGAGCACTGAGGAATGTATGTTCCACGGACGGGCGCATTGCAAATGTTGGTACCCATATACAAAAAAGGATCAAATAGTTGATCTGCGAAACTACAGACCTGTGAGTCTAACTTCTGTGGGGGGGAAAATATTTGACGGGTTTGTTAGAGATGCTATCTGGAGTTATCTCACTGTGCACAAACCTTATAACCAGCGTCAGCATGGGTTTATGAGAGATCGGTCCTTTCAGAAAATCTGATTGGTGGTACGAAAAGGTAACTTCCAGATGGATCTGGGGGACGCTGTGGATGTTGTATATCTGGACTTCCAAGCATTTGACACGTTGCCGCATAAAGAAAAACAAAATGGTTGGAATAAATGAGCCGTTGGGAATAAGGGAAACAATCTGTGTGTATTTGGTAAGTATGGATAGCTTAGTGATAGAACAGAGGGTCGTCGTACAGTGAGTGCCACAGGGTCAGTATTGGCCACTTATTTTTAATATTTTAAATGACTTGTAGTGGGTTACACAGTCAGTTTAATATTTGCAGATGATTACTAAGTGTGCTGTAAGTAATAAATACGAGGTCGAAGGTTCGCATTACAAGAGGGATTTGTGGAAGCATTGAGGAGTGCGGAAGAGAAATGGGGAGGAGGGTTAATGTAGATAAATTTAAGTTATGCTTGAGGCCATGGCGAAAAAAAGTATAATTATGTTCTAAACGCGTCAATACTTGGTAAAATTGGAGCTTTAAAAGGACTTGGGGGATTGGTGGATGGTAAACTTAATGTTAGTGAACAGAGCAGGCGGCTGTGCTAAAAGCAAATAAAATTAGGGATGTCTCAAGAGAAGAATAGATTCACCTGTAAAGACATAGTTTTGCCCATATTACAAATCCCTGGTCAGACCCACATGAATATTGTGTACGTTTGGGCCAGTATTAGAAAAAGGATATCGTAAGTGGAACGGGTGCAGAGGGAGAGCAACCAGGATTATTAGGGGAATGCAGGGACGGAATACAATGACAGATTACAAATTGGGATTGTTCAGTTAGAAAAAAGAATAATGGAGGGGAGACCTCATACAATGTACAAATAACTGACGGAACAGTACAAGGATCTCTCCAAAGACTTTTATACCTAGCCTGTGACAACACAAGGGGGCATCCTCTGCGCCTTTAAGGAGAGGCGAATTATACATCAACATAGGACCAGAGCGTCCTTCATTTACTGTAAGAGCAGTGAGACTATGGAACTCTATGCCACAGAGATTGTTTATGGCGGGAACTCTAGATCATGTTAAAGAGCCCCTGAAAAAAAAATATCATGGTTTTATGGGGATTAAACATTTATTTAATTCTTAAAGGTGGATTGAGGACTTGCGTTTTTACAGCCTATATACTATGATTACTATGAAAGATACGTAGGGCTGGTGAGCCAAGAGCCATAAACCAGCTATATTGGGATTTTTGAGACATTATCATGGACCAAGCAAAATTAATCTAATGAACAGGACATGGATAGATCAATCCTTCCATTCTAGTACTTACTGCATGCTAGAGGGTTAGTTGATGGTCTAAAACTATTCCTTTTGAATGTTTTAGATCCCTTACTGATCCTGATGGCCAATTTGTTGTTTGCACTGCCTAGATATTGGGTTACACGTGATTTTGAATTTCTTACATACCTTCCACATATACCTGTGAACCACTTAAGAACCCACGTGCGGCTCCAGTATCCAGTATCTAGCCTCTTTGGTACCCTCTCCCGCTGATTACTCCAACTTGTTACAATTTGTGGTAGAGTGGAATATCTACCAAGATATTGATCTTGGTAGATCATGATTAAGAATAGTGTGGTTCTATTTGAAAGGCGTAGGAGATATTAATGATCATGCTTGACTCCGTTTGGATGTTACTTTTATCTGAAAATTTGAAAAATTAAAAAATGAGCTTTTTTAAAAATGGACGCTGATCCCGGCGTGGGCCCGTTTGGTTTGTATCAGTTAGACACTCCCAAAAGAAGCGTCAAGACGGTGGTGGATCATCCAGGGAATAAATCTGCAATCAGGTGAGCTGTCATATTCCCCTGTATAGTACATATCATGCCTTAATTGAGTGAGGCATCTGAGTCTCATAAAAAGAGAGATACACTGCTTACCGGTAGGTAATAGGGTTTGATGTTCCTCGTCCACGAACTCACTCACACCGACGCGCGTTTTGGCTCCGAATGAGCCTCTGTCGGGGGGGTGGCGTAATCTCGGTGGCAAGGACCTATGATAACAATGGGCGGCCAATAGAATCGCGCGTTGACTGTGTGCACGTGCTCATACTGTAAAGTTAATCGCGATCACCATAAGAGCTCGCGAGATCCACGGACACCACGGATAGCGATCACGAGATTCATGGCCGGCCCATTGTTATATAGGAGGGGTCATGGAGTAAAAGGGAAAAAAATGTTTTAATTTTTTTATTTTTTTGGAGGGGATTGGGCGGACTCTTTGGGGATATTTTGTTTAGTATCGTGGGGACATGGGCAATACAAAAAAAAGTTTATGGGTTCACTTAATGAGAACATTAAAGTAAATCTGCTGATCACAATGTTTAGTTCTAATGTGCCAGGCGTTGTAAAAATCGTTAGGCCTTGTGTTCCCGATATTTCCAGTTTTTTTCAAAATGAAAACATCAGTAGGCTCGCAATCCCATGGGTATTTGTTAATGAGCTCTTTTAAACATAAATGTCAGAGAATTGTTCACACAACAAAGCACCACCAGAGTGGGTGTAAGAGTAAAACTTCCATTAGAAACATGCCAAAATTTTATATCCGAACTTAAACCCCAACTCATTATAACTGGTGCCCGGATAGTTTCCAGCAGGACATTTTCTGCAATTTCTTTTAACTGTGCTTTATGGCATAAATAACACAAAAAGTTTTACTTTGTGGGTTAAAAAAATATGGCAATATCAAATCTGGATGCATCAGGTCCTCTTTAAGCCAATGGTACAGAGGTAGGGGAACTGGACCTTTTTTTTTCGGGATGACCATGTGAGTTGGGGTACAGGATACGATTTATTTAAGTGATGATGCAAAAAAAAAAAAAAAATTTTTACACCGGCAAAAAGGGAAACAAACTTTTATGTCCTTTTGCAGCCCTCACCCTCTATTTACATCATTGAAGGAGTGGGAGACACTGATTTCCCTGCAAGTACCTCATTCTTTGCCTAGTGATACCTCCTTGGAACGGTTGTGTCTCCACTCTGGATGACAGTTATATTCTATGATACCTCAGCGAGCCTATATGGGCAGCTACAGGCTGTATATTTCAAGGCTGGGGAAAAGTTGAAAATATTCTCCTTAAATTAATTAAAAGTAGCAAACAATCAGGAGTTGTACTGTCAGTTCTTGAACTTATTTCTTTATGAAAAGTGGAGTTATAAATAAGCTGTGGGGCGTGCTTCCGTTATGGAAAGTGTTTGGTATAGTTTGGGAGGCTTCATGAAAGAAAGGGAGGTGAGAGAATTCCTTTGAGAGATAGAAATACAACAGATTCCTGAATTCCGGATATGAAGGTAATAGTTATGGGGACTGCAATAGAATATAAAAAGGGAAAAAAAAATACTGGAGTTACTTAAAAAAGAAAATCTCTCATTAGATTTCCAAACCTTTTATAAACTATTCATCTAACCAGCAGTGTGAATGAAACTATGTTTATACGATTATGTGCACTTTAGGTTACACATAACATGAAGTTTAACCCATTAGAGAGCGACCTGTCAGGTGAATAAAACACTTAGCTCCTCATACTAAAGTAACAGATCCAAGCACTTACCAGTTATAGCAATGTTAAATTTCTAGACTTTAGGAGCAACATAACAAAAGATAGGACCACTGCAGTACGTTGGGGGGGGGGGGGGGGGGGGTCTGAGGCATTGAGGCATGGAGCCTGGCAGTCACACGCATATATACCAGTGGTGCCCCCGGAAGGGAAGAAGATTAGAGAGAGGAACATATTGGACCAACACCAGTGATTACTGTTGTAAAGCTAGGCAGACTATACGGACGTCTAGTACGGGAGTGTTTCCTAGCTTCGGTCTGTTCCCATGAAGCTACAGATTTAATAGTGCCTTGCTATACGAGGGAGGGCTATGGAGTGATTCTTTAGTTAGGTAGCTAAAGTGTTTATTCACTAACAGGTCCTTTTAAGGACTAAGCCACTTAAGGATTTTTGATCAAAGCCAAATTTTTAAATTGACTGTATCACATAAAAACTACAGGGGATTGAGATTGTTTTCCCGGACGGTTCTGACGGAATTTGCATGTTCTTTTTAATACAAACTGCTTGCACAGGTTTTAAGAATTGTATGCCCACCACAAGGTGTCGCACCGGACCATCAGGCATCAATTCACGATACACACTTGGGCCGTAAACATACCATTCAATGTATTTAGGGGTAAAAAAAGGCATCTAGACCCTTCTGAAGCTCTCTTGGTCCCTGCTGTGACAGCGCCTGAGGCCAGGCTATCCACAGATGAACGTTTAATAGTAAAAAAAACCATGTCGACTCTGGTGATTAAACCTTGATTCCCAGAGGGAGAAAGTGCCCCCTCGTCTTCAGATTTGATTTAATCTGGGACAATTTACCACCATATTTTTAGTATGGACCAAAGTTCTAAATTTGTGCTATTAAATCAGATAGCCATAACACACAAATTACTTCTTAACTAGCATTTCCTGAAGTTGCTTATGTTAGCATGTTTATGCATCATCTCATTTTTGCTAGGATGTTAAGGGGCTAGAATTGTGGATTCACTTTTCAAATTTTTATGAAAAACGCCAAAACTTATATTTACAGGGATTGATTAGCTTATGCAGGCCTAAATAAAGGAAAACTCAAAAATTAAGACGTTTGTTAACCTTAAGTAGTTTCACAGGGGTTAAAACAAAATGAAGATTGAATTTAAAATTTTAAAAAGTTTTTTTTGGGACAATACAGAATTTTGGGCCCAAATCAAAAACTTCATAATTGAATGTTTAAATGATGAAAAGCTCCACAAAATTTGATACCCAATTTCTCCCGAGTATGCCGATCCCCCACATTGAGGTGGTAAATGCTGTATGGGAGCATGGCGGGCATTAGAAGGTAGGAGAGCCATTAGAGAAGATTGCATGTAACATTTTACAGCTTTAATTATGAATAATTGATGGATTTATTAAGAGTAACTGTAAGGTTTTTTATTTTCACAAAATCAATTCCTTGCCATGAATGTAAAACCGCTGTCTAGTATCTTTATTACCGATATCTGCAGTAGTTGTTTCTTATAGCCCTCAGTTACAGCATTGTGCAAGGGCTGCCCCCTCTCCAGTGTTGATAAGACTTATGAATCCGTATGTTGTTAAAATTTGTTTATGGTGTCGGTTTTCCGGGGAGGGAGGAAAGCTGCTGTCCATGCTAAACAGGGAAGAGGTCATGTTTCAGTGAATTGTAAAGACAGAGCTGGAAGCGTGCAGCACAGTGAACGCAGAGGTTCTCCTGCACATAGTAGTGAGATATAAGATCTCCCTGTTCACTATCAGTCCTCCATCCAGTGTGTTTTGTGATCTTACAGAAGTTCCTCTCGGTCTCTGCTCTCTGCCTGCTCCCTTCCCAGTTCAGCTCTTACCATATAAGATATTAACCTCAGTGCTCACACAGCCCAGGTTATAGACTGCATGTAACGGGTTAGTAAGATTTCTACCACTTATACATGTTCCTGCTCGTCCATGTGATGGAAGCTGCCAGGTTGTCACCACAAACATCCTGTATGAAGGTCAAGTGGCTGTACTTGTAAGAAAAAATGGATTTATGCTAAATATACGTTGAGATAGACACAAGGCATCGTTGGAGCTGTGAGCAAACAATCTGTCCTGAGAGCATAGAATGACCAACACCACTTCCACCGTTGGCGAGAAAGATTTAATCAAACACGTTCAGAACAGAAAATGTCAAACTTTGGGAAAAAAAAGGACGAGCAGCACACAGTAGGCTTCATTTGTTGTTTCAAAGGGGGAATCACTATAGCTTGACATTTACGCTTAGCTATTGATTGGTGGGATAAGAAAAAACATTAATTGTGGTTTAGGTGTTAAGCTGTAGGTTTTTGTGGCCGTGCTCCTTACCATAGAAATAAATATCTTTACCTATGGGTACCACGATTACCACAATACTCCTCTTTATATAGCTTTTTAGTTTACTTGTTTTGCTGAATATAAAGAACTCATTGGTGAGAAATCGCTTGTTGAGTGCATAGTCATGTCTAAGAGGCCATAAGATTTTTAACCCAATACTCCTTGCCTTTGTTAAGGAAGCTGTACTTTTTATTGGTATAGGTGGCTCAATGTTATATTTGATCCCAGTTATACTAGTTTCATGAGGTTGGATGTGAAATATTGAAATTTTGTGTTCTTACGAAGGGGCTTCCAGTAACAATTTTATTTTATTGTACTGGTGGTATCTTAAGATGCTATATAGCTGTTAGTGCGGGAGCCGGCTGGTGTATCACCTTCTGAGCCGTGTGTCAGGATGCTTCAAAAGACAGCTTTTCCTGATAAACAGGTATGTCTTAACGTTAAGAGGTTACGTTTATAAAAAAGAACCAAGGCTCTGGGCTCGAGGGATCTACCACACCCCAAGAGCACTTCTCCCAGGGATGAAGTGCTTTGTGGAGTTTTCAGAGCTGGAGCCCAGAATGTCCGATGTTTGTAAAATAAAGGACCTGCAAGATACTCTCCCGGCAAGACACTGGCCAGTGTGAGGAGATAATGGCATGAGAGTTGGCATGAGTGAGGGTGTGGAGTAAGAAGCTTATTTGTACATCACATTAGTTAATGGCTCTAGGCACCATTTGTAAAATTCAAAAGCATAATACAAGGTAAGACCAATATGACAAGTGCCTTTCTGTGACATCAAGGCTTATTGAACTCAGCTGTGCCCATCATGGGGTGTTCTGATGACTTCCCTGTACGCACACATGATTTCCACTGGGACTATATCGAAATGCATTAGAATATCCAGCAAGAAGACCTAAGAAAGTAATAAAGTGCTTTTTTAAAAAAATGTAATAAACATAGAAGCTTAATCAGATCATGCATATCAACATTTTCTACAAATAATTAGCAAACTTAAAAAAAGTGTTCGGTGCTTCAGGTACAAAACCCGAACATAATTAAGCTATTCTCCCCCCAATCTGGCCATGCCTATTGAACGGCACAAACATTTGGTCAGAATATAAGCTTATGTTGTGTTTCCATATATTAATTTAAGCTTTTTATATCTTTAAAAATCTTATTTTATTTGGTCTCTTGTATCTAACACCAATGTTGCTTTTGTCTCTTGTTATCCATTGATTCAATGGAGAACTGTGCGCAAAGTCATTGCAATTGGCATCATACCTCTTTACGCTAGAATTTTATCATTCGTCATTACGGTAGAGTAAATTTTTATTTTACTTTTCTTGGATTGAAGAAAACGATTGTGTGCAATACAGCACTACTAACTTTGTTAGAAACTGCATCCTCATAGCTTTAAGATGTCTCTTTCGAAAGTAAGAGGTTCATTCTGAGTAAAGGTGGGTTTTCTAATTAAGAATTGTTTTAGGGAATGATACATTACAGGTATAAATATGTGCTTTGTCACTGAAATAAAATTGAGTAAACTTTTGAGAGAAACTACTGGTCTCAAGGGTGTCAGATTCTCCGTGTTCATCCAAATACCTTTTAATTTTACCTTATAATAAAGCAAAGAATACTCAATTTCCACGAAAACATTAAATACACTCACCGGCCACTTAGAGGTACACCTGTCCAACTGCTCGTTAACACTTTAATTCTAATCAGCCAATCAATGGCGGCAACTCATGTGCATTAGCATGTAGACATGTCAAGACAATCTCCCGCACGTTCAAACGAGCATCAGTATGGGGAAGAGAAAGGTGATTTGAGTGCCTTTGAACGTGGCAGGGTTGTTGGTGCCCAGAAGGGCTGGTCGAGATTTCAGAAACTGTGATCTACATGGGAGTTTCACGCACAACCATCTCTAGGGTTAAAGAGAATGGTCCGAAAAGAAGAAAAAACATCCAGTGAGCGGCAGTTTCTGGGGCGGAAATGCCTTGTTGATGCCAGAGGCAGAGGGAAATGGGCAGACTGGTTTGAGATGATTGATAGAAAGGAAAAAGTGACCAAATCGCCCACCCTTTACAACAAAGGTAGGCAGAAGAGCATCTCTGACCGCAAGTACGTCGAACTTTGAGGCGATGGCTTACAGCAGCAGAAGACCACACCGGGGTTGGTTGCCACTACTTAAGCTAAGAACAGGAAAATGAGGCTACAATTGCACAAGCTCATCGAAAATTGGACAGTAGAGATTGGAAAAAACGTTGCCTGGTATGATGAGTCTCAATTTGGCTGCACTCTGGATGGTAGGGTCAGAATTTGGCGTCAACAACATGAAATCATGGATCCATCCTGCCTTGTATATCAACGGTCAGGCGGTGGTGTCATGGTGTGGGGAATATTTTCTGGCACCTTTAGGCCCCTTCGGTACCCAAATGAGCATAGTTTGATGCAACGCCCAGCCTACCTGGTATTGTTGATGACCATGTCCATCCCTTTATGACCACAATGACCAACAATCTGATGGCCTACTTTCAGCAGGATAATGCGCCATGTCATAAGCTGAATCATCTCAGACTGGTTTCTTGAACATGACAATGAGTTCAAGCTACTCAAATGCCTCCACAGTCACCAGATTCAATCCCATAAAACATCTTTGGGATGTGGTGGAACGGGAGATTCGCATCCATGGAGTGCAGCCGACAAATCTGCGGCAACTGTTGTAATGCCTCCTGCGAACTAGCATGGTGTACATAATAAAGTGGCCGAGTGAGGGAGTGTTCTTTCAATAATAAGATATACACAGGATCGGACTAACCCACCGCAAGGCTGGTGAATTCTGGCACACTGCACTGGACAGGGGCCTATGTTCGGATTCCAGGAAGGCCCCTGCCAGTGGACTTCAATAGTACACCAATGCAGCCAGAACAGGGCTCGAATATTATCACTGAGCTGACACGAGTGTGAGGTGGCCGGAGAGCTTTCCGGCCACACGTCGCACTCTGACCATAGATGCGCGCGTCGCAATATGAAATCTCACACAGCTGTTGCATCTCTTCCGTGTTAAGTGGCAACCAGCAGCAGCCGACAGGACAGGCAAGAGACATGATTTGATTTTTGTTTGGTTAAAAGAGAGAAGTGGGTCAGTGTGTATGAGGGGGCCTAGGGTTAGTGTGAACAATGAAGGGGCCTATTTAAAATATGGAGGGGGAAGAGGTAGTGGGAAAAATCTAAAATCATGGGGGGACCCAATGAAAATGGTCATGTGGGTGGTGGCAGTATGTATGAGGGGCCCAATGTTAATGTTATACAGGGGCAGAGTGTATGAGGGCGGCCATGTTAAATTTATAAGGAGGGCAGTGTTAAATTCATGGGTGTATGAGAGGGCTTTATTAAAATATCTTATGACGAGGGGGCCCAATGTAAGATCATGGTGGGGGGGGATTTTTTGGTTGATAACTGAGAGAGCCCTATGTAAAATTTATGAGGGGGTAGTGTGTATAAAGAGGGGCCCCAGTATATAACGTTCAAGAGCAAGGGGCGAGTGTGTGTAATGAGGGAGTCCAGTATAAAAAAAATTGGGGGGGGGGGGGGGTATAAAAATTGATAGGGGTGTGTGTGTAACAACTCTGCAGGGCAGTGGTATGATGTGGGGCACAGTATAAAAAATAATGGAGGGGGGGGGGGGAGTTTATACAAATTCTGGGGGTGCAGTGTGTATACGTGAGGGTCCATTATGTAAATTATGGGGGGAGCAGGTATTTAATTGAGAGGCGTATCCTGTAAATAGAACACATGGAGGGGGCTAAGTGTCTAAACCTCATGAGGGGATCCAGTGTGTGATTATCCAGGGGGCAGAGTATGGAAATTCCATAGAATGACAGCATTATAAGAGTTTGGGGCAAATATCAGAAATAAAATCTCTGTGTTAAGGAAGCATCACATAGTCACGGAGGACGGGAGCTGAACGCCAAAGTCAGGTCAGTGCCCCCCTCCACTGTGATGGACTACTTTATAACTGCTTTACATTTCTGATGTGCATGCGTTGTGTACCCTGGATTCCTGCACATGCAAGGTTCACACATGCAGTGGCACCCGATATCCAGGATACACATCACAGGCCTAAATCATCAGGAAATCTGGGCAGTTTTAAACACTACAAAAATGCAGGACAGTTTAGAAGTAGAGACGTCGATGGAGGGGGACAATGAGCTTAAAGGGGTATTCTCGTTTGTGCATCCCCATTCAGTTTCATTAATCTGCCATGTACCCGGTTTCCCCAAAAATAAGACAGTGTTCTTATATTATTTTTTGCTCCTAAAGAGGCACTAGGTCAGTGGTGGCGAACCTATGGCACTGGTGCCACAGGTGGCACTCTGAGCCCTCTCTGTGGGCACCCAGGCCATCACCCCAGCATGAAGTTCACCAGACAGGACTCAAAGAATCTTCCTACAGAATTTTCCTACAATGATAGCCAAATTTGCCCTCCTCCTTTCAACTGCGTTGGTGTGTTTAGGAGGCTGAACAATTGAAAGTTGTCAAATAACAAGGAGAAATAATACTGCTTAAATTGCTGTGGTGGCACTTTGCGATAAATAAGTGGCTTTTGGTTGAAGTTTGGGCACTCAGGCTCTAAAAGGTTCGCCATCACTGCACTAGGTCTTATTTTCAGGGGATGTCTTATTTTTTTATGAACAATAATTTACATTTATCATTAAACAAAAAATCACATTCTCTAACATCCTTATGACTCTCCAAACTCTGAATTTCATGCTGTATTTCTTGTGACTCCATTTCTATTAGAATCATTGGCCCCAAACTCTCATGTTTAGTAAAAGTACTTTCCATAAATGACCCCTGGTAGCTGCTGGTAGTTATAAGAGAAGAAGCAGATTACATACTGCATAAAGGAACTGCTGCTATTTACTGGGGGAATCTCTGCTGACAAGATCCCTTTAATAATTTGGGGGCTTTACATAATAATAGAATTAAATAATGTTCAAAAACTATGTGTAAATTAATAAATAGGAGGTAGGTTGTATAAATGAATAACTGAAGGGATGTTATATACACATTAATAATTTGGAGGAGATTTTATGTATAATAATCAGGACATGGAATAAAAGGCAGCAGTGTGTATAAAAAGTAGATTGTTATATAACACATTCTTTACTAGGGCCACAGTATAAAAATAATTATAAGGGACATTAAATAGATAAATAATTAAAGGGAGCCATGTATAAGTAAATTCACAGAGCATATGTTATTTACTAAACAGGAGGGTAAACCACATATGATTTTTTTTAGTAGTATAGTATTATTTAGTAAGGGACTGTAATATAGCAATATATTTGGTGGTAACATAATTTTTGATATATGCTGGGGCACCGAGGGGTTTTGTTATGTAGATTCTTTAAACGTATAGTGTGAGACATTGTGTTATCCAGGTGACATTAAACTTTAAGTAACTGTGGTATTTTTAGGGGCGCAGTGAGGGGGATCCGCTTCCCAGAGCTGAATCTGCCAGACAATTCTGCAACCAGTTTTTTACGACAATTCTGTGAGGTACTATATAGTACTTCTTCATGTGTCATATCAGTGTTATATTCACTGACTAACCTTCTAGTGTGAGATAGCTCTCAGCTTATGTACTGTTATATCTATAGGGTGTGACTTGTCTATAGGGTGTGACTCGTCTATGTGGTGTGACTCGTCTATGTGGTGCAGAGTGTACAGTTTTATTGTCATCAGTTCTTGTAAAGGTTTTTAGCATTACCTTATTGGAAGGTTGGTGTTGAGTGCAAACACTTACATCCCTAACACAGCCCAGGCACCAGGTAACTCTTATACCATTACCAACATCAATGCCCTGAGATAACATCAACACTGCAGCCCCTGTACAAAAACCAAAAGCCGTGCACTAGCGGAGAGGGAAGCAGAAAGTGCTTAGTTTATCCTTTGTTTCACTGCCCCTATAGTGCTTCCCAATATTTTGGACGCACCTTCTCATTCAAAGAGTTTTCTGTATTTTCATGACAAATTGTAAATTCACACCGAAGGCACCAAAACTATGAACACAGTGTGAAATAACTGAAAATATGTCTTATATTCTAGGTTTCTTCAAAGTAGCCACCTTTTGCTTTGATTGCTGCTTTGCACATTCTTAGCATTCTCTTAATGAGCTTCAAGAGGTAGTCTTGAAGCAGTTCCCAGAGATGTTTAGCACTTGTTGGCCCTTTTGCCTTCACTCGGCGGTCCAGCTCCCCCCAAACCATCTCAATTGGGTTTAGGTCTGTTAACTGTGGAGGTCAGGTCATCTGGCGTAGCACTCCATCACTCTCATTTTTGGTGAAATAGCCCTTACAAAGCCGGGGGGTATGTTTGGGGTCATTGTCCTGTTGAAAAATAAATGATGGTCGCACTAAATGCAAACCAGATTGAATAGCATGCCGCTGCAAGATGCTGTGGTAACTCTGCTGGTTCAGTATACTTTCAATTTTGAATAAATCCCCAACATTTTTACCAGCAAAGCACTCCCACACCAGCACACCTCCGCCTCCAAGCTTCAGAGTGGGAACCAGGCATGCAGAGTCCATTTGTTTACCTTTTCTGCATTGCACAAAGGCCAGGCGGTTGGCAACCCAAAGATCTCAAATGGATCATCAGAACAAAGCACAGATTTCCATGGTCTAATGTCATTTCTTGTATTCTTTAGCCCACAGTCTTTTGCTTGTTCCTTTTCTTAGCAGTGGTTATAGCAGCTATTATTTACCCTAAAGGCTGCTGCTCACAATCTTCTCTTACAGTTGTTGTAGAGATGTGTCTGGGCTTAGAACTCCTAACAGTCTACTCAGTTGGACTATAAGCTGTGATCCACCGTACAACACACTGATGGTCCCAAACCCCGATTATAAGGCAAGAGAATATTCACGGCGGCGTCGAGTCGCGCTTGTAGGAGGGGGCTCACGGCTGAGCCCTTCAATAGATAGTGAGTCTTGGCTGCATATGCAGCAAAGGCTTACCGGAACATCTGCGATCGGTGCTTCAACGCGTGGGCTCGCCGGCAAGCTGCCGGCCAGCCCAAACAGATAGCGGCGCATGGGGCGCGCCATCTTTAACCTGGGATCGCCGCTCCCCTGACGTCACGGGGGGGCAATCGTCCCATGGTAGCATCGGGTCTCGAAGACACCCGAGGCTATTTCGTTTTAACCCCTTCATTACAATGTGTGATAGCAACATTGTCTGAAGAGGAAGAAAATTCCCAATTACTGCCCTACTGTAGTATGGCAGTATAATAGGATCGATCAGACAACCTAGGGAGACCCTAGGGAGTCTGAAAAATGATAAATAAATAAATAAAAAAAAAGTAAAAAAAAGTAAAAAAACTAAAAAAATAACTACCTAATTTCCATCTCCCCCCCTTCCCTAGAACTGACATAAATATAATAAAACAGTAAAATCATAACCACTCCTGGTATCGACGCGTCCGAAAATGCCGATCGATCAAAATGCTAATGTTTTCAGTGGTAACCCGACGGAAAATAGCGCCCAAGTCGAAAATGGCACTTTTTGCCATTTTGAAAAATCTAAAAAAATCTATAAAAAGTGATCAAAAGGTGTTACAGTCTAAAATATGTATACTTGAACATACTTATCAGATTTCGCAAAAAATGGCACCACCCAGCTCTACACCCATAGTAAAAAAGTTATTAGCGCCAGAAGTTGGCAAAATCAAAAAAATTAGTTTTGCTAAAGGAGTTTTAATTTTTGTAAATGTTGAAAAACATTATAACCTATACAAATTTGGGTATCCCCTTAATCGTACGACCCAAAGCATAAAGTAGACATGTCATTTGGGGACGCTCAGTGAAGAGGAACGACCAGCCCACACAGAAATGGCGCAAATGCCGGTTTTTTCACCATTTTCATTGCCATTTGGAATTTTTTCCCGCTTCCGTATCATGGCATGGAATATTTATACCATCATTATGAAGTGCATTTGGTCGCAGAAAAAAAAGCCATCACACCAGCTCTTTAGTGTACAAATAAAAAAGCTGATAGATTTTTGAAGGTGGGAGTGAAAATGGACTGAAAAACAGGAAGGGCCCGAGTCCTTAACGGTTAACCTGACAGGGCACACGCCTGTGTGTGAGAAAACCTTTTAGGTGGACTACTTACTGAAGCTCGACGAGAATGCCAAGAATGTGCAAAACAGTTCATCAAGCAAAGTGCTAACTTGTGAAGAAGTAGAATATAAGACATATTTCAGTTCATATTTTTTTTGTTTAAAGGGGTTATCCAGGGTTAAAAAATTTCTTATGGCCGGGTTGGGGAGGGCTATTAAACACAGTAAACATGTACTTACCTCCGCAGTGCTGCCGATGTCCCGCGCCGCGGCTGGTCTTCTCTGTGCGCCGACCGGAAGCTCCCATGAGCACCATCTCCCAGCGCTTACAACACTGAGAGACAGGGACGGATGGGAGGAGCCGTCCACATCGCTGACCAGAAGCTCCCTGTGCGCGGTTTCCGTGCCCCTAACAAAAGGGGCATGGATCGAACGGGACCGGGCGCGGGACATCAGCGGGCGGACGAGGTAATTTCATGTTTATTAGTTTAAACTAGCCCTCCCCACCGGCCATAAGAATTTTTAAACCCGGATAACCCTTTAAGTATATTATTTCACATGGGTTTAATCATAGTATGATGCTTCAATGTAAATCTACAATTTCTAAAGTCATGAAAATACAGAAAAACTCTTGAATGAGAAACTTCTGGTCTATACGTATTATATATGTTTCAACATAACAATGTTGGCTCATCCAACACTGCAACCCATAACTGTCCAGAAAATTATAGATGTCTAACACTAGTAAGAACATGAATTGGCATAAATAATGAACCCAACACCATACAAAAACCTATGATTCAAGCAAAATAAAAAAACAAAAACAAAAAAGGTGGTGTGTAAAGCAGTTCACTACATGCAAACTACCAATATGAAAAACAATCAATTTATTTAGTCAAAAAGCCCCATTAAAAACACTAAAAACTCAAGTGTATTAAACGTGTATTGTCGGCGTTTGGTATGATAAAACCAAAGCACTTGACAACCCTTCCACACTCCGCCCTTCACCCCACTACCTTTTTGGCAGGTTAAATAAGGTAGGTTGCATACAGTGGATATAATGCGTTAGTGTAGGGACTTGCGTGGTATAACTGGATTTTGCTATTATGTTGCAATGGGTTACCAAATGTGATGTAATTCATTTATACTTGCAAATAAAAAAATTAAAAAAAAAATCTTTATGGGGAAAGTGTGGAGGGGTTGTCATTAGAGATGAGCGAGCACAAAACTGCTGGGTGCTCGTTCTTCTTAGACGACCTTTTCCCGAGCCGAGTGTAGTTCGAATAACAAGCCCAATGAAGTCCATGTGAGACTCGAGAATGGTTCAAGGGGACCAAGGCTTGCACAGGGAGCGCTTGGCCAAAACACCTGTGAACTCCGAACAAGATAGAAACACCACGGAAATGGACAGGCAAGGGGACGATGCCTGGCGGCATGAGGTGATTAATCGCACCCTCATGCCAAAATTATGGGAACAGCATGCCATGACAGAGTGACCGCATGAGCTAGATAGCATCTAAAACATGCATAATTGACCCGACACATATAGGGGACGGGCATTTGCAGAGGCAGCGGCAGCAGTGGCAGGCTGAGCTGTCAATGGCGAAATAAATAAATCGGACTCAGGCTTCACAAAAGGAGGTGAGCAAGAAGCTCTTGATGAAAATTATTTCCTCATGTAACGAAAAGGTTGGCGGTATCTTTAGTCGATAAACAGCTAAGGGTGGCGAATCGTGACCAGTCCCGCACGTATCTGGTGAAACACCCGAAAAATGGAGCCGACATAGCTCTGTTGAATAAGGGACGACATGTGGAGGCAGCCATGGAGACGACTCGATGATTAAGAGCGGACAGTATGGGGCATTCAGAGTGCGCTGCTATGATGCAATTCAGGTTACAGCATGGCGGCGACACATCTGGGCCGAGTTCCATATGTATGGTGAAAACACCTGATAATTTGATGACAAGACTAGTTGATAAGGGGATATGTGCCGGCATCTCCTCTCGGCTCCAGCGTCTGGGGGATAGAGTGTTGAAAGTGCGCATGGAGACATGGTGGCGCGTGGAGGTCGTGGTGAGGCACATGGCAGGAAAAGCAGGGGCAGCATGATGGTGCCTGCGGCTGCCTAATCTTGGATTGTATGGTAGGATTGGTAATCCGTAAGGGGGCGCATCAGAGTGGAATTAACACTATAGATTTAATAAACGTCTCCACGCACCACGCCGTTTCGGGGTCAAGAAACCCCTTTCTCAAGTTGAACAGGACTCTGATGAAGAGCGGATTTGGTGCTCCCATCCCTCTTCGAGACTCTCTTTTCAGACTGAATAATATTGGTAAATGATAAAGTTGCAGTCTATTTGTGGATTACACAGCCAGGGTGGCCGCCAAGTTAACAAGTTGATGTGGGAAGCCAGAAAACAAACCAAAATTCCCGCTGACACAGCCTCGTTGAGGAGGGGACCATGTATGGAGGCAGCTTATTACCAAATGTGATTGTAATTTCATTTATACTTGCAAATAAAAAAATAAAAAAAAATCTTTATGGGGAAAGTGTGGAGGGGTTGTCATTAGAGATGAGCGAGCACTAAAATGCTTGGGTGCTCGTTATTCTAGACGACCTTTTCCCGATGCTCGAGTGCTCGTCTCGAATAACAAGCCCCATTGAAGTCAATGGGAGACTCGAGAATTTTTCAAGGGGACCAAGGCTCTGCACAGGGAAGCTCACAACACTACGAGATAGCGTGTAGAGTCACAGAAGGTCTGGTGCAGCCTCTTGGTGGATAGACTCCTCTGTGGTGTGGCCACACCACCCAGGATTTTCTTGACAGTATTGTAGGATTGGTAATCCAGTAAGGTGGCGCACTCAGAGTGGAATTAACATATAGATTTTAATAAAAGTCTAAAAGCACAGCGCGTTTCGGGGTCCAAGAAACCCCTTTATCAAGTGAACAGAGACTATGATGAAGAGAGGATTTTGGTGCTCCAAAATTTTTTTATTTGCAAGTATAAATGAAATTACAATCACATTTGGTAACTATGCGCCATTCCTGTGGAACATAACCAGTCCTCAGTGAATCTTCAAATATTAAAAATAACGGTCTGTCTATCACCGTACATAATTCATGCAGAACCCGGGGGTGTATGCCATCTGGCCCAGGTGATTTATCTATCTTAGTGGATGCGAGGCGGCGCCGTACCTCTTCCTGGGTTAAACTGTTGACATTATAAAAAGAATTTACATTATTCCTCATTGTGTCTTCCACCAGGGGATTTTCCTGGGTAAAGACAGCTGAGAAGGCGACATTCAGTAGATTGGCCCTTTCCTCATCTCCTTCCACCATGACCCCCATGTTATTTCTAAGGGGGCCCACACTCTCTGTCTTTAGTTTCTTATCATTTATATACTTGAAAAATAATTTGGGATTATTTTTGCTCTCCCTGGCAATATTTCTCTCAGTCTCTATTTTTGCGGCCTTTATCTGCTTTTTACAGGATTTATTTTTCTCTCTATAATCCTGTAATGCCTCATCGCTACCTTCACGTTTTAGCACCTTAAACGCTTTATCTTTCTCGCTTATTGCTTTCCTTACAAGACTAGTTAGCCACATAGGCTTTTTCTTGTTCCTTTTATGCTTTTTCCCATAAGGTATGTGTTTCTCACAGGACTTTTTCAGAATATATGAGAAAAAGTCCCATTTTTTGGGGGGGGCTTTTGTCTTTGAGAGCATTATCCCAGTCTATGCCTTTAAGGTCTTCCCTTAGTTGATGAAAATTTGCCCTCCTGAAGTTTAGAGTGTTGGTTGCCCCTTCACTAACGTGCTTAGTAAAGCGTAATACAAAATCAATGATATTATGATCACTATTCCCCAGGTTCCCCCCAACCTGTAGTTTTGATACCCTATCAGGTCTGTTGGTAAGGATAAGGTCCAGCAGTGCCCCCCCTCTTGTTGGCTCCAGGACTAGTTGCGACAGGTAATTGTCTTTTGTTGTTGACAAGAACCTGCTACCTTTGAAGGACCTGCAGGTTTCTGCCCCCCAGTCAATATCTGGGTAATTGAAGTCCCCCATGATAAGTACTTCACCATGCTTTGAAGCCGCATCCATTTCACTTATCAGCATTTCCTCTGCTGCCTCCATTATATTTGGAGCCTTATAACAAACCCCTAGTAATATTTTATTATTCTTTTTCCCTCCCCTTATCTCCACCCATAGGGACTCCACATTTGCGTTACTGATGTCATCTCGCAGGACGGGCTTGAGGCGAGAATTCACATATATACAAACCCCTCCCCCTTTTTTATTTATACGATTCTTTCTAAAAAGACTATAACCATCTATAGTAACAGCCCAGTCATAGCTACTGTCCAGCCATGTCTCGCTGATACCCACTATATCATATTTCCGTTCCAACATCAAGAGTTCCAGTTCCTCCATTTTGTTTGTGAGGCTTCTGGCATTTGTGTACATACACTTTATATGGTTTTCCCTGTCCGTATTCCTTTTGTCCTTATTCCCCAATCTCATTCCAGCCCCCCTTCCTCCCCCATGGACTATGGCTCTTCCCAGCTCTCTATGTACACCGTCTATTTGCCCTGCACAAGTGTAGTTGCCCTCCCCCCAGGTCTCTAGTTTAAACACTCCTCCAACCTTCTAGCCATTTTTTCCCCTAAAACAGCAGCCCCCTCCCCATTGAGGTGCAGCCCATCCCTACTGTAGAGCCTGTAGCCCACAGAAAAGTCAGCCCAGTTCTCCATGAACCCAAACCCCTCCTTCCTACACCAACTTTTGAGCCACTTATTTACCTCCTTGATCTCCCGCTGCCTTTCTGGTGTGGCACGTGGTACAGGCAGTATCTCGGAGAAAATTACCTTTGAGGTCCTTGCCCTGAGCTTATGGCCTAAATCTCTGAAATCATTTTTAAGGACCTTCCACCTACCTGTTACTTTGTCATTAGTGCCAATGTGGACCATGACCGCTGGTTCCTCACCAGCCCCTCCCAGTAATCCATCAACCCGATCCGCAACATGCCGAACCCGAGCACCCGGCAAACAACACACTGTTCGGTATGCACGGTCTTTGTGACAGATTGCCCTGTGTGTTCCCCTAATAATCGAATCTCCCACTACCAGCACCTGTCTGACCTTGCCTCTGCTCCCATTACCCTTCTTACTGGAGCACACATTCCCCTGGTTGCTAGCGGCCACATCTTTCTGCAGCATTGCTACCCCAGAGCTGATATCCCCCTCATCCGCCAGCCTGGCAAACTTATTGGGGTGCACCAGATCAGGACTAGACTCTCTACAACTCTTCCCTCTACCCCGCCTTCTACATGTTACCCAACAAGCTGCCCCATCACTCTGCACCTCCATACTTCCCTCCCCACACCCATCTTCCCCAGAGAGTTTGTGCTCCAGGAGCAGCAAACTTCGTTCCATATTATCAATTGCCCGCAGCCTTGAAACTTGCTCATTTAGATCCAGAATCTGGGCTTCCAGGTGAGCAATTTTCACACACCCCACACAGCAGTATTCCCCCTCGAACGGCTGTTCAAGGAAAGCATACATGGCACAGGATGTACACCGTGTAGCAATGCCACTTATGGAGTCCATTGTTCTAATGGGGATTACAATAGAATTATGCACAGAAAGAAGAATTTACAGTCAAAGTAACACAGAACACAGCAGTTACCTGCTAAAGCCCCTCAAACTTAAGTCCCTTAAACCTAAGTCACACTTAAGACACTGCACACACTAAGGATCAATGCACACTCGCCGCCAAGCTCATACACTCGCTTTGCTAATGCTTTTTTAAAAGTTATCTGCCACAAAAATCTGCAGAGCTCACTGCACAAGATCTGGCTGCAAACAGTGTAGGTGGCAGCATCAGCAGGAGCCCACAGAGTGGCACAATGACAGAGTGGAGGTGGCGGCAACATGGTAAGCCACAGAGTGGCGTAATGATGGAGTGTGCAGCTTGAGGCAGCAGCAGGAGGTCAGAGACTGGCACAATGACAGAGTGTGAAGCTGGCGGCTGCAGCAGGAGGTCAGAGAGTGACACAATGACAGAGTGTGGAGCTGGCGGCTGCAACAGGAGGTCAGAGAGTGGCACAATAACAGAGTGTAGAGCTGGCAGTTGCAGCAGGAGGTCAGAGAGTGGCACTATGACAGAGTGTGGAGGTGTGTGACAATTCCAGTCCCTGGTAAAGATGGTGGGAGGCAGATTGAGCGACTCGTAGCAGATGCGTGGCATCAGGTTGGTGGCAGCATCAGAATAATGGCTGAGGCAGGTAGTTCGAATCCAATATTCAATATTTGGAGGAGGCATCATGGCTGATCTAATCTGATGCTTAAGGCATTGGTGTGTTCCGATATTACACTTCATGACATTTGCCTTGTGTTATTGCATTTCTATTCTGGATTTAAGGCACTAGTTATCTCTGTTAGGCATTAGGTAGTTGGGAGTACAGCAACCATTTGCTTATCTTTGCACATTATTGTATGGTTGCTCATAGTAACAAGTGCCTATTCTTGCAAAAACATATATCTTGCTGCTATATTGAGACCCAGCACTGGATAGTGCTTTTTAAATGTTTTTAACATGTTTGGCATGCACATTTTTTTGGTTAATTTAATTATTAATAAAGATGCATAATTGTTTCCTATTTTGTGTATAGTGTCAGTACCTATAACATGTCCCTTTGTTTTGGTATACATAAAAGGTCAGTCTCTCCACATTACGTGTGAACAAGCAGGTTTTCCTTGGGGTAATGATGGCCCCGCTGCACTGAACACCAGCTCTGATGCCACACTACTGGCCTGGAAGGACAGCTTCTCTACTGCAAACTCTGCAAGTTGCGGCCACGCATCAAGTTTGGCTGCCCAGTAGTCCTGGGGATCCTCTACCTGAGGTGGTAAAGTGCTGTCCAAGTAGGCCACCACCTGCTGATGCAAGGTCTTCTCCATGTCCTACTGCTGCTGGTTGCGGCTACCCTCCTCACTAGGTGGGTGAATGAAGCTGCTCATTAAGGACTTCAAACTTAACTGCTGCTTATGGAGCTGCTACTGCTCCTCCCCACAGCAGCCGTGGCAGTATTATGTGAGCGATGACTGCCAGGAATCCCCTGATCAGACCTGACAGAGAATGGACAATATTGTAGGATTGGTGATCCAGTAAAGTGGCGCACTCAGAGTGGAATTAACATATAGATTTTAATAAAAGTCTAAAAGCACAACGCGTTTCGGGGTCCGAGAAACCCCTTTATCAAGTGAACAAAGACTATGATGGAGAGAGGATTTGGGTGCTCCGATCGCTGATGTCGACTATTCGGCTGTCACTAGTTAGGCAAAGCAGAATGCTGTGGGCCATCTGCGCAAGTGATTCTGAGGGACTCACGGCCTCCATCTCCACTGTATACTGCCATGGTGCTTCTGGGTCATCTGCCTCATCTTTTACCTCCTCTGGATGCTCCTGCTCCTCCTCTCTTGTCACCTGAGTGGAAAAACCACTGATTTCACCAGACTCTGCTTGTGCTCCAATGTCCTCCTCCTCCTCCAGTTCAGCCTCCACCGGACTCCAGTGCCCTGACTAGACAGATTTTGCAGCATGAGTTCCAGGACATGAAGCAGTGAAATGACGTTATTCATCCCGCAGTCCTGGTGACTGGCAAATAACATGGCGTCTTCAAAGGGCCTGAGCAAACGGCAGGTGTCATGCATGAGCTGCCAGTGGCTGACATCAAAGTTACACAGGGGAGTATTCCGTTCCGCTTGCATCATCAAAAAATCATTAATGGTTATTGCTTATCAGACTTTTTTGGGGTAGGCCGTTCTGACGCTGCAACTCGAGGAGGGTGTGCTTGGCTTTGTAACAATGGCTGAAGTGCATGTATAATTTCCTGCCCATTTTTAGAATTTCTTGCAGATGGGTGGAAGACTTGAGGATTCTGTTGACAACCAGATTGAACATGTGCAGGGTGCATGGCCAATCCCTTCTCGGTGCAGCGCGGACACCATGTTCCTCCCATTGTCTGTCACCATGGTTCCGATTTTCAGTTGTTGCGGAGAAAGCAACAGATTGATTTGTTGTTGCATTATGTGGAGCAGTTCCTCCCCTGTGTGGTATGAACTGCATGACACCGCTGTGCCCTGCACATGTGGTATGTTGAAGCAGCACTTATCAGTTTTACAACGTGGTGGAGAAAGTGGTGTCTCTTGTTCAAATTGTTGGTGTGGCTGGACGGGAAGCACATTCATCCAGTGGGCCGTAATGGACATGTACTGGCCTTGGCCATAGTTACAGCTCCACACGTCCGTGCTGCCATGCACCTTGGAAGAAACTGTTAAGCTCAAGGACTAGGCCACCTTCTGTTCTACATATTTGTGAAGGGCTTGCACTAGCTTTTTGGAAAAAAAAATTCGGCTTGGAACTCTCTACCTCGGTTCGGATGGTGACGATGCATGTGCTGACACAGGGCTGTGGTGCCAACGTTAGCTCCCTGGCCACGCTTCACTTTCTGCCCGCAGATTCTACATATTCACACACTCGAATCCTCTGGTGTCTTAACAAAAAACTGTAAAAGTGATTTTACTGCCAACACTCTGCAATGAATGACTACTAACACCACTGCCTCGTTGAGACCCTGTGCCACTGCTTACTTAGATCTGCAAAGTGGGGTTTGGCTCCCAAGTGCGAACAGCTACATCATCATCGATTTGTGTTTCCCTTTTACTGCTATCCTTCTCAACAGTCTCAGAATGCACAGCTCTACTACTTGCAAGTGCAACATAACTACCTGTGCCACTCTCCACATCTCTACTTTCCCACCTACTGCACAAAACAAAGGATGTCTGTCCCACCTCTTCACTGTCAATGCACTGCTGACTGTCCTCAAAGAATTCATCCTTGCTGTATAGTGGTGCTGAGCCCAGAACAACTAATAGATCTCTAGCTAAGGCTGGTTGAGGACAGGTGAACTCCTGTGTGGTCAAAATGCCCATTGCATCTCACTGTAAATGTCTTTTCCTGATAAATATTATAGAAGTGCTATGGTGCGCCTTTTCCTTTTTCCTTTTTAATGTCATTAAATTGTATGATGCATCCGTGGGGTTAAAATGTTTATTGTGCCCCTTCATTCATTCATTCATTCATTCTTTGAGGGATCTGGATTCCAAACTGGAGTCATTTGTTGTCGGTTTCCATTATTCTTGCGGGGTCTAAATGTGATGGTCAAGTTTTTCCATCAAAACCTACTGAATTTCAATGCGTCGCCGCCATTTCCTAAACAGAGATAACATGAACATGTGGAGTATTGTCATGCCCAACAGAAACTGCACTGAGGGGCTTTTATTATATTTCTTTATACCAGTTTTGGGATTAGTCCACATAGTGAAAATGTACCTGATCCTTGAAGAGTTAATGAAGTCTATTGTTTATTGTATAATTATTAATTTATAACAATAGATATATTTATTACATAACCAAGAATTACAATTTTTTAAACATTTTTTGAATTCTTGTATAATTTTTTTATTGCATTATAACCTGCAGTTTTCACATCTGATTTATCATTTATTTATAACCTTCAGGTCAGACCTGTGTATTTATTATGTTGGGTTGAGTCATTGTCTATAGAGTCCAGATCTAAGTATTTATTGTATGGATGAATGGACTTATACATTGTGTGAGTGTCTTGTATTATTCTGTGTATTGGAGGTGACATTGTATAAGCAGATGAGAGATGCGGCTGCGCTCCCGGCTCTGGTGCTCCCCCCCCTCACTACATGGATAGATGTGTAATACATCCAGCAGTTACCTGGAGACATAATTACACAGCACAAAGAATCAAAGTCATAGTAAGAAATAACCGGAGGAGCGGCGCGGCCCCCTCCTCACATCTCAGTCACATCTCCGCCCCGTGTACAATTCCCCCGTCACATCCCTCATACAGAATCATAATTACAGGGCAGAACCGGATTCTCGCCACATCACAGACTCCAGAGAATACAAGGAAACTTTTACTTATTTACAGCCCAGAAACTTCTGCACATTGGGAATTAGACTCTGAATTTTCTCTTAACTCATCGGATACAGGAGAAAAATTGATGAATGAAAAATTCTCACTGTCATGTATCAGACATCAAAATCAATGGGATAATCCTATAATACAATACAATGTAATATAATACAATACAGGGTCATATAATACAACATTATATAATGTAATATAATACAATACAGGGTCATATAATACAGCATTATATAATGTAATATAATACAATACAGGGTCATATAATACAACATTATATAATATAATATAATATTAACACAAAGTATAACATGTAAAATAATAATAATCATAATAACAAAAATTGTTAATATAATATTTGCTGAGTTTGTCTTTTTACTACTACAGTTGCTTGTTTCTGGGATTCCCTACATTTCCACATTTCAAAATCATTGAAAACCAGTCAATCCACATAATTCATGGCAGATTTATACATTTTTGGAAAATTCCCTAACCTTAACCCCAGTTCGGACTAAGCCCAAATTTTAAACTTGCCATTGTAAGAAGTTATAACTTCTGTTTTATTGTTTTATTTTGTTTTGTTGTCACACATTGTACTTGGATAATATCTTTTGAGTTTAGTTATGAAAAAAAAAAAACAAAGTATGGCAAAAATTTCTAAAAATTCTCCGTTCTCCAAGTGCTAAATTCTCAGCTCTTAGACTGATAGTCATAGCACCCAAATAACTCCATAACTAACACTTCCTAATTGTCCTCCAAATCTTGACTTTTTATGCATCCTCTCATTTTTATGATCGTTAGGTGGTTTGCAATTTTGGATGTAATTTTTAAATTTTATATGAAAATCAGCAGAGCCGATATTTACAGGGACCTGCTCAGATTTTGAGACACCTAAATAACAGTAGAGCCCTGTAAATTCCCAATTATAGAAATTACAGCCATCACATATGAAAAGTCACCTTTAGAAGTTTGTTAACCCTTAAGGTGTTTCACAGGGGTTAAAACAAAATGGAGGTGCAATTTACAAACTCTAATTGATGATAATACATTTACCCCTTCAGGACTCTGTAATGTCATAGTAGGTACCCGTATGATGCAGAAGGAACCCACACTGGATCACTGGACTGCAGGCTCAGAGACAACTTTATTCCATGCTTCTCCTTGCTCTGTCTGTAACAACTGACCTAACTCAGACTGCTCCTCCTCCTCAGTACATCACTGTTGCTGGGCAGAACATGCAAAACACATTAACAGTAAACATATTAGCAGAACACATATAACAACATCACAGACTCTAGGACATGGCCCCAGGTTTCATATCTGCCCTGAGTCACTAGAAGTGGTTATAGCTTTGGAACGCTTTATACATATCCACGGGATTTTGATATTGTTTTCTCGTGACATCGTGGGGCACATTTACTTACTTGTCAGCTGGAGTTCACCGAAAGTGCATTGTCCTTGTATAATGCCCTGTGCCGCGAGTTACTAAGATCGAGTGCCCGATATCCTGCATGTGTCGTTTCCCCGCTCAGGTCCGACAGAGTTCATCTTCGTCTTCCTGGTGCATGTAAGTGCTTGGGCTCACAACAAATTCGAAAGTTAAATCCCGTGCTCAGTCCGAATCACTCGGATCGTCTGACGGCACACTTACAATTTGTGTCGCACGGAAGCAGCTGCGCCTAAAACCGATCACGCGCAACACAATCCCAGTGCAGTCACGTGTGAAATTTCTGTCCAAGCCATGCAAATCCCGAAAAAGATGAACAGTTTACATGAAAGTGCGCAGCGTGACCCTTAGTAAATGAGCGCTATTGTACTTCAAATCAGTTTAAAAATTTGTATAATATCTTTTGTGCTTAGTTATGAAAAAATTGGACATTTGCCAAAAATTTTAAAAAATTCTTCATTTTCAAAGTTCTAAATTCTTTACTTTTGAAGCAGATAGTCATAGCACCCAAATTACTTCATAACTTACATTTCCCAAATATCTGCTTTATGATGTCAGGGCTTTTTAACAGTTCCACGTATTTTACTAGAATACATAAGGAAGAAAGCTAAAAAAGAATTCTTATACTCTGACCGGAGCTCCGGATATTCCAACTACTTCTCTAAAAATGTTCCGCAGGTTTTCTTTCAATAGTGATCAACTCCATCGCATAAGTAGTAAGAACCTCCAACAAGAATAGACCGCTATGCAGAACATCCTTAGTGCAATTTGTCCTCCTTCGATTCCACAATTCGCCGCGGGAGTGGGCGGCGCGGGACATTACTGTCCCTGTGCTGACACACTCGCTGCCGCCAGTGAGAATAAATGTGGCGCAGCCTCCTGCCCTCCTGCCTCCTGCTTCTGCCTCTTGATGTATGCCGCTGCGCATATGCACAAGTGCCAGCATATGATAAATGTCCCCCATATATTTTAAATTTTTTTGTTTGACAAATCTGGTTAAGGGCTTATTTTTCGAGAGAAAAGCTGTACTTTTTAGCGGTGTTATTTTGTAGAGCTTATTGATTGTTTTTCATATATGGTAGTTGCATGTATGAACCGCTTTACACACCACCTTTTTTTTTTTCTTGAATCAAAAATTATATGTAACATGAAAAACACACATTCCTGTTATGGCACACGTTACAGACATCTAAAAGTGACCTTTATTATCTCATCAGCTTGGTTTATGGATGTATTTTTTTTTTAAATTTCGCTTACTGTTGTGTAAGGGAGTGTACAATAATATGTCTGTGTGGTGCTGCATAAATTGGTCAATAAACAAATGTAGGGCATGTATGAACTTCTTACAATTTTTATGTAATGTTTGCATTTTATCACTGTTTTCTGCAAAGGTGCATATGGGTGGTTATGTGTATTAATTAAAAAGTTATTTTGTATACATGTATACATGCTGTGTCTTCTGAACAAAAATCGATTTGACAGTATACGAGCTACTTTGTGTGTTACCGTATATATTTGATTATAAGAAGAGTTTTTCACTACAAAAAATGTACTGAAAATCCTAACTCGGCTTATACTCGAGTGATTTTTAGATCACTATTTGCGTGTTGACCTCCACTTTGATGTGAGTTTTATGTAAAAATGCATGTTTTTAAGTCTTTTTTTTATAATTTGTATTTGTCACAAAGTTGCAAGATAGTGGCACAGGCTGTCAACTGTTAATCAAAATATATGCAATCACCAAGTTCTCCGCTTTCAGAAAATACATAGGCTTTAGCAGTGACCAATTTCTAATCTGTTTAATTACTGTGACAGTCTTAACATTTCTGTCTGAAAAGCAGATTTTTGGTTATTTCAGTTTTAGTGATTTGATCATGTATTCATTTGAACATATGAATATGAGCTATCAATGAGCTGTATACTTGTTCATCTATTACATTTAGAGGTTGTGAAGGTGAGGTATGGGGAACATATTTAGCCATCAAAGTAAATCTTTATGAATTTTTTTTAATTCAAAATTTCAAGAAGGCAAACTCCTAATGCACTTTTGAAAATGGGGCAAGAGTGTTTGTTTAGTATAATTTTTATGCTGTAACTTCAGTTTTATTTGTACACGTCAAAAGTATAAA
The DNA here is from genome assembly GCA_019512145.1 of Engystomops pustulosus. Taxonomy (NCBI): domain Eukaryota; kingdom Metazoa; phylum Chordata; class Amphibia; order Anura; family Leptodactylidae; genus Engystomops; species Engystomops pustulosus. Next base: position 123,996,723 of record CM033647.1, read on the forward strand.
TATTGCTCTGGCCAATAACGCAACAATATTTCAGTTAAGACTAGCATGAAAAGGGTAAAACTAGGCACAGAATGTGGTTTCTTACCTCACAATTATCAGCGTTTACATAGATATTCTCAGCAGTGATATCACCGTGGACATATTCATTTTCATGAACGTATTCTAGGACATCAATCTACAGAAATTAAAATGGATATATTGAATTTTCAACAATCATAAACAAGAAAATGTTTACACAACATTAATTTCAGCTTAAAAGGAATCCACCAAGGCATTTATGGTACTGCTTATGTTGGAATGAGTAAAAATGATGTGACTTGAGACAATGTAAGAAGACAGAAGAAGAATAGGCCATAAATGCCTACAAATACTCCTAAATACAGTTTGTATACTGCCTGCATCTGATAACAAGGGCAGCGCTATTAAAGGGGTTGTCCGAGTTCTGAAAAAAACTAAGGGAGGCCAGGAGGGCACTGCTTAAATAAATAAAGTCCTATTTACCTTCCGGTGCCCTCCGGTATCCAAACATGGCCGCCGGAGCAGCGCTGGATTCAGCTTCCGGCTGGCCGTGGGCGGGCACGCCTATCCGTCCCTATTCACAGCATTGTGAATGCGGGCCGGAAGATTGTCGAGTCCAGCGCTGCTCCGGCTGCCATGTTTGTTTGGCTGGATAACGGAGGGCACCGGAAGATAAGTAGGACTTTATTTTTTTAAGCAGCGCCCTCCCGGCCTCCATTAGTTTTTTTTTTCAGATCTCGGACAACCCCTTTAAGCCTGAAGGGTCTAAGCCTAAGGCTATCATAACTGGAAGACACTGAGGACAGCTGCATGCCATCGCCCCCTGAGGATTCTCCCAGGCCCGGGGGAACACAAAGCAAGGATGGCATCCTGCAAGGATGCCACCTATTGACTCTACACCAATGTTGGATTGGCCAATACAGTAGTGGAGGTGGTATGGGGGATGGGCAATGTGTGTGAGCCATTTGTGTATGTACATAAGAGGACATATAGGTCATTAGTTAGAGCACTTCCTCCCCTATCCCCTACCTGTATACTTCCTCTGTCCCTTAGTTAGTTTACCATTTATGTATATTTCCCTGTATTGTACCCTTAATAAACACCCTGTAAAGATCCTTTGAATATTGTTGTTAATTTAATATTAGCTCGCACCCCAAAACCAAGCAGATTTTACAGCTGATAATAAGAGCACAATGTTAATATCAGTCTTTGAAGAGTTTGTATAAAAGTACTGGATTTCTCTTGAATCTACTATAAACCAACAGCCTTGAGATGGTCATGCATATTGGTCACGCATTGTTAAGTACTACTAGGTAGTGCTTCTGGTACCAGCTGCTGAATACAGCTGACCCCCCCCCTCTGTAAAAAGCATGATCAGAGATTTTTTCTGATTGCGGGTATTGACCCCATACCCACCGCACTCATGCATGATGACGCATGATGTTAGCACCACATATGGGGCACTGGAATATTCACGAGAAATTGGGTATAAAACTTTGTGGAGCATTTTATCCACTGAGCATTTGTACATATTTTTTTTAAAAAACATTCATTCAGTCCAAAAATTTTAAATGTCAAAGTTGCACATGATTTTTTTTTTAACGCCTGTAAAACGATTAAAAGGGTTAAAAAATTCCATAAAAGTTGTTTTGCATACGTTGAGGGATGTAGTTTCCATAATGGGGTAATTTATGGGGTTTTACTATTATTTAGGCCTCTCAAGGTGACTTTAAATCTGATTTTGCGTTCATGAAAACGTTAAAAAATTGCACCTAGAAGTTCAAAGCCCCATAACAACCTACAAAAAAGGATGAGGATGCATGAAAAACCATGTCAATATAAAGCAGACATTCGGTGAATGTTCGGTAAAAAATTTTTTGCTGTTATGATTCTGTGTTAAAAAGAAGAACATTTTTAATTTCAAAAATCGAGAATTTTTAAAAACTTTAACCACATATCTGTTTTTTTCATAAATAAACGCAAAACATACCACCAAAATTTTCCAACTAACATGAAATACAAAGTGTCACAAGAAAATAATTTCAAAGTCACTTGGATATGTTAAAGTTATGTCAGGAGCCTCCCATACATTTAGAACATTGTGGAACATTTACTATGCCTAGTTCACCATTTTTTTTGTTGGACAACGAATCTAAAAAGGGGATGGGATGTTAAATTAGAATTGTATAATGCAAGATCAAATTTCCTTAGGAGGTAAATGCCACAAGTTTTGTAATAATAATAATAATCTTTATTTATATAGCGCCATCAAATTCCGTAGCGCTTTACAAATCATAGGGGACAAAAACAACTATGATACATTACAAAGAACAAACAGTCATATGGAACAATAGGAGTGAGGGCCCTGCTCACAAAAACTTACAGACTAGGAGGATGAGGGTGCTGACACAAGAGGTTGTATAATGGTACAGCCATTCTTTATAAGGCAACAATCTAGAATAATTTAATAAATAATTTCATAAATAAAAATTTTGCCTCTTGAACCAGCCATCAGCCGCCATCTTATTTACAGGGTCCTAGGTGAAAAAGACTGCAGAGAAGCCTGGAGCTTGGTAAATATCTGCTGTTTGCCAAATAACAGACGGGAAGAGGACATAGGATGGATTAGTAAAGGGAGAGTTGACATTTCATGCAGTTAGCGAGTGTGATAGGCTTGCCTAAAGAGATGGGTTTTAAGAGCACATTTGAAGCTTTGGAGGGTGGGTATTAGTCTGAGAGTCCCGGGAAGGGCATTCCAGAGAATTGGAGCAACTCGGGAGAAGTCCTGGAGACGTGCATGAGAGGTTCGAATTAAGGTAGAGGTTAATCTAATATCACTGGCAGATCGAAGAGCACGGGAAGGGCGATAGACTGAGATGAGAGAAGAGAGTTAGGGAGGTGCAGTATTGTTCAGAGCTTTGTGGATGAGGGTTATTATTTTAAAGTGAATACGGAAGGAGACGGGCAGCCAGTGCAGTGATTAGCACAAACTGGAGACATCCGTGTAGCGTTTGGTCTGAAAGACGAGCCTGGCTGCTGCATTAAGAATAGATTCAAGAGGAGAGAGTTTAGCGAGTGGAAGACCGATTAGTAGGGAGTTACAGTAGTCTAGTTGAGAGTGAATAAGTGCAACAATTAGCATTTTAGAAGTTTCAAATGTCAGAAACGGTCAGAGAGGTTTCTGAGATGCATCCGGCAAGAGCGAGCAAGAGATTGAATATATGGTGAAAAGGAGAGGTTGGAGTCCAGCACAACCCCAAGACAGCGGGCCTGCTGTCTTTGTGCTATAGTGATCCCACAGACCGAGATGGAGAGGTAAGTTAGGTAAGTTAGTAGATGGTGGGAAGACAAGAGGTTCAGTCTTAGAAAGATTAAGTTTCAAGAAGAGAGAGGACATAATGTTAGAGACAGCAGAGAGACATTCACTAGTGTTCTGGATTAAGGCAGGAGTGATGTTATGTGCAGAAGTATATAGCTGGGTGTCATCAGCATAAACATGATACTGGAAACCAAATCTGCTGATGGTTTGTATAGAGGGAGAAGAGAAGAGGACCTAGGACTGAGACCTGAGGAACCCCGACACAGAGGAAGACGAGAAGAGAAAGACCCAGAAAAGAAGACACTGAAAGTGCGGTCAGAGAGATAGGAAGAAAACCAAGAGAGTCTTTAGAAAGAGCAATTTCAGTGGAATACATAGAGCGGAAACCAGATTGCAGGGGGTCAAGTAGGGAGTTTGCTGAGAGAGAGTGGGTTAGTCGAGAATAGACCAGGCGTTCCAGAAGTTTGGAGATGAAAGGGAGGTTAGAAACTGGTCTGTAGTTAGTAGCGTTGGATGGGTCCAGGGAAAGTTTCTATAGTAATGGGGTAACAACAGCATGCTTGAAAGTAGAGGGGACGACACCAGAAGAGAGAGAGAGGTTGAAAATTTTAGTGAGGTCCCTTGAAATTCGATTATCCTGTGGTAGTTTGTAGACTATATACTGCCTCCACGTGGTTGGATGGCCACATGAAATGCTGAGACATTTACATGTAGTGGCAAATAGGGGTACATGTATCAAACTTTTGGCGTGGCTTTTTCTTACATTTTTGAGACTGTTCATGGTGCTTTTGGTCACTGTCTCCTGTGTTTCCTGAGTTATCACCAGAATCTAGATGTGAAGATGAAAATTATGACAAACCAAAAAAAAGGGGGACATTGGAAAAGAAAGAGGGATTGGGAAGAGATGTGTGTGTAACAATAAAAATTAACTTTTATTAATTCTTCAAATCTTGAGTATATTCTCATACTAATGTGTAAAAAGTTCTAGTATGGCAGTGATTTTGGCTGTCATACTTTATCCTCGTCACATAGGTTATATAATGACACCCTGGGATTTTCGCTCGGGTATGGATGCCCTTATAATTTATTGTGCCCTCCCGAGTTCTGTAATTTTCCCATGTTGCTCTTCTGTGGGAATTAGGGACAGCGGTTTAAGAAGGAACAGTCCCAGTGTACAAAATTACTTTGTGGCACAATACAGTGCTGTGATCATGCATGCTGCCACTGTCGGGGGAACGATCGTGATGAGCAATAAGGTTTATCGCTCCCTGCCTAGTCACACCGTGTCGCGCCGGCTATTCGCTTGGTGACGAGATCGCGGCTCTAAGGAGCATACGCAGCATCTCCCTTCACTGCCGCAGCGCGAGTACGATCGTCTCTGCTGGTGTGCGTCCAAGCCACTAAGATTGTCAACTATTTTGTTTTCAGTTGGAGCGTGCACTGATGGCTGTATTCTATCTCTGTGATTATTTATTACTGCTGTCCCTAAGTGAATCTAAGGATAAACTGATAGTGTCCCGACACGTGTTTCGCCGGGTCTCCTCGGCTTCTCCGGTTCCGGGCGCTTTTTATTGAACAATTTTTGATTGACAGCTTGATGAGCCAATACCAAACCACTAATACTTTAGTGTGGATGGTAACATAATGGAGGGAGTGTATCAATTCATGCTTGTTAATACTGATGTTATAACAATCTATTTGATAAACAAATAGTACAATTGGTCTCCTTTATTCAAATTATGATTACTAAAGGAGACATCCGATTCCAAGGAAGGCCAGTTGAAAAACACAACGTTTTACAGTGATATATTTTCAAAGAATAGTGAAGATAAATACTGGGTGTCAGTGTCAATTTCTAGTACACTGAGATGTTATTAGTGTGAGATGAATATGTGCTTCTTCCCACTTGACAGCTAGAAATAGAGGGGAAAAGACCACTGTTGGGTGGATTCAAAAAACCTATCTCTTACTGCCCGATTATGTTGTCATGAGGTTGGGTGAAGGGGTGCATCCTAAATTAATAGGATTAATTAGAGGCAAAACCGGAAAATAAATGCCCACAACTACCTGCTATTTTGGTATATCAAAATGGGTGGAGGGGGAGAGTGAGAGATCAATGTTCAGAGTATGTATAATATCTTAAAATTTACACAAAGCACCCGAAGCCAAAATTATCATTCAAGCCTCTAGGTTTGAAGCTGCCCATTTTGTAAATCCAATAGCTTTCCGTTTGGAGAAGCAAGGTATCCAGGTCTCCGCCTCTAATCCCTAGTGTAACTTGGGTGATTGCCCACGCTTTGAGGCCCCTGTGGTTGCAATAGTGGAATTTTTTAAAATGTTCCACAATGGGTGTGGGTTGGAATATTTTCTTCTGCTTCTCAGCTTCTTTCTGCATTTTGTCATAGTTTATATTGAATATAAATGCTCTCTGATTCTTGTTCTCATCTCTCGGATGGTTTCCCCTACATATATCAGCTTGCATGGGCATTGGAGGGCATAGATTACTCCAGATGTGGCAACGTTTTATATGGACCTTAATGTTCCACCGGGCAGGCCCATCGTGTCCGGCATCGGGTGCCTGACCGAGAGATTAAGTCATTGGTTGGACAATGAACTAAGACATTATGTTTTAGATTTGTTCTCATGCACAAGAGACACCATGCAGATATTGAAAGATTTAGAAGGTATATGTCTGGAACAAGATGAGATCCCTGTGATGGTAGACGTTGAAAGTCTCTACATGAGCATAGGACATCAAGTGGGTTGTGAGGCTGTCAAATATTTTTTGGTACGCTATAATGATAAAAACCCAATGCGACAGAAATTCATTTTGGAAGCACTGCTTTTTGTTCTTCGCCATAATTATTTCATTTTTGATGCCCGCTTCTTCCTCCAGACCCAAGGAACGGTGACGGGCGCAGCATGTGCGCCCAGCTTCGCCAATCGGTTCCATGGGTGTTGGGGGAAAAAACGGGTATTCTCTGACACTCTGGAAGAATCCACACGTCATATTGTACTCTGGAAAAGGTACATTGATGATGTGGTGTTCATCTGGAAAGGGCCAGAGGAAACTATGAAAGAATTTACATCACATCTCAATGAAAATGACTGAAAATGACAGTAAAACCTCCATTCCCTTTTTGAACATCAATATTGAAGTAGACAAAGATGGTTCAATCCAGACAAGAATGTACAGAAAGGAGACGGCCAGTAACAGCCTTCTGCATGCAGGGAGTGCGCACTTGCCCCGTACCATCAAGGGAATTCCTAAAGGAGAATTCCTAAGACTAAGAAGGAATCGATCTACCCTCGAAAGGTTCAAAGAAGGGGCAATTGCCCTTACAGAACATTTACGTCAGAGATATTACTCTGGCCGCACTCCATACTGATAGATCCTCACTGCTACAAGTAAAATCAAAGACTGCAGACTCACAGATCAAATTTATCACCACTCTACATGATAAATGGAGCAAAATGAATAAGATCATTAACCATCATTGGGGGATACTTACCTTGGATCCAGACCTAGCCCAAGCGGCTGGTTAAAGGGTTTCATGTGGGTACAGGAAGGGCTCTTCCATAGGGAATATGCTGGTACAGAGCCATTTCTGCAAGACCAAGAAGGCAACATACCACAAATACGCAGGATTTTATCCATGTGGACTGTGCATGGCGTGTCAAGTCCTAGTGAGAACAACAGGATTTGAAGACAAGGATGGACACAAATATAATATCAAGGAACATATTACTTGTTCCTCATCTGGAGCAATGCCCATGCAAGCTGATATATGTAGGGAAAACCATCCGAGAGATGAGAACAAGAATCAGAGAGCATTTATATTCTATTAAAAACTATGATAAAATGCAGAAAGAAGCTGAGAAGCAGAAGAAAATATTCCAACCCACACCCATTGCGGAACATTTTAAAAAATTCCACAATTGCAACCATAGGGGCCTCAAAGGGTGGGCAATCACCCAAGTTACACTAGGGATTAGAGGCAGAGACCTGGAAAGCTATTGGATTTATTAGATGGGCAGCCTCAAACCTAGAGGCTTTAATGATAATTTTGGCTTTGGATGCTTTCTGTAAATTTTAAGATATTATACATACTCTGAACATTGATCTCTCACTCTCCCCCTCCACCCATTTTGATATACCAAAATAGGAGGTAGTTGTGGGCATTTATTTTCTGGTTTTGCCTCTAATTAATCCTATTAATTTAGGATGCACCCCTTTACCCAACCTCATGACAACATAATCGGGTAGTAAGAGATAGGTCTTTTGAATCCACCCCACAGTGGCCTTTTCCCCTATATTTCTAGCGGTCAATTGGGAAGAAGCACATATTCATCTCACACTAATAACATCTCAGTGTACTAGAAATTGACACTGACACCCATTATTTATCTTCACTATTCTGTGATAATATATCACTGTAATTATGAGTAATTATGTTGTTAATAAAATATTTGTGCATTTATTTGATACAGCACCGTTGTGTTTTTCAACTGGCCTTCCTTGGAATCTTAGGGCTACAATAACGTTATACTTTTTTTTTTTTATTTGCAGCTAGTACCATATTGTGAGGAATTTGCAGGGGGACTTGCTACCGTTGTGTTTTGCTCTTAGTGACACACATATACACCTCAAACACCAAAGTGGGAAAATCTTATCAAACGAGCTGTGTCAGGCAGAATTTTGGGTTGTTTTCATGGCTTCCATGTTAACTTTGTCGCCACCCTGCTGTGTAATCCACAAAATATACTGGCAAACTTTTATCATGTACCGATATTATTTGAGCGCTTCTTGCTCACCTCCTTTGGTTCCTCTCTACCACCCATTGGTTTGAAGCCTGAGTCCATTTAGGGTATGTCGCCATGACACTCTCTAGCCTGCTGCCGCTGCCTCTGCATGCCGTCCCAGCCATGACACTCTCTAGCCTGCTGCCGCTGCCTCTGCATGCCGTCCCCTATAGTGTCAGGGTCAATTATTGGATGTTTTAGATGCTATCTAGCTTCATTCTGTCACTCTGTCATGGCCATGCTGTTGCCCATAATTTTGGCATAATGGTGCGTTTAAGCAGCCTCAGAGGCATCCATGCATGCTGCCCCTGCTGTTTCCTACACATCTATACATACTTATACATACACACATATGTATACACACACATCTATACATACCTATACATACATACATACATAGAAGTTACCTTACCGTACTCTTTTCTTCTTTTACGGTCCTGGCAGGTTCTGCCTTGTCCTCCGGCGGGGGGCTGGAGCCTGGGGGAACCGGAGCCGGTAGAAGCCGGAGCCGGTAGCTTAGGGTAGTATGCAGGGAGTGGGGGAACCCGGAGAGGACAGGTGGGGCTGCAGTCAAGGGGATGTTCCGGGAGTTCACAGGTGCCGGCCGGCAAGCAGGCGGATGTGCCGCCGGCGGTCATGTGGAAGTGCCGCATTGCAGTGCGGGAGGGTAAATGTGCTGGCAGGCGCAAGGGTACATGTGTCGGCGCGAGCGGGGGGAAGTACCGGGCGCCTGTCATGGGGAAGTGCCGGCTTGCGGGGGGATATGCCAGCCCGCGGGCATGTGGATATGCCAGCCGCGGGACAGGTACATGTGCTGGCAGGGGGTTGTGCTAGCCGGAGCATGTGGAGCCCGGTGCTGCGCCTCATGGCAGGTGCGCCCCTGGGAGCAGGGAGCCGAGAGCTTGGAGGGGGGGGGGCTCGGTGCCAGCAGGGTCTGGGGGCCGTGGTAAGGTGCCGGCGGAGTCGGGGGTGGGCGCAAGGTGCTGGCAGCGTCGGGGAGCAAGGTGCCGGATGGAGGGCTGCAACGTGGTCCCGTCCGATGTGGGAGCTCAGTGCTGGCCAGTGCCGCCCCTGTGCGGACCGGCTGATAAACTCCAATGGCCCGGTCCAGGTCCGCGGACCGGCGGTTGGGGACCTCTGCTATACTGTATATCTAGTACAGGATGCGTATTTAGTCACCCATTCAGTCCCCCACTAGTGGGGAGAAACAAAAGAACCCAGATCCTCATTCTGACATAGAGATGTGAAGTGTCTTTGAATAACTGGCCATTGGAAGTTGGAATTATTGTCTCATAATAAAAGGAGGCTGAGGTGTGAGGTGGCTTTCAGAACATCCTGAGTATATGAAACAGGAACTATTTGGTGTGCCACCATTTATTTATACACATACATACCAATAAATACCTATGTAAATTAAAATAGCCATGGAGATCTGGGATGGTGGATCGAGTGGTGTTCATAGGGCACCCCAGTGCAAAAAAAAAAAAAAATGTATATATATAAATTAAAATTGTGACACGTTTCAGCTCCGGACCGGAGCCTTCACCAGGTATGAGGAAAACAGGACAAATCATAGAGTTATATATACTTATAGCATTAGAGAAGCGGATATATGCGAGGAATCACGTGATTTAGCGGAGTTCAAAGGATCACCATTTCGTGATCTATTAAAACAGTCATAAATAGTTAATAATTTCTTACAAAACTAGATAAGCATAAAAAAACATATGTGTTAAAACAGGGACATATATACATTGGCAATACATTTCTACATGAAAAAAAGAAGAAAAAGGCTATCCTGGTTTGTCATGATCGAGGTCATGGGTAGGACAAGATGTGTACCTGTGTCTGGAGTGTGAAAGATCAAGAGGTGTAGAACAGATCCAATGATAGAAGTTGCTATGGTTAGATACATAGTCTGGACGTGCATAAAGATTTCGGAGTAGAGCTTCGGTTGTTGCTATGGGGATGAAGGACTACGCATCGCAATAGGGGTCAGAGGTATACAAAATTAATGTGAATGTGAATGTGATCGGCAAATGAAGGTAAATGATTAAGTCATAAAGACTCAATCACTTTATTTAGTCCATTTGGGCTCAATGTACAGTATTACAAATGTATAGGAATAGGATTCTCTGCAGTTGAGTGTTTTTACCCAATCCCCTGTTTTTGTTGGGATTTTCTCTATTGGGTAACTCGTATAGAGTTGAAGTTACCTTTATGTACTGAGGTAATATGTTTGGAAATGCTTTGTTTTAGAAAGCCTATTTAGTTTTATGGCGATGTCCATTCAGTCTCATTCTATCCTCAAAAAACCCAAAAAAACTGATAGATGAAGCATATTTAAAATTTGCCAATAAAACACGAGCAGAATGTCTGGTAACTTGGAAAAAATCGTCAGAAGACTTGGAAGAGCACAAACGCTTTTTTAATTTTATCATCACGTATGATAGAGGGAACAAAAAATTAGAGATATTCTTTCTAAACACTGGAACATCTTAACAAAGGATGCTATTCTACGTGATATTTTACCAAAACAACCTAATATCACGTTCAGGCGGGAGCTCAGTGCTGGCCGGTGCCGCCCCTGCACGGACCGGCTGATAAACCCCAACGGCCCGGTCCTGTTCCGCGGACCGGCGGTTGGGGACCTCTGGTTTAGAACATAATTATACTTTTTGTTTCCATGGCCCAAGTGCATAACTTTACATTTATCTACATTAAACCACATCAACCATTTCTCTGCCCTTCCCTCAAGCTTCCACAAATCCTTCTGTAATGCTAAACTTATTATTTGAGCGCTTCTTGCTCACCTCCTTTGGTTCCTCTCTACCACCCATTGGTTTGAAGCCTGAGTCCATTTAGGGTATGTAGCCATGACACTCTCTAGCCTGCTGCCGCTGCCTCTGCATGCCGTCCCCTATAGTGTCAGGGTCAATTATTGAATGTTTTAGATGCTATCTAGCTTCATTCTGTCACTCTGTCATGGCCAATCGACCTCAGTATTTATTACTTTACACAGCTTAGTAAGTCTGCAAATTTGAAAAATTGACTGTAGAAACCCACTACAAGGTAATTAATAAAAATATTTTAAAAAAAGTGGCCCCAATACTGACCCCTGTGGACACTCCACTGGTAACATTCAACCCAATCTGAGAAGGGCCAAATGACCACCCTCTGTTTATTATCACTAAGCACAAGTACTTACCCAAAACAAGATTTTCTCTATTACCCAGCAGTCTCATTTTATTATACAACCTTGTATGGGCACGTGTCAAAGCCTTTGAAAGTCCAATATACAACATCTACAGCGTACCCCAGAATCAGTCTAACTTACCTCTCGTTAGAAACCAATCAGATGTCTGACGGACCGATCTCTCATAAACCCATGCGGACGTTGGGATCAGGTTGTGCTCATTGAGACTCCAGGGATGCAGGTCACAACCAGGTCGGAAAGGTACAAAAGGAATACAGGCACGAAACAGAACAACACTGAGAAGAGTTTCACAATGCAAGAATGACCCACAACGATTCAGCAGGGACTCCTGGGAAAAACAGGCCTTTAAGGAAACACGGGAGAAGAAACCATCGCCAATCAGAGATGCGGGCGGCCCTTAAATCCTGGGAAGTGTGGCTGGACCCAGGCCAGACAGGGCAGCAGCATGAGAGAGAGAGTTTGTGCTGAGGGCTGGGGGGAAGACCCACGAAGAGGGGTACGGGCTGTGCCGACAATTTGGAGAGATGGAAAGGGCATGCTTACTTCAGAGGCATAACTGGTAATATTTTTGTTGTGTTGAACAGAAGGTGAGGCATAATTTTTCTACATTATGCAGTGCGTCCTTTTAAGTGTACCATTTTGGCAGACAATAGGCAGTGTAGAGAACAACTGAAGGGGGTATGTGGATGGGCGGTATGTTTCCCTGGTGTTTCCTACTATGAAAGGCCTAGTGCTGAGGTGTGTTGTCCACGCACCCTTGGGGACATGGTTGGTGGGAGCAGCCTAATCAGCCTGCATAAAAGACTGCTGAAGCAGAGCTGAGGAGGGTGGGGCTTTCTGAAAGGAGGGATGATGGAGCACACCACCAGCCCTGACTGTGCTGGCAGAGCAGTGACTTATTTTAGTTCTAGGGTGAGTTAAGAATAACTCTGTTTAGTTTAGCACCATGACGGGTAGGATTTTGTTTAGTGGTTTTATCCTGAATGTGAAGGTGGTTTTTGTTTAACTGCTTCTGGAATAAACGCAGGCGAGACCTGTGTTTGGACTACAAACTTTGGTGTCACTGTACTTGGATGCATCACGTAATCACCGCTACCACAGGTCTCTACTACTGGGTCAAATCAATGAGGTGCTTCGGATTGAATGGCAGTGTCAAAAGACAACACCCTCAAGGCATCGCGATAATCCAGCAACAATTGCAGGATAAGCCAAAGAGAGGACTTTATTAATACTGGGAAGAGGAGTTCAGAGCTCTATCGGCAGGCAGCAGCCATGGCTCCAGCAACAGGAGAAGAGAGGTCCCGCCAGCAGCAAACCATGACCCGCAACGCAGTCAGAAAGAGTCCACGAGCTAAACAGAGCGCCAGCAGGCCATGTCCAGCAAACGAAGGAGAAATGGTGCCAGTGACAAGACCACTAAACCATCTGGTAAGACTGCTACTGCAGAAAAGGGGAGACAGGTCAGGTTGGGAGGGGGTTCAGTGGGGGGCTCGGATACACAGACACCCAAGCTTGTGACAGAGGTCGCACCCGTATCCAGTGCTGGCGATGCCGTGAAATGGGCCATATCGCTGCAAACTGTCCTCTGTCAGTGGAGCCAATGGACTGCAACCACAGCCAGCGATGTCGCTGTTTGCCCGTCCAGTTCTGGTAGCCGAGTCGGTCATTGATGCAGAACCCCAAGTATGTATGGTCACAATCGGTGGTCACACTGTTGCCGTACAGCGTCCAACCCGAAGTGAGAACCAGTGTCGCATGGTCTGTCAGATAGAGGCCTCGGGCACCTATACTTGCTGCACCGCTTAATTGCTCCGCACACAGTCGTCAATGTGGATTTCTGCCACCTAGCGAGCCCTTAGCTTCGTGAGGATTGTCCAGAGGACCACCTCTAATGTGAGTAACATGGTCACCCCAGGGCCAATCACAGTGACTGTTACCCTCTCCCAGCCTTGGCTGGGTTACAGGGGTCTGCAGAGGACCCGGATTGTCCCTTAGCGAGTCCCGGACTACAAACGGGACTGCCTTACAAGGAACCTGACCCCTTCTCTAAGATGCTGACCAGCAGCCATCGTGAGTACCCAGGACCACTACCCAAAAGACCGCATACGCTGCGGTATCGCAGAACGCCCTTCCAGCTACGAGGATTGCCACCACCAACTGAGCAGCGCACCCCAACAGCTGCAGGTGAACCCGAATACACCCTTTCTAAATGGCGCCATTGGAAAGAAAAATCTTAAGCCCTTACGGTCATCATCTGCCCTTCTACACGCCCCTCCAGCTAGATCGAAGGTATCGGGCACGAGGCTAGCTGACGTATCCCTTCTTGAGCTGATCGATGCTTATATCGACTGAGGCTGACCTCCCGCTGCTCTCAGCTTCTTGGGTGTTTTGTCGAGCACGTTCTAGAGCCCACCAGTGTTTCAACGTTCTGCTCTAGTGCCAATCCTGCTGTGGCGATCTGCCAGATGGTGTGGATGGGTATCTTTGACTGCTGCCCTTTTGGCCCACAGCTCAAGGAGCCGTCGCCACGACAGCTTGGACTCTACGCTTTATTAAAGCCTTCTGGAGATCTTATGCCACTATCCTAACGGGGAACCGTTGCCCAGTTTTTCACGGCTACGCATGGCTCTTTATCTTTCAGGGAAGTGGGAGCATTGTACCTGCTTAAACTGAGTAAGCGATTGCTCATGCAACCGTTTGTAATGTGTTACGCTATTCACCCTATGGGCTTGTACACGCCACCATGTGAGTTACAGTTATGGTGTTTGAGTGTTTGCAGCAGGTGTTCTACATAGAGTTAGTCACTAGATCGCAATACCTCGTCAGCAGGTAACTGCGCCGTCCAGAACTGCAGGTAAACGGTCTCCTATAGTACCTATGCGTACGACCATTATGTGTATTTATTTGTGTCACCTGGACGACGAGTTTTATCAAAACGGAATTTTACGCCTTGTGATGCATAAGGATGGACTACAGGATATGACCCCACCTCCGTCGTCCAACACGGTTGGTAAGGCGTTAGATACCACCATGTCTAACATTGTGCTTCATTTTGTGTCCCCAGGTCCTGGGCACCACCCCCGGTGCTCTGTAGCGAGACTTGGGAGCTGTTGTTTTCCACCCTTACATTGCACGTAGCCCAGCACTTCTCAGTTAAGTTGCCCCATTATCATCTGTCCTCGTTGCCCCGACATGCTGTAGTGTGCATGGACCAATGCGAGGACCATATGCTGCTGGCCACGCTTAGGCTTTCTTTGTTCCCAAATCGCGTTCCTAGTCCGGCCGTTGGGCCCGGCTCTTTCATCTACCTGGGGGTACAGCAACCCCTGCCAATACAATAGGGCAAGAGAACCTAGACTGCGAACCAGTTGCCCTCTCCTTGTTAGGCTATCATAAGGTGTATGAAACCCTCATAGAACAATGATGGCGAACCTTAGAGCCTGAGTGCCCAAACTTCAACCAAGCACCTTTTATTGCAAAGTGCCAGCACGCGGCACTTTAGCATAAAGTAATTTCAATCTCCTTGTTCTTTGAAACTTTAATTAGTCAGCCCTAAAGAACACTGCACGTTGCAAGGAGGAGGGCAAATTCCCCTACTTATTTAGGAAAGATTTTTAGAGTCCTGTCGTGTGTGCAGTTTATGTTAGGTTGGAGTGGGCCCAGGGCTGCCCACCCCGCGGCCTAAGTTGCCGACTCTGGCACCCGTGCTAGGTTCGCCAGCCACTGCTCTGAAGGTTCGCACTGGGTTGTTATTACTATGCAACTGTAGTCGGTCTGTAAAGGCAATGGTTAAAGGGTGCAAGTATGTCACAACTGCATTCCACCATGTACACTGGGAGTGTGATGGGAGAGTGAGCCACAACCTGATCAGGTTAATCACAAAGCCGATGGACAGGGAGGAGGATGGTCACGAAGTAACGAGCGGGATAGTGTTCGTTGCACCATCAAGCATGACACCCCAGAATAAACCCGAGACAAGACGCTGCTTGTCCCCACACTGGACACAGCTCCCATTCCACAGGCTGCATTTAATACCAGGCTGTGAAACCATTCCTGAGGACCACTTGCCTGGACCACCCTCCAGTCAAACTCCGGGAATCTCCAAGTACTCAGAATTTTAAAGATCCGTTTTGGCACATGGCCTGCATGTTGTCTAGAATTAAAGTTGAACCTCGTGAGTTTTTGAGCCAACTAGTTGCCTACGTTGATCCTTGGAATGGCTGTACCATCCAGGCTTCCTCCCACCTCATCAGGGACATAATATACGACTCTAGGGGTTTCCCCAGAAAGACCAGTACATGCAGGCCTCTCACTCCAATATTTTTTGACACATCCCACATGCTGGAAACCTGCCAGAGGCTGTAGGACAGCCCTCCAGTCCCCATACAACGCACCGTGAACATCAGAGGGTCGTATAAGGCCACAACACGCAGCAATGCCATTCGGTGAGTGTCTTGCCGGCTCACAGGATCTTCCAAGAAACAGCTAAGCCCGTGTGGGAGGACGTGCATATGTACGTGATGTGAAGATCACCTTATATTGTTAATATTTGAAGATTCACTAGTGAAGCCTGTGGTTCTCTTTGCACAGGACGCGTGCACTGCAAAGGAAATGGCTAACACAATATTCAAAAGGGTCAAAAAGCAGATCATGGAAAACGCAGACTTGTGAGCTCAACTTGGTGTGGGAGATAATATTTAGGGATTTGGGTAAGATGACTTATTCTGGATATCTGAACTGTACATACATTGTATAACCCAGCATCAGCATGGCTTTACGTGATGAAGATTGGCTTCAATGTGGCAGTTAAGTTCAGAATGGATCTGGGAAACGGCAGTGGGTGTCTGGATTTTCAAGGACATTTGAACACCGTTAACGTAGGTAAATATTGGCTTAGTAACAGTGGGTCTCAGTTAATGGCACTGATCAGGAGTGGTTTGTTGAATACCAGTGTACGTGACACAGACAGCTCAATATGGGCACTTCCTTTACCCACCTAGGACGCATTGCGTGACTGTTGCGGGTTAAGGTCCGCAACTTTTTTTTTATTATTTGACAGTGTCTTTCCTGCGGTAAAAACTTTTGAACACGTTAATTATCAAAGCGATTCTGAGATTTGTTTTTCCCCACATGTCTGTACTTATTGTAGTGGGTAAATTTTGGGCTGATAAGAGTTTGCGTTGATTACAAAAAAAAGAAAAAATTATGGATGTTTAGAGAAATTGTGCCATTTTTCGAAAATTCAAAATCACCGCTATTTTCAGGCAAGATAATTCCACCTAAAAACTGCAGAATAACATTTCCCATGTTCTACTTTACATTCAGAATTTTTGAAAATGTTGGATAATATTATTGTGAGCCAAGCGCGGCCTGAACAAATAGCGAAATAGCAGATTTTCCGTATTTTTCAGAATTGACCTATGTTGGGATGAAATTACTGCTTTGAATCAAATGTTATCATATTGTGCAGACAAACCACCCTATAACCAACCTCATTTTCAATCTGACACCCCTATAAATACTATCCAGAACAGCATAGACAAAGATTGTTAAAACCCCTTAGATCTTCATAGTAATTTGAATCAAAATTGCAGTGGTGTGAAATAGAAAGAAAGTTTCGTGATTTGGTCCCTCATTTTGTCGTTAACAATACGTTATGTACCAAACATTTCCAATAAAGATAAAATTAGAAAACTCACCATTAAAATTGTTCTTGACAATTTTTGCAGCGAACCCCACCACAGTGGACATTACCTTGTGTTATGGGGGACAGCAGGACGAGAGCAAGAAGGGAGAGGAGCACCCTCAGCTGTCCACGATTTTAGTTTTCGGGTTGCCCCCTTGTCTGAAGGTTATAAAATTTTCGCTTTCCCGCTCATTTGGGGCCATGTGACTGTCTATTTATATGTGTTCCAACCGTATAGCATCTTAATAAACCTGTCTATATTTATTTTGATGAGGTCGATACGATTCCGGGATACCAGACTATACATGAATTATTTTTTCTTATGTTTTACTAAATTTGCCATAAAATAAAACCTTTTGTTTGGAAAAATTGGGAAAAATCTTATCTTTTGAGTCGCTGTCTTTCAAGTGGCATAACATTGTTATTGTTTGGCTACGAGCTGGTCGATGCTTGGTTTGGCGGGAATTGGATGGTCTTTGCAACATATCATTCTGGGTACATATGTTTTGTTGATTCAATTATTGCATTTTTCGTGGGATATCTATAATAGGTAAAACAACTCATAATTTTGTGGTGTTTTTAACGGTGTTTTTTTTACGGCTGTTCATCATATGGGTTCAATAGTTATTAGTTTATTCATCGGATGTGTACGACGCATGGGGTCGAGTGTGATACTTAATGTGTGGCGGTTTGTGTTATGATAGTTTGTAGGACTCTTTATTGGTTTATGGCGTGCTCTATCTTCTGGGGCTATGGCATTTTAGTGATTTATAAAGTAATTTTATGGAAAAACATTTTTTTTTTACATTTTTTGTACATGATCCACCCCATGGGATAGAGACACACGCAATCATCTGACTTGCTCATCTGATTGATGAGATTTACCGTGAAATGCTGCGGCTAACGCATGCCGGTTCGTTGCTATTACAGCCGCAGTTGTGAACGCATGTCTCTGCCCGCAATAGCTGTACTGCGTAGCGCGTATTCGCGGGAGGATCAACGAGCAGTACGCTACGGCGCAGGGTCGCTAAGGGGCTTATATTTCTTAATACAACTTGTAGTGGGTTTCACAGTCAGTTCAATATTTGCAGTGACCAGAGACAATCAGGTTGACTTGCTAAACGCATAATACAATTTGGATGAATCAAAAGGCTAGAAGATTCTCATGAAAGGACATCGTTGCGACTATTACAATAGCCGGGTCACGAACACACATGGTAATATGTGTACCAGTTTTGGGCACACAGTGTATAAAAGGACTATCAGTAGAACTGGACAGGGCAGCGACAGACACCAGAGTTATTAGGGGAATGGGGGAACTGATGACAATGACAGATTACGAACATATTGGGATTCATTCAGTTACGAAAAGCAAGGCGTCTGACGGGAGACGTCCATTACAATGTACAAATACAGCTGAACGTGCAACAACAAGGATATCTCCAAATCAGTCTGGTTTATACTATGCATGCTGCCCAGACACGAGGGCATCCTTATTAGAGGTGGGGGAGGTTCTACCAAAGTGTTTGCTTACATTGAGAGCGTGGGACGAGACTAGTACGGAACTCTCGATGCCACAAGGAGACGGTTGTTTATGGTGGATCTATGGGTAAATGGTATGAGGCCTGAGATACTGTAGGATTCAGTAGCAGTATATGATAGGAATCGTACAGACCAACTTAGGGTTAAAGTCCCATAGGGAGTCGCGAACAAATAGTAAAAAGTACAAAAAAAAGTAAGTAATAAAATGAAATAAAATGAATAAATAAAAAAACAAAAAATTCAGATCACCCCACCTTTCCCTAGAACTTGATATAAATATACATAGTAACTGTAAAATACATTAAACAACGTTAGGGTATCGACTGTCCGGAAATGCCCGAGTTTTAACCCCGTAACGGAAATGTAAGCGCCCCAAGACGGAGAAGATGGCACTGTCTTTGCTATTTTAAAAATATAAAATCTGATCAACAAGCGACCAAAAGGTCGTACACGTACAAAAATTGAGTAACAATGAAAACGTCATGACAAAAGTATGCCAAGAAAAACGCGAACCTCCTACTAAGCTGACTGAATATACCAAAGTATAAAAAAGTCATGACGTGCCAGGAAGTATGTCAAAATGTAAAAAAAAAATTGTGACGGGGTTTCATTGATTGTATATGTATGCGAACATTATAACACGTATGACAAATTTGGTATTATTGTCGATTGTAACAAGACCAAAGAATAAGTTTTTGACAAGTACCTATTATACTTGCTGATAAGGGGCCGTGTTTTTCAGCACCAAAATAGTGCTGTGAAAGAAAAGTGCCCCCCTCGGCTTACCGAGTCTCTTATTTAAAAAAATTACCCAGTTAAGAGAAAATGTAAACGTAAGATACTCACACTCCGATTGTCAGCGCGGCTACCCGATGTACGGCGCGGTACCTCCGTCCCCGGAGCGTTCTCCCGCTCGTCTTTTTCTTGCTGCTCTTTTTTTTTTTTTTCTCTTCTCTCTTCTTCTTTTTCCAGATGGGACCAGCCGCGCATACTTGAAGCGTAGCAGCGGCCGTCCGTCATAGTATGGGCCTGCTAGAAGCACACATGGCCGCGTCCATGCCGAAAGAAGAAGAAGAAGAGAGAAGAGGGCCACGGACGGTTGGAAGACAAGTTGCTCTGGGGGACTTCTAGTACCATGCTTTTCTCATGGTATGCGTTTTTAGCAAGACGGGAGATGACCCGAGTTCCATTGGTAACGAGAGCAGTCCGCACACATGAATGGTACAGGATGCTTTACAGTTGGACATGCCACAAGGATGGTGGTTATCGCCTCACCTGTCTTCCCAAACAAGTGTGTTTCCAAGATGTTCGAAAAACAATCGGAAAGGGGGAATCATGCAAAGAGAATATGACTTTACCCCAGTCCTCAGCAGTCAATCCCTGTATGCATTGGCAGAATATCAGTTCTGTCCCTGATGTTTTTTCTGGAGAAAAGTGGCTCTTTGCTGCCCTCCATGAAGACCAGGCCTTGCTCCAAGAGTCTCCGCCTCATAGTGCGTGCGAGATGCACACCTGCCTGCTGCCATTCCTGAGCAAGCTCTGCGCTTTGTAGCTCGATCCCGAAGCTGAAACAATTTACAGGACTGTCCTGGGCATTGCGCCCTGGAGCCTTTTTGCAAACACATGGAACCTCTATCTTGAATTCCTTGATGAGCGATAGATTGTATCTAGCTGTGATACTCTCCTGTAGGCCGTTTGTGCAGTGCAATGATGACTGCAATGTTTTTTAGAGATAACCATGTTAACGAAGAGAAACAATTATGCCAAGCACCGCTCCTTTTAAAGTGTCCGTGGTGTGCTTTTATTTAATCATGACAGATTGATCTCCAGCCTGTCCTCACTAACCCCACCACCTGTGTTAATGGGGCAATGCTGAAACGATGTTAGCTGCGCCTTTTAAGGCAGACCAGGCAATGAAGTTGAAATGGGTTGGGGAGAAAGTTTCTGATCACTTCATTATAACATTCTGGAGTATAGTGTCAGGCTTGCAAATTGTATGAATGTATCAGGGTTTCAGGCTTTGCTGGAAAGCCACACCCAGAGCTGCTGTGATTGACAGCTGCATTCTGATCCTGGGAAATTGGGTGGCCTATGAACTTGTTTTCCGCAGCTGTGGTTGATGGATGGACGGCTGAGCCTTCAGTGGATGGAGGCAGTGTCCATATGCCTTGTATTTTGCTCAGCCCCTTCTTATGGGTGGTTATTGCAATTCATCTGATGATCTAGTGCTCCTGTATTGTGTTTCTGGCTATTCTGTGGTACTGAATTCTGCTTTGCCTACTGAACCATTCTATTTGCTATTCGAATCTGTACCTTGCCGCAATCTTGGTTTGCACCGGTTTGTTGACTCCGCTTTCTGTCTGTATCTGTGTTTGTCCCTCAGTATTGTTATATCTGTGGACCACACCTTCCTGTCTGTATAGTGTAGGTTTTGTTACCAGTGAGAACAGTGACCTATATCAGTATCCTGGTTAACTGTCCGCTCCACCATCCAGCAGCTGCCAGACGAAGTAGGTTTTTCCACTGTCATCTGTAGGGTCTCTCAGGGACATCAGTTAGGTTCTGATAGTGGGCTCACCCTTAACAGGGCGGTTATTTGCTTTAGGCAGGGCCTTAGCCCGCAGGGACGTCGCAGGGTGACGTTTGCCACCACCTACCTAGTCTGACAGCTAGCGCCCGCTGGCTGTGGTTTGGCGCGATTGTGGGACGTGCTGACCATATGCAGATTGCATTATAACACTGATGCAGTAGACTTCTTTCTATAAATTATTTTGTATAATTTTCAAAACCTATGGCCATGACTGTACTGTGGCCAACCTATTTGTGATGAACCCTCACTCTCGAGTTCAATCACGGGGTGTACCTCCACTAGGGAACCTTGCTAATTAGCAATTAAAAAGATCGGCACTCACTGATCTCCTAAAATATAGGTAGCTTAATCATCCAATTCACAGACAATAAAAGAATGGTACAGTATAAATTGGGATGCGCATTTCAGGCCATCATATTGTTAGCAGAGATGGAGGAGGTTATGAGTATTTGGTATTCTTTTAGTAAAAAATTTCTCTGGTGGCTCAGGTACTCCGTCGACCATGAGGGACCGATTTGGTAAAAAGCTGTGGTAGAGCTGCGTAATCTCGCGCGCACTACAAAAAAGGATAATTTAATTTGCCTTCATGTTAGTTGAAAAATTTGAGTTTAACTCAGGCCCTTTATTAGGTACACCTGTCCAACTGCCGTAACACTTAATTTCTATCAGCCATACATGACGGCAACTCAGTGGCATTTGGCATGTAGACATGGTCAAGCAATTTCCTGACGTTCAAACCGCTCCAGTTGGGGAAGAAGGTGATTTGAGTGCTTTGACGTGGCATGGTTTTGGCGCCAGAAGGGCTGGTCATGAGTATTTCGAAACTGCTGATCTACTGGGATTTCACGCACACCCATCTCTAGGGTTTACCGAGAATGGTCCGAAAAAGAAAACATCCAGTGAGCGGCAGTTCTGTGGGGGAAATGCCTGTGATGCCAGAGGTCAGGGAGAATGGGCAGATGTTCGAGTGATAGAAAGGCAACAGTGCTCAATCGCCCCCGTTACAACCAAGGTGGCAGAGAAGGCTCTCTGACGCACAGTATGTCGAACTTGGCGGCGATGGGCTACAGCAGCAAGAAGACCACACCGGGTGCCATTCCTTTCAGTAGAAAGGAAACTGAGGCTACCAATTTGCCACAATCTCATTCGTTGGACGTAGAAGATTGGAAAAACGTGCCTGGTCTGATGAGTCTCGATTTCTGCTGCGACATTCGGTGGTAGGGTCAGAATTGGCTTAACAACATGAAAGCATGGATCCATACTGCCTTGTCTCAACGGTCGGTGGTGGTGGTGGGGTCTGAGTGGTTGTGGGGAATATTTTCTGGGCACTCTTTGGGCCCCTTGGTACCATTGAGCATCGTTGCAAAGCCACAGCCTACTGAGTATGTTGTGACCATGTCCATCCCTTTATGACCACAATGTACCAACATATGTGGCTACTTCAGCAGGTATGTGCCATGTCATAAAGCTGGAATCATCTCCGACTGGTTTCTTGAACATGACAATGAGTTCACGTATCAAAGGCCTCCACAGTCCAGATCTCAATCCAAGAGGCATTTTGGAGGTGGTGGAACGGGAGATTCGATCATGGATGTGCAGCCGACAAATCTGCGGCAACGTGTGATGCCAATCTGTCAAATGGACCAAACATCTCTGAGGAATGCTTCCAGCCCCTTGTATCTATGCCACGAGAATTGAGCAGTTCTGAAGGCAACAAGGGGTCCAACCCGTTCTAGCATGGTGTACCTCATAAAGTGGCTGGTGGTGTGTTTGCGATTATAACAACAATTCTGATATATTTTATAATTTTTCAATTTAGACTGAGAAAACAAATATAGAGAAAATCTCATTTGTGTCAGCATTCTGGGTCTGTGGACCCCCTTGACAACCGCGGGAGATGGTACTAGCCGATACCTGGGACCGGAATCTAAGTGGCACCTGGTTTTCACCAGAGCCAGTCGCAAAGTGGGATGGTCTTGCTGCGGCAGGGTACCACCAGGTCGTTCCACAGGTGTGACCAGCCCGCGGTGGCAGCCAAGGTCGCGGTACAGAAACGAATCCAGGGACAAGGTAAGGAACAGGCAGGGAGTCAGGGCAGGTGGCAGATATGCAGTGGTCAGGTCATCATAGTATCATAGTATCATAGTATATAAGGCTGGAAGGAGACACAAGTCCATCAAGTCCAACCTTTAAGAATTAATAAATGTTTTATCCCCATAACCGTATTTTCTCTCCAGAAAGTCATCAGGCTCTCTTGAACATGACATAGAGTCAGCCATTAAAACCTCCTGCGGCAGGAGAGTCCACAGTCTCACGCTCTTACAGTAAAAAACACTTGTCTATGTTGATGGAAAATCGCCTCTCCTCTTAGGGTAGAGGATGCCCCCTTGTCCTGGTCACAGGCCGAGGTATAAAAAGATCTTTGAGAGATCCTTGTACTGTCCGTTCAGGTATTGTACATTGAATGAGTCTCCCTCAGTCGTCTTTTTTTAAACTGAATAATCCAAATTTTTTAATCTGTCAGTGTATCTAGTTCCACACATTCCCTAATAATCCGGTTGCTCTCCTCGCACCCGTTCCAGCTTATCTATCCTTTTATACAATGGTGCCCAAAACTGTACACAATATTCCATGTGTGTGGTCTGACCAGGGATTTTGTATAGGGCAAAGCTATGTCTTTTCAGAGATCTATCCTATCTTGATACATCCCAATTATTTTATTTGCTTTAGCAAGCAGCCGCGGCTCTGGTCACTAAAATTAAGTTTTACCATCCACCAATACCCCCAAGTCCTTTTCAGCTTCAGTTTACTAAGTAATTGACCGTTTTTTAAAACAGACGGTCCCCAACACTTTTTGCACCAGGGCCGGCTTTAGCTTAAGCTGACCAGTTTTCCATGGCCGGTGGGGGTGGGGGCGGGGCTTTGGTCCATATGGGGTGGGGTTTAGGAGGAAGGGAGCTTATAACATAAGATATCAGGGAGTGTCCGGACCAGATCCATCATATTGGTTTGGTGTAAAATAAAGCATGCAAAAGATACAGGTATCGCCATGTAGTATAAAAGAATACAGCGATGCCATGTAGTATAGTGCATACAGCGTATCACATGTAGTATAAAATGAATACGCGTTATCGCATGTAATATAAATGCATACAGCGTATCACCGTGTATATAAATGCTACAAGAATACCGCCATGTAGTATGAAAAGCCTACAGCGTATCCCCGGGGTACTATAAAATGCTTACGCGTACCGCATGTAGTATAACAATGCGTTACAGCGTTCACCATGTAGATAAAATGCATACATGAATACCGCCATGTAGTATAGAAAAAAAATTGTTGTTTTTACACCAGCGTGCCATCAAGGTAGTCTAAAATGCACACAGCATGCACCCATAGTTATGATAAAAAGATACAAGTACCGCCAAGTAGTATAAAATGCATACCGAGTTCTGCACATGTAGTACAAATAGAAGCCTAGATACAATATCTCAAATGCTGATTTACCACAACACAACACACCACAACACACACACAACACATATATACACACACACACACATCTTACAGACTTAAGTAGAACATATAATGTATACACACATTAGACATAACCATATAGGTATACACAACATCTATTACATACTTATACATACAAATATATTATACAACATTTACAGACTGTAACATACACATATATGTATACACACAGGTTATACTGAATTATAAACACATACATAGGTAACACACATCTTATACATATTAACATACACATATGTATACACAATCTATCATACTATATACATACACACATATATGTATCACACACATCTATACATACATAAATACACATAGATACACACCATCTAATACTTATACCTACCAACACTATGGTAGACAACACTCAAGTTACAAACCATAGATGTATACACACACATCATACATACACATAATGTGAACAATACACAGACAAACATAGTAGACACACATCTAGACAGACCAATATGTGATACACACAATCTGTACATAACGTAACATAATACATACATAGAAGTTAACCTTACCGTACTCTTTCTTCTTTTACGGTCCTGGCAGGTTTGGCCTTGTCCTCCGGCGGGGGCTGGAGCCTGGGGGAAACCGGAGCCGGTAGAAGCCAGAAGCCGGTAGCTTAGGGTAGTATGCAGGGAGTGGGGAACCCGGAGGGACCGGGACAGGTGGGGCTGCCGTCAAGGGGATGTTCGGGAGTTCACAGGTGCCGGGGCAGCAGGCAGATGTGCCGCTGAGGGTCATGTGGAAGGGCTCGCCGCGCAGTGCGGGAGGGGTAGGGTCGTGCGGCAGGGGCAAGGTCTATGTGTCGGTGCGAGCGGGGGGAGGGGGACGTACCGGGGCGCTGTCATGGGGAAGTGCTGGGGCTGTGGGGGATATGCCAGCCCGGGGTATGTGGATATGCCAGCGCGGGACAGGCATGTGCTGGCCGGGAGTTGTTGCTCGCGGGCGAGTGGCGGTGGGCGAGAGTATGTGTATGAGCCTGGAGGGGGGGGGGGTGGGCTCGGGTGACGGCCCGGTGTGGGGGCCGTGGGTAAGGTGCCGGAGGCGTCGGGGGGTGGGGCGAAGGTGGCGGCAGCGTCGGGGAGCAAGGTGCCAGCGGAGGGCTGCAACGTGGTCCCGTCCGGGGTGCGGGAGCTCAGTGCTGGCCGGTGCGCCCCTGCACGGACGTGCTGATAAACCCCAACGGCCGGTCCTGTCCGCGGACCGGCGGTTGCGGGACCTCGGTTTAGAAACATATATACTTTTTGTTCTATGGCCCAAGTGCATACTTTACATTATCTAACATTAAACCACATCAACCATTATCTGCCCATCCCTCCAAGCTTCCACAAATCCCTCTGTAATGCTAAACTATCGACCTCAGTATTTATTACTTTACACAGCTTGGTACATCTGCAAATATGGAAAACTTGACTGTGTAAAACCCACTACAAGGTCATTAATAATAAATATAAAAAGAAAGTGGCCCCATACTGACCCTGTGGACACTCCACTGGTCACATCAACCAATCTGAGAACTGTGCATAATGACCACCCTCTGTTTTCTATCACTAAGACAAGTACTACCCAAATCAAGATTTTCTCTATTCCAGCAGTCTCATTGTTATATACCAACCTTTATGTGGCACGGTGTCAAATGCCTTTGAAAAGTCCAATATCAACATCTACAGCGTACCCCAGATCAGTCTTGAACTTACCTCCTCGTAGAAACCAATCAGAGTCGGTGACAGGATACCGATCTCTCATAAACCCATGCTGACGCTGGGTTATAAGGTTGTGCTCATTGAGATACTCCAGGATAGCAGGTCACAACAGGTCGGAGGTCACAACAGGAATACAGGCAGAACAGAACACACCTGGAAGCTTTCACAATGGCAATGACCACAAAGATCCAGCAGGGAATCCTGGGAACAACTGGACTTTAAGGAAACCCGGGAGAACCAGCGCCAATCAGAGATGCGCTGGCCCTTTAAATCCTGGAGTGGTGGCTGGATCAGGCCAGACAGGAGCAGCAGCATAGAGAGGTGAGTTTGCTGCTGAGGGCTGGGGGGAAGCCCCACGAAGAGGGGTACGGGTGCTTTACTTTTCAGAGGCATAACTTTGGTATATTTTTGGTTTAAAGAGCAGGTTGAGGCATAATTTTTTACATTAAGAGTTGCTTCCTTTTAAGTGGTACCATTTTGGCAGACAAATGGGCAGTGTGAGACAATGAAGGGGTTAACTGTGGATGGGCGGTATGTTTCCCCTGGGTTTTCCTACTATGCAAGGCCTTAGTGCTGAGGTTGTGTTGTCCAGCACCTTGGACACTGGTGGTGGGAGCGGCCTAATCAGCCTGCATAAAGCTGCTGAGCAGAGCTGAGAGCATTGGCTCTGAAAGGAGGCTGGAGAGCACACACAGCCCTGACTGTGCTGGGAGCAGTGACTTATTTTATGTTCTAGTGGTGAGTTAGAATAACTCTGTTTAGTTAGCACCATGACGGGTAGGATTTTGTTTATGTTTTATGCCTGAATGTGAAGGCTGTTTATTTTGTACCTGCTCCTGGAATAAACGCAGGCGAGACCTGTTTTGGACTAAACTTTGGTGTCACTGTCTTGGACTGCATCACGAATCACCGCTACCACGGTCTCTACTGGGTCAAATCAAATGGTGCTTCGGATTGCAGGCAGTTCAAAAGACACACACCTCAAAGGCTCGCTAAATCCAGCAACAATTGCAGGATAAAGCCAAGATGGAGGACTTTATTAAATACCTGGAAGAGGAGTTCAGAGCTAATCGGCAGCAGCAGGCCATGCTCCAGCAACAGGAAGAGAGGTCCCGCCAGCAGCAAGCCATGCTCCAGCAACAGCAGAAAGAGTCCAGAGCTAAACAGCAGCTGCAGCAGGCCATGCTCCAGCAACAGAAGGAGAGGTCCCGCCAGCTGCAAACCATGTTTCAGCAACAGGAGGAGAGGTCCTGTCAACAGCAAGCCATGTTCCAGCTGATGATGGAAAAGTTTTCTGGTATTGTGGCAGCACCGCAAGTGACTACGGAGGGGTCCCATACAGGTGTACAAGGGTACCCCATTGTCCAACGTTCCGCAAGGGCTGCAATGCAGAAGGCCTTACAAAAGATGAGGGCAACCGACGACTTGGAGGCATATCTCACTGTGTTCGAGCGAGTAGCTGAGCGAGAGGAGTTACCAGCAGAGCAGTGTGCAGATGTCCTGGCACCATTCTTGACAGGCGAATCACAGAAGGCCTACTACGACCTGAGTGAAACGGAGGCCCCCGAGTACTCTCAGCTAAAGCCGAGTCGGTCATGGATGCAGAACCCCAAGTATGTATGGTCACAATCGGTGGTCACACTGTGGAAGCCTTGCTAGACTCGGGGAGCCTGGTCACCTTGGTGCGGGGAACTTTGGTTGATCCTTAACTATACAGTGGGCATAAAGTGGGAGTGTTATGTATACATGGAGACACTGGCGAATATCCCACTGCCGTCATCAACCTACAAACACCTTGTGGTACTATCACCCATGAAGTTGGGGTGGTGGGGACCCTGTTTCATGAGGCTATTATCGGCAGAGACTTACCGGTATTCTGGGACCTCTGGAGACGAAGACCCACCTCAGATGCTATTACAGATAACGGACATGGTGAAAGTCCGGCCTTGGGGCCCCCGAACCCCTTGAGGCCAAAGTACCCACACCAGCAGTAGGGGTGACCCTAAGTGATGAATTCTCTCCCCTAGAGGTCCTAGCTGGTGAGGCCGATGGTCAAGAGGAGGTGGCCGATATGCCGGAATTTGAGATTTCCAGTGAAAATTTTGGGGCTGCACAGCTCCAGGACCCTACCTTGTTTAAAGCACTGGAAAATGTTAAAGTCATAAATGGTGTGCTCCAAATACCAGGAGCTGACAAAATGTACGCCCGAATGGTGATTGTTGGGGAACTGTTGTACAGGGTTGACCAGATACGGGGCGAAGAGGTTGAGCAGCTGGCAGTACCCCAATCTCACCGTAGGCTGGTGCTAGATTTGGCACATAAACATGTGCTGGGAGGTCACTTTGGTGCTGAGAAGACCTGGGAGAGGATCCTGCAGAGATTTTTCTGGCCTGGGGTGTGGGAGGAGGTAAACCGGTATTGTAGCTCCTGCCCTGAGTGTCAACTTACTGCCCCAGTGTCCCACTTCAGGAGTCCTCTGGTCCCATTACCAATCATAGAGGTGCCGTTTGAACGGATTGCAATGGATTTGGTTGGCCCCATAGTCAAATCCACAAGGGGGCACCAGTACATCCTGGTTATCCTGGACTACGCTACGCGGTATCCAGAGGCGATTCTGTTAAGAAACACCTCCTCCAAAAACATTGCTAGGGAGCTGTTCCAGATATTCTCCCGCACAGGCCTCCCCAAGTAAATCTTGACTGACCAGGGGACCCTGTTCATGTCTAGAGTAATGAAGGAGATGTGTAAATTACTGCAGGTTAAACAGCTCCGCACCTCTGTATATCATCCTTAGACAGATGGCCTGGTTGAGAGGTTCAACAAGACCTTGAAGGGGATGCTAAAGAGGGTGGTCAGAAAAGATGGAAAGGACTTGGATTGTTTGTTGCCTTATCTGATGTTTGCCATACGTGAAGTTTCCCAGTCTTCCACAGGTTTCTCACCCTTTGAGCCATTATATGGCCGCTCCCCAAGTGGGATCCTGGACTTAGCTAAGGAGACCTGGGAACAGGAAAGGACCCCCCACCGTAGTGTGATCGAACATGTCTCCCTTATGCAGGACCGCATAGCGGCGGTGATGCCCCTTGTAAAGTAGCACACGACAAAGGCGCAAGAGGCCCAATGTAGGGTCAGCCAGACTCAGGACCTTTAACCCAGGTGACAGAGTGTTAGTTCTTGTTCCCACCGTGGAGAGCAAGTTCTTGGCAAAGTGGCAAGGTCCATATGAGGTCATGGAGAAAGTGGGGGAGGTCAACTACAAGGTATATCAGCCAGGGAGGAGGAAACCCGAACAGATCTACCACATGAACCTCCTAAAGCCATGGAGGGAAAGAGAGTCCCTGTGGGAGTAGAAAAAGTGTCTGCCCCCAAGAATGTAGCTCAGGAGGTAGGTGTACCCGATGCCAAGGTGCCTGAAGTACGAATCTCGGAGTCCCTCTCCAGGGCCCAGATTCAGGAAGCGAAGGAGTTTGTGCTCCGAAATGTCGATGTGTTCTCCAAGTTACCAGGTCGTACTTCAGTCATCAAGCATGACATTATAACTGAACCCCACATCCGGGTACACCAAAAACCCTACCTGGTCCCTGAAGTGCGCCAGCAAGCCATATCCAAAGAAGTCAGGCAGATGTTAGACCTAGGGGTTATCGAGGAGTCTAAAAGTTACTGGTCGAGTCCTATTGTATTGATTCCCAAGCCTGATGGTTCCCTACGGTTCTGCAATGACTTTAGGAAGTTGAACGAGGTATCTAAATTTGATTCCTACCCTATGCCTAGAGTTGACGAGTTGATAGAACGACTTGGACAGGCTAGGTTCTTCTCCACCCTTGACCTGACGAAAGGGTATTGGCAGGTACCCCTCACAGACAGGGCTAAAGAGATGACAGCTTTTGTTACTCCTGATGGGCTATTTCAGTATGTGGTACTCCCCTTTGGGCTACATGGGGCTCCTGCCACATTCCAGAGGTTAATGGATCTTGTGCTAAAACCTCACCGGAGATATGCCTCGGCCTACCTGGATGACATCATGGTCTATAGTAACGATTGGGAGAGTCATCTAGCCAAGGTACAGGCAGTGATAGACTCCCTCAGGGCAGCAGGGTTGACGGCAAACCCCCAAAAATGTGCACTTGCTCTGGAAGAGGACTGTTAACTGGGGTACTTCATTGGGCGAGGTGTCATCAAACCCCAAGTAAATAAAGTGGAGGCGATACAGCAGTGGCCACAACCTGTGAGCAATAAGCAAGTGAGGCCTTTCCTAGCCATAGTGGGATATTATCGCTGATTTATTCCTGATTTTGCAACAATAGCAGCACCGCTAACTGAACTGAAAAAGGGTAACCAGTCGGTGATGGTAAAGTGCAGTGAAGAGGCTGAGGGGACGTTTCAGCGACTTTTAAACTGCTTTGTGTGAGGGTCCGGTACTGATCACCCCTAACTTCACCAAGACCTTTATTGTGCAGACTGACGCTTCTGACGTAGGCTTAGGGGCTGTCTTGTCCCAAGTAGTGGAGGGTGAGGAACATCCCGTGACATTCCTTAGCCGCAAGCTCACACCCCCTGAGAAGAACTATAGTATAGTTGAGAGAGAGTGCTTGGCAATCAAATGGGCCCTGGAATCCCTGAAATATTACTTGATAGGGCGACAGTTTACACTAGTAACCGATCACTCTCCCCTAACCTGGATGAGTCAGGCTAAAGAGAGGAACGCCAGGATCACAAGGTGGTTCCTAATGTTACAAAATTTTAAGTTCACGGAAGAACATTGAGCAGGAAAGCTGCATGGGAATGCCGATGCCTTGTCTCGTACCCACTGTCTGATGACCAAAGGTGTTTGCCCCCACAGGGTCAAACAGAGGGGGAGGGTATGTGAGACACTGAAGGGGTTAACTGTGGATGGGTGGTATGTTATCCCCTGGGTTTTCCTACTATGCAAGGCCTTAGTGCTGAGGTTGTGTTGTCCAGCACCTTATACACAGGTGGTGGGAGCAGCCTAATCAGGCTGCATAAAGCTGCTGAGCAGTGCTGAGAGTGTTGTCTCTCTGAAAGGAGGTTGGAGAGCACACAGCCCTGACCTCTGTGCTGGGAGCAGTGACGTCTTTTATGTTCTAGTGGTGAGTTGGAATAACTCTGTTTAGTTAGCGCACCCTGACGGGTAGGATTTTGTTTATGTTTTATGCCTGAATGAGAAGGCTGTGTTATTTTGTACCTGCTCCTGGAATAAACGCAGGCGAGACCTGTTTTGGACTAAACTTTGGTGTCACTGTCTTGGACTGCATCACAAATCACCGCTACCACAGTCTCTACTGGGCCAAATCTCCCACAGCAGGTTTATCTCAGATTATAAGAGTGTGTATTTTAACAGTCTGAATTAATGTTCAGTAGTGCAAGGGTAGGAGAAATTATTGTTAGGCCACATTTTCTATAAAGGAAGGTGCCAATCATTCTCCAAAATGTAATAATTATAGCACATTCCCACCAGGCAGGTAGAAAGAAGCCCTTTGCAAGACATCTCCAGCAAACATCAGAGGAGGCGCTAAACAAAACAGGTCTAGAAGAGACAACTTGCCATTTATTTATTTTTTCTAGATTTCCATGTGGTCTGTGCAGTGGGAAAACCTTGGAGATAAGTAAGCAGGGCTCCATTGAGAGAGAAAACCTACCTCAGTCAGATATCCATTTGAATCTATAAGTATCAGAGGATAGGCCGCAAGAGTATTTGATGGGATCTTAGGAATGCGAAGGTTGAGACATCCATAAGTAGAACTCAGAGTCGGTATCAGAGGATGAAGAGTTAATGTTAGATTATTTATATATTAATAACCCACATATTTGTATCGCCGTGTCTGTAACAATGGGGGTCATTTACTAAGGGCCCGAATCGCGTTTTTCCGTCGGGTTACCCGAATTTTTCTGTTTTAAGACGATTTTCCCTGAATTGCCCCGGGTTTTTGGCGCACGCAATCGGATTGTGGCGCATCGGCGCAGGCACGCACGCAACGGAAATCGGAGTTCTACTTATGAATGTCTCAACCTTCGCATTCCTAAGATCCCATCAAATACTCTTGCGGCCTATCATCTGATACTTATAGGTTCAAATGGATATCTGACTGAGGTAGGTTCTCTCTCTCAATGGAGCCCTGCTTACTTATCCCACTGCACAGACCACATGGAAATCTAAAAAAAAAAAAAAAAAAAAAAAGGTATGTAGTCTCTTCTAAACCTGTTTTGTTTAGCGCCTTCTCTGATGTTTGCTGGAGATGTCCTGCAAAGGGCTTCTTTCTACATGCCTGGTGGGAATGTGCTATAATTATTACATTTTGGAGAATGATTGGCACCTTCCTTTCTAGAAAATGTGGCCTAACAATAATTTCTCCTACCCTTGCACTACTGAACATTAATTCAGACTGTTACTATACACACTCTTATCTTGGACAAGCATGCTTTCAGAGGATATGTCTATGATTACTAAGGCAGCAGACTACAGCAGTTAATCAAGCAGCTTTGTGAATTTTCTCGAACACAGACCTGGATCCCGAATAGTGATGCGATTGCAGTTTGGGTCTGCTCAACACTACGGAACACTCTTTCCCCATGTACTGTACATTATGAAGTGTTAGGGAAGCAAAACATCCTCCAACACATTAGTGGAGTGGACATAAGCTTTACTTTCTCTTTTGTTTATGCTGCTTTTCATCCTTACTTTGTCTACTGATTGTGGGTTGCCACAATCATTAAATGCATTTGTTTTTTTTTCCGTTTACCTAAGGCCTAGCTTATTTCAAAGATTTGATGAGAATAAAATCCAGCTTTAAAGTTGTTAGCCTAAGTAAAAAATCTGTTTATTTAGTTTTCTTAAGACATATTAGATGCAGGCAAAACACAGCCAGGTAAGAACATAGCGCTTCAGCCTACGCGTTTTGGAACAAGTAGGCCAACAGTAAGGAAGCAATTCCGAAATGCGTAGACTGAAATGCTATGTTCTTACCTGGTTGTGTTTTCCCTGCATCTAATATGTCTTAAGAAGACTAAATAAACGTTGGATTTTTCTACTTTAACAACTCGGAGCTGGATTTTATTCTAATAATTTTGTAACACTTCTTCTGAACCAAAGTGTTTTCGTACTCGAGTTTTGTTGGACTACAATTGCCATCATGATCAGGTGAGCTGATTGTATACTATTGTTTGTTTTTCAACGAAAGATTTGCAACGAAAGGTTCGATGTTTTTTGTCTACATTTATAATATAGGTACTACTACGTGCTATTCACTGACAACAGAACCCATATAATCTAGGAATTAGTGGATGCTATTCACCAACATCAGCACCTTCACAATCTTGATATTGATGCACGCTGTTCATTGACAGGAGCACCTTTACAGTATAGGTATTGGTGCATGTAGCACTTTTACAATCTTTAGGATGATATATTGTCACATCAAATCCACAAGTTCTCTATTGTAGAAGTGGATGAACATCCATACAGATACCAATTGAGCCATGTAATTCTCACAATAAAGGTCTCCTGTCACCCGCTAAATTGCTATTAACAACAGTACACACACATTAGGGACACATGTACTTACCCGGTCTGGAGGATTTCCCGAAAGTGCATAGTCCGACGACAATGCACTGTGCTGGGTTCAATAAGATTGAATGTGTCACTTCCCACCCCGATATGAGTCGCATGGGTGCCAAAATCCCCTTCTAAATGCCTGTCCCAGCGGCACTAATCTGAAAACATTGGAATATCCAACTAAAGAACGGTCTGCGGGACCCTTAGTAAATAAGCCCCATAGTTTAACACACTCATTGTTTGATAAAATTCCAACATTTTTTATTTATCCTACTCACAAAATATCTGTTAAAAATGCCTTATCATAAAAGTCTTGCCCGAGCCAGGGTTTTCAACATCATTGTCGGCTGATTCCATGGTATGCCTAGCTCGCATCCATTACTTCCTTTTTATGTATTTTAAAACACACTCTCTTACTTAAACATATTAATAAAAATTACATAATAAATATTCTTTAATATTTCAACATCTTGTTTCTTGTCACTTTACACTTTAAAATAATTATTTTCTGACCAAGCCACATATCGTGTTAACCCTTCATAGACACTTGTCTACCCTTTTAACCCTTTATATTCATTACCTTTCATTCTTTTTAGACATGAGCATCCGATTTATCCTTTATAACACGCTACTTAACAAACCAGCCATCTGCTATATATACATGAGATTCGGTTATGCACATCGCTACTTTCTAATTTTCATTTGATTTCTTTATTGTCATTGTTTACATAAAATGTGTTCATATACTCTTTATACACTTTTTCTGCACAGTACTACCAGTGTAATATCATTTCCTCCTAATGCCCATACATGAGTTCTACTTCACTCTGGGCTTTCTTTTTATTATTTTATACATTTCCATATACTTTGTGTATATATAAGAGATATTATATAAGTAGGATAAAGTATTACAGTATTACACCATGTGTCTGTACCGTTCTTAATAGCAATTTACCTTGTGCTGCTATTGGGAAAATTGTCTATGAGTGGAGTAACACAGCGCAACTGGAATCTGTATGGATGCTCATCCAGATCTACAATGGAAAACTTGTGGATTTAATGTGGCAACATATCTTAAAACAAGTTTTTAGCTCCTGTGTTTGAAGCCTTGGGGGCATATGGACATTTACTGAAGACATGTAATTTGTGACTGGTTTGTAATCCCAGAGCTCCTCGAGGCAGTATTCTACTTTTAATATTATTTATTAAACTTTTACAATGTAGCTATTGGTTTGCACTATTTACTGACAGATGCACCTTAACAGTATTGGTAATGGTGCGTGCTATTCCCTGACAAGAGAACCTTTATGATTCAGATATTATTTGCTCACTGACAACAACACCTTTATCACATACATCTTCAAAGTCATTATAATAAAAAGCAAAACGAGAACTAAAATTCAACAACCTTTTAATAATAAAACATAAAACTGGAACAATATACAGCAGACCAGTGGTGTCAACATAATTTTCACTATGGGCCAGATCAGTCTTATGTTTCACTTCAAAGGTGTCTTTAGCAATGGGTTCTGGTATTGGACATGTCCTCAATATGGTCATTTATAATTGCGTTGCTTGGCAATGCACCTGCAAACCTCCTGGTACTCACATTTGCTCCTTTCATGGTTCCTGGTCCTTCCTCTTCCAGCTCCCATAGAGTGTGGGCATCAGCTCTTGTTAAAGAATCAGTGTGTGCATCAGTATATATGTTCCCAGCCAATCAACACTCACCTGGGGGCTCTATAGCCCAGTGGGTCTTATGCCCCAATCTTTAAGAAAACGTTCCTAGTAAATCTTGTCCTGCTTCTGTTGAATATTCATGCTTGACTCTTGGCTTGTTCTGTGACTATCTTCGAAATCTGCAAACTTCTGTGTGTGACCACAGCTTGCTTTTGATGCTGTGCTGCCTGCCTCAACCCACTGCCTTTTACATGACATTGCTTGTTCTCTCCAGACGGCCACTGACCATTTGCATGCTTGATCCCTCAGTGTAATACACTGGTGTTTCTGTGCCTGCCTGACCAACTACTATCCTAAACAGAACAAGAGAAGAAAGCAGCCTTGCGATCTCTCCACAGCTAAGACCAGATGCCTGTATAGATCTGAAAGGGTGAGAGAGGTCCAGGGATAATTCTCTTAGAGGTGGGCTAAAGTCAAACACAAAAGTGTTTCTCTATGCCTTACAACACTTTGAAGCTACTGACACGTTAATAGGTTCAGCCTGAGGGAATACATTCATATTATTTAACTATTAACCATACACTAGTTCAGGAGATGAAGCACCTGAGTCACTATGTAGGATTTCATGCATTGTACGTGGTCTGTTCCTCACTTCCCTCTTGGGTAAAATTGTGAGTATTAAAAGACTGCAGTCTTCTTTAATGAAGAGGCAGTCAAACAAGAAAATGAGGGAGCTGCACTGGTTTTGTTTAGAACTTCAAAATCCTCCTTTCTGCTGCTTTTTTTCTTCCACTCTTGCTCAAAATTCTGCGATGGAGCAAAGATTAAGCCTGAAAAGATACCTATGCAAAAGTGTGTAAGTGTGCACCAGTGTGATATAAATATTCCAGTTTGGTCCAACCCTAGACCCTCTACAATGTAAAAATAGACACCAACTATCTATTGGTGATTGTCTTCATATTTCATAACCAGAAATACATTAGAAGATTTTGCCTTGTCTGTAAAAGTAACATGATATAAAAGATCATAAAAAAGAGAGAGACTGTATTATATTTTAATTTAAGAGAGCAGCTTCATCACATGCTTGCAAATTATTCACAGTTCTCTTCATGACAATTCTATGGAAGGCTTCATGTGAACGCTATGGAAACCTTTGTACATTTTTAATAATATGTAGGGTGAGATTTATCACTGCTTCTACGCCAGTTTTCTTGCACAGTGCATACGCCACCTCCAAGCTTGTGGTTCTGGGCAGAACCAGAAATATGGTCATATAAATTCAAAGGTGTGAATGTAAGCTGCAGATAAAGATGTAATGCCTGCCTTTCTCATTTAACTATCCATATCTACAGGTTTTTTTTAAAAAAATAAGTAATGCCTTGGAAAAAGTGAGGTATGTAGGGATAGAAAGTATGAAATTTAAATATAATTATTACAGATCTTACAAATTTCAAAATGTTTGGGTGAGACAACAGTAAAGAGAAATGATCTAATATCTTGAGAACATACAATTAATACAGAATATAGCAATTTATAGCCTTTATGGCTTAACACTCACCTTTTGTATAGATGAATAAAAATCACAATGCTAACCAAGCCGTCACTCTCCTGACATTGCAAACATTACTGATATAATTTGTAACTGTAAAAGTCACATACCTGTCAGAATATGTATTTATCAGTCTCTAAACCCATCTTTGGTATGTTTATTCTAGTGTCAGGAAAGGTCACGAAATTATTAGATTGTAAATGAACTGTGGAGAGTATTTAAACTCATCTGTGCATATAGTAATTAAGTCAATGGTATAATATTATGAAAGTGCTACACATTTGGGACACCACCAATAATCGGATTTCACCATACTGGAATCAACTTAAAGGATAGAGCCATAATCCAGCTCTGTGTAGCGGTCAGCCCTGGGAAATGCACATCAGTTCCATTATTTACTTTGATTCCAGTGTCCTTAACCTGTCAGAACTTGCTGATTGGTAGGGTCTAGGTGTCAGACCCCATCATTTTGATATTATTGACCCATTTATCTATGGATCATAGTGTTCATCACTATGATAAAACTGGGAAACCCTTTTAATGAAATACTCTTACTAAAATGAATCTATTTATTTCATAAACCCCTATATAAAGCAATATTGGTTAGATTTACTATAGGGAATAACGCAGTGTTATAGGTGGACACATATTTATTTTTATTTTTCATTTTTTGTACCTTATCTGCGCTGTCTTTTTCTATTTTGGTAGATTTGTTTAAATAAGTCTTAAATTTAGAAAAACAAGTATCTATCAATCTTTTGTATATTTGGATGTAGAAAGATATATACAGATAATATATAAGATGTGCAACAGTAAGACCACCCAGACTTTATGAAACAAATGCTTTATTGTCTTCTCTTGGCACAGTTTTTTCCCTTCAATTGAAGGACAGAAGGCTTTGTTCACACTATCCTTGTTTCCATTCTTCCACAACAAGCTTTCAAAGCTTTTCATTTCATTAAATGAAAAAGAGGTGTAATAGCAATAAGTCACTAAGATTAGACTCATTGGCCCACATTTATTAAAGTATTTGCACCAGTTTTCTGTTTGACTTTGCACTAGAAAGTAAGTGCAAACTGCTGGAACATGTATTTATAAAATGTCTGCGCCAGTTTTGTGTTGCAGCTGCACTGTGTCTAACAAGACAGAAAAAAAGTGCACCTAAAGGGGCGTTCAGGTGCCCAGTTGGATCAGGCGGCACAATTCTGTCCAATGTGCTCTACAATTCTAAAGCATGGAGAAAATGCACCAGAAACGAATGGGGCCATTGGGATCTGTTGATCCACAATTGCTGTTACTGCTTTGTTAAGAATGGAAGTCATAAGCATACTTTGAACGGAGCCTAAAACTTTGACAAATGTGGAGAAAGATGCGACTCATTGTGTTCTCTATATTCATTGTTCCCCCATGTTAAATACCGTATATACTCGAGTATAAGCCGACCCAAGTATAAGCCGAGGCCCCTAATTTTACCACAAAAACCTGGTAAAGCCTATATATTTTTTACTCAAGTATAAGCCGAGTTTGGGCTTTCAGCACATTTTTTTGTGCTGAAAAACTAGGCTTATACTCGAGTATATAAGGTATTCTGCAGAATGGATAACAGTTTTGTTACATGGCATCCAATGGAGATATCCAAGTAGAGACAGACCAAGTCAACATAACCTTTCTGTACTGTGACACCTGCCACGTGGGCATCTTGTGTTGCTTGGATGGGATATCACTTTACCCTATGGGTTTGAAATGAAGTCTGATCTTGATGTGGCCAAGATGCGGTTAAGTTGTGGACGGCTACTGACATAAAACTCATTTGGCTTACAATTTATAACAAAATAGGCCTTTTTTTCTCATTTTCATACCGTAAACATGAAACAGGCACTAAATAGTAAGTTTGTTATGAATTATAGGCAAATTTAGTTAATTGTCAGCGGCCATCCACATCTCAACTGCATCTTAACCTCATAAAGACCAGGCCATCTATTTGTATTCTAAAGACTCACTCCCATTGTTATCCAGCATTGACAATAGCACAATTTGTCAAATATATTCCAAAAGGACATTTTGACATATTCTTTCCAAGCATATCCTTGTAATGTAGCCAGTATGTTGTAAAAAAATGTTAATGCTTGTGGACTACCCATTAAAGGATATTCTCACATTACAGATTTGTTGCAGAAGTTTCTAGGAATTGAAATCTGTTCAATTTACATAAACAGGTTGTTTAGTGACAAACTTACTAATTTCTGCATCCTTCTTCATATGCAAGGAAATTGGATATTTGGCTGTTGCTTCCATGGCTTTTTTCATACACATAAGTTAATCCTTCCTTTTCATCTGATATGTACAACTTATTCCATGTGCTGGGATTTATCGAATAGAATTCTTTTGATATCATTTTTTGCACATCTATCACATTTTCATAAGCATACAAAACATTTCCACAGTTATAAATAATCTGTAATATATAATGTAATATAATTTTAAAGTGCACCTTAAACTTTTTTCTTTTTTGCCAAATGTACCCACACACTGATCTTTGGAGGCTTTGAGAGACAATAATACACCAAGCTTTAGCTCAGGCATGCCACTAGTGATGCTTCTTAAAAATAGCATGAAATATTATAATATATTTTTAAATGATTTCTTTATCCACCTGAGTTTGTAGAAGATACTTGGAACTTGGACACTTAAGGTATAGTCACACGCAGCTAATTTTCTGCAATTAAAATTAGGACCATTTTTTTTCTAAACGAGGTTGTTTTTCCAAAGTGCATATTCATTTTTGCAAGCCCCTTTTTAGATGGAATTCAATTTCTGCAACAAACTATGGCATGTGAATATAGAAAGAAAATGAGATTGTCTTATTGTAGTTACATTGTTTTCCCTAACGTATTCCTGTGTGGATTAATCTGCAAGCCTCCTCCTTCATCATCCTGTTGTTGCAGATCAGTCAGGAAGAAGACTGCTATGTATTACTGGTAGCTTTTGATGAATCTATAAGGCCTGGTTCATAGAATACATTTTTTTCTTTTTAAATGCCTACGAGTAGATGGCTCAGTTTCCTACAGAAAGATGTAGGCATTTTATATTTGGGGGTACAGTATGCAAAATGGCTCTACCTTTTTATGCCATCTCTTCAAATAGCTAATAAAATAAATCTTATTTGATTGTTATAGAAACTAGAATTAAGTTGTCAATCCTATCCTTAATCCTATTAAATGCCACAGTAAATAAAAACTGTCATAGAAAGTGATACACCTGGAACTGTTGACATTGATTCTTTAACTGTAATGTAATATAATAAGGTTGACTATTGTAAATGGAATGCAAATGTTATTCTTATTATAGTATGGTGTAAAATATAAACCAAACTAAATGCATAGGATGGTAAAAAGATAAAAACTCAAATATAGACTAAACTTCAGGATGAACAATCTCAACACTCTTATACAAGGCCGTAACATTTGCTTTATTGATATTCTGATACTCTCTTTGCCCCAGTAGCCCAAACCCCTTATTACAAGTCCATTTTATTTCAAGGGGTATGTGGAGAAAGCCTGGGGTGATAAAATGGGTTTTGATTTCTTGAGGGGGTGTGGGGCAGTAGATTGAGTCCACGAAGAAGTCAAACGCACGGCTCAGCGTTCAAAAAACCAAGACAACACCACACAAACCAGAATAGAAATAACCTTGATCTTTAGGAGGGCATAGAGGAATTTGAGGGGCAATGAGGATAAGGAAGGGGAGAGCATAACCAAGTCCAGTCCTTTTAGCCCTCTTTCGAATTTTTTATCGAGTCTGTCTTTAGAAGTGGTTTTCTCAACACACTACCATCCTCTCCCCCTCAATGGCTCCATGTTGTTAAAGGATTATAGTTGATTATTATTGACCATCTCTTTTAAGCTTTCAACATGTTTGTCCATAGAAGAGATCTCCATACTACATTCCTTTTCTCAGTAATAACATACTTCGATAGGAAGCAAGTTTTTGGATCTTTCATCATTTTTTTATACTTTCAGGAGTTGTCAAAATAAGCGCTCAGTGAATCTTGGCTTTTTTTTCCTTAAAACAGGAGGAGAAACAGATGAGCAGGAATGAGAAAGAGATGTGTTTCCTGTTTAAGGTTAAAGTAAAATGTTTAGTTGAGACTGGGCAACAGATGGTCAGAACTTTGTCATTTATTAGAAGACTGGTTGGTGTTCATCCACCGCTAGATGATTTTGATGAGTGGATATCCATGAATGCTTCCTTGGTTACTGTAGATACAGTGCAGTAGGTTTGCTAATTTTGACATTCAAATGGCTGACCAAAGGTTAATGTCTGGATAACCCTAAATTCGGGTTTTAACAGTTGGCAGTTGTTTAAGCATTTGAATAGTTGATAAAGGTGACAGCCAACTGTTGACCTGGGGCTTAGTCACTTTTGCTTAGTCAATGATTGGTCACAGCATGGGGTCAGTCTGGTATCTCCATTAAATGGCTGGTTAGATGATACCCAACCGTACTCCCACATTTGGGAGTCCATTCTATACTTTCACACATAATATTCTTTGTCCTTATTTTTCTTACTCTTACCAACTGTTTTAGTGGCAGGTGCTGTCTTTTCTTTAACCACAGCACCATTACTCTGTGCTGAATTGCTGATGTAGTTCCGGGTTTGGTCCACCTGGTAGGACCCTTCATCCCTGTTCCTGTACTTGTACATTGCGTAGAGGAGAATGAGGATGCAAAGAGCAGCTGCTGCAACGATTCCCACAACCATTCCTGTTGTGCTG
Organism: Engystomops pustulosus; assembly: GCA_019512145.1. Lineage (NCBI taxonomy): Eukaryota > Metazoa > Chordata > Amphibia > Anura > Leptodactylidae > Engystomops > Engystomops pustulosus. The sequence goes on from CM033647.1 coordinate 124,038,721, forward strand.
CTGGACTCCCTGATAACTTCCACTGCTCCGGGGGACCCTTTCTCCCCTGAGCCTGTAGGATTTGCTGTAGGGAAATTATGGAAATTAGGGGAAGTTATAGATGGAAACCTCTGTTTATTCAGCTTATCCAGCTGGAAAGAGGTAGGGATGTGGGGATATTGGTCTATATTAGGTTTTGGGGGCTCCCTGTTATTCATTTTGCCGGCAGGGATGTTCCGGACAAGGTCTGGGGATGTGGTGGAGGTGAGAAGATCATAAGGAGAGGAGGTTGAACCTCCTGCCCTTGTATTTGGCCTAGAACCTGGAGGTCTCCGTGCTGCACTATCAGGTCTGGATAGCAGGGTTCTATCAGTTACCAATGGAAAACTAGTATAGAAGTCCTCATCATCAGTAGGAGGGAAACTTGATTCAAATACTTCCCCTGAGGCATAACCAGAGACCTCAATCCCCTCCTCACAATCACTATCTTCTTGCTCAGAAGGGCATGGTGGCCTCAAGTTGGAAGGAACACTCAAGGAATCTTTGGTGGTGTCCAATGTGAGGACAGTTCGGTAGGTGGGGGGAGGAGGAACAAAGGGGGACCGGGTTGCAATGGGAGGGGTATCTAAGGAATCTTCAGTTATTATGGGTAAAATTAACTCCCCTCCTGTAAACAAGACAAAAAACCAGAGAAAACAGCAAAGAATATAGTGTGAGTAAAAACCTCAGAATATAAACATACAGGCAACACAATGCTGTCAGCTAAAACTAATTTAAATATGCTAGATTACTTCAACTTAACCCAGAAATACTCTACCATATAAAGTTAATTATCTATTATTAATTTTATAATATAATTATGTTAATTATATCGAATAAACCACTGAATAGTAACTATTTAAAAGCAGTATTAAAAGTGCCATATTTTTATGTATTAATCTCCCCTACAGTAAACTATGTCTTCACTTCACCTAACGTTAATATCTTTTTATGATATAAATTTATCTTGAAAACCTTCAATTTCTCCTCTTACATCTAAAGAAATGCATAGCCTTTTCATTCAAACAATCCCACAGTACTGTGCTAAAAAGCTTAAACTATGTTATATTACACAGACTTAAGTTTTAAAATGTGGAAATTCTTCATATATAATTGCCTCTCAACTTAAAACAGTGTGGTTTTGTTGCTCAAAAATACCACCAATTACGATCACCCTCTCAAAATCCCATTAATTTCAGGCAATACTTTTAATTTATGGCTGAATGTTATTAAAATATATAATTGAAATATCCTATTCCATACATTTTGACTTTTCCAATTTATCTTTAAATGCATTCTAATTTCTGCTATATTTGTCTTAATTTTTTACATAAATGTCTAATTTATCCCCCTTTTAAATTCTAAACTGAACATACACTGTCTTTCTTCTCATCCCCCCACCGTTAAATTCTAGCAATAAATCTCGCATTTATCTACAAAATATGTTTATTTCAGCTGCTCTGTGCTCATCAAATAAAATTGATTCAGAATATTTAGACAACTTACATCAAACAATTGGCCACATGTGATTTTAGCATGAAGACAAAAAAAAAATTACAAAAGAAACTGTGAAACCTCTGGGTAAAAAAAAACACTTTCTTTTTTAATTTACTTTACTGTTTCACGGTCACTTTATATTTTCAAAATTTCACTTCTACTCAAACATCATAGAGAAAATGTTTATTAATAATCATTTTGAATGTTTAAGGCCTAGCATAGCTTAGTGAGTATACCTCTATAAGATATGCTGACCTTCAAAAGCCTTAAAAAAGTAATTATGACCATGAATCAAATTAGAAATAGGTTACAAAAAAATGAAAAGTAAAATAAAAGCAAAGCAAAAAAGAAATTAAAAGTAAATTATTGTATAGGGGTAAGGGAGACAGAAACACCCCAATATATAAAGCTGGCCTTTAATAGAAGTTGAACAACAAATTGCTTGGTATCACAATTGCAAAATAGTAAACTGCAGTAATGTTCAAAAGTATTAGGCTGCATGACTGCAACTCATTTGTGGAATTGGTACGGATACAAATACCCAACTATCAGACACTTATCACCTCTCTTGTAATTTCATTAAAAGTCAAAAATTTGGCATGACCCTTCTAAATACCTCAAAACCATTTTCCTTGGTAATAAGCTACATACAAATTGTACAGGGAAAAAATGAAGCAGGGCAAAAACCAAAGCCTACATTGGCAAGTGTACAGGCCATAATGGTCTCCTTGCAATTAAGAAAATATCACATAAATTGGTTGGTTATGTCATGTGGTGATTGTATATCATCTATATTTACTTCCAATGGAAACATTTTACTTTCTGTTCATCACAAATATCTCTCAAATAACCAGTTCCTGCTTCTATGCTAAAATGTATAAAAGCAGTTTGTCCAGTTTTCACATTTGTATTGATATTGGGACAATGTGGCAGTTACCAGGTAGTAAAATCAGAAAAGGTAAAAAAAAATCTACATGGATTTATTGCATTAGATAATTGCACATGCCTGGGAAAAACACACTACTCTTAATTACAGATGCGCTGACCAGAACTCCTGTTTGGTTTTGGGTACGCCCCATACAACCATAACAAACTTACACCCCAAGCTACCAGCCATGGCTATGATTGGCACCCATGGCTAGTTGCTAGAGGCATAAATATGTCAGATTGGCTGTACGGCAGCCAATTCAGCAATATGTCCAGGACTCGCGGTGCGAACCTGAACCCCGAACAGGAAGTTCGAGTCCGCTCATCTCCACTTTTAATATATTCCAGTGGGATTACATAACCTTTTTTGTGTTCCAGTGGTATTATGTGTCTACAGTATCTTTCTTATATATAATCTTGCAGTTTTACACAACCTCCTTAATTACTACTACTGAAGGTAGTAACAAACTACATACTACAAACTACATAGTGCCCAATTGCAAAAAACAACATTAAAGAGTAATGTATGCCAGTAGCTTAAACATCATCTTCTGCTAATGTTAGGCAAGTTACAGCCTATGTCACTACAACTAGTGGATTTTTTGATTGAATAGACACCAATATAAACATGTATGTGTTGCATATGCTGTAAATCCCGGGATAGTGATTTGCTGTGGGGCACATCTACGCTTGGTCTGATCTTGGGGTATAATTGTGCCATAGCCTTCCCCTGATTGGACATAGGCAGTGAACAGGTGTGGGGCAGCAACTCCCTGTGTCAGCCCACTGCTCAGCGCAGCACCTGCCCCTCCATGCCCAACTGCTGGCTCTGCACAAGGAATTGCGACTAAATCAGCTTGTATTCCTGATTCCAGAGATAAATGTGACCACTTATCTTTTTGTATAGGGAAACCTAATTTACACAACTATAACGTATAATGTAAAAATGTTTTTGACGGGCTGCATTAACAGGCCTTTTGGAAGGATGTTTGCCTACTGATAATTTTTACTTTCTTAATTTATATCTATACAGTTAATAGATAAATGTTGTAAAATGGTCTTTTTAGCATTAAAATCTCTATTTGCTCTAGTATAATCCTTTTACGAATATATGTATATATTGGCTTTTATTACCATTAGTGCCTTAAAGGGAATCTGTAAGCAGAAATTGATCTAATAAACCACTACCAGTATGTTGCCAAGCAGCTGAACACCTTCCAGATCATGTTCATGACCCTGTGTGGTGGCATCATCCAGAAAATCTACTTTGAAGTGAGATGTAAATTGGTTGTAGAAAGTCAAGGAGGTGGAAATTTCAACACTGAAGTCACACTTTCTTTCCCTTAGAAAGCCTCCTTCACTGTAATTGGTGGTCTTGTATACAGAGACATCACTAACCTGATCTCTTGCAGTTTAATGAATGATTTCAATCACAGAGGTGGAGACATTCAGAGCTCCCCACCTTAAACTCTCCACCTCCCTGACTTTATACAAATCAATTAACATCTTATTTCAAAGTTGATTTTCTGGATGATGCCATCACACTGGACCATGAAAGAAAGGAAAACTAGAAGGTGTTACGTTGCCACACTGGACCATGAAAGAAAAGAAAACTTGATTGACTTGCTTGACAATATTCTGGTAGTGGTTTATCTGGCCAATTGTTGATGACAGGTTCCCTTTAAGGGCTACTGACAGAGTGACAATTCTTTTACTTTCTTTTGCACTGAGTATGTTTTCTAAATGACTTTTATACACATTTTTGGCTGATTTGTGCAGCTATCACAAGCTCTATCTGAGGCCCCTCTTTGACCTTTCGCTTATCCCTGTATAATTCTGTCTGTAATTTACTGTCATCTTTGTTCGAGGGTTGGAGACGAGTTGCATGTGACTAAAACCCCCTGCCCCTCAAATTTTTGTGGACAAAATAGATGCGATTTAATAAAAAACAACAAAGTTTGATGAAAAATCGGTGCCCTTTATTCTAAAAGTGTGTAACCTGTTGCTTTGGCAACCCTGGTGTCATATTCTTTTAATGACATGGCTTTTGCCAATGTCACACTATTAAGTAATATACTATATAAGAATAGACATCCAGCTCTCAGGAACAACTCTTTGGGGGTTTCTACTTTTCATGCTGCTCCTTCTACAAGCCATATATTTTAGATTTTTCAGTTTACAAAGCTATATGAAGGCTTGATATATATGGAAAAAATTATGGAACCCTTTAATATTCTATTTCATGTACTGGGAAACTGGAAAACTATTTAAAATGTAGTGGAATATGCAAAATAAATACAGTGGTGCCATTTTTGATGGGCTTTGTTTTCATAGTTCTCACTGTGCGGTCCAGATGACACATCACCTTTATTTTTTGAGTTAGTATAATTGAGAAGATACAACATTTTTATAGTTTGGTTATGCCTTAATATCTTTACACTAAACCCCCCCCCCCCAAAAGTCTTGTGTTGCTATATTTGTGAGCAGAGATAACATTTTCAGTGATACTATTTGTACTGTAGGAACTTTAAATAGCATTTAATTAAAAAAAATTCTGGGAGGCAAAACTAACAACAAAGTTATTATTTACATTATGGTATTCACAACATGGGATAGAATTTTTTTGTATTTTGATAAATCAGACATTTTGGGATGTGAGGATATATAATTTAATTGTTTATTTTTATATGTGTTCTAGGGAAAGAGGACAATTTGATTTTTTACATTTTTTGTCATATATTTGTTTTACATTTTTTTTTCCACTTTTAGAGGTCTGATCACATAAATATTTTGAATTACAACTGTATTGCAATATATTATGAATATGTTGCTTCTCTATTACACTTTTCCTCTGGAAGACTGTAATAGAGTTTGCCAAATGACAGTTTTGTGAGCCTCTTACAGGCTCCCAGCTATCATGGCAACTGGTTTGTACCCTCTAATGACATCACATGTGACTAAGCCACTAACTCTTTGCTGCATGGTCTTCTGAGAAATACGAAGAGTATGAAAAAGTCTGCATGTATTCAATCTTTAGCTAGCAGAAAGAGAAGTGAGTTTTAAAGGGAAATATAAAATGACTAGAGATGAGCGAACATACTCGTCCGAGCTTGATGCTCGTTCGAGCATTAGCGTACTCGAAACTGCTCGTTGCTCGGCCGGTTTGATTAGAATTAGGTAGAGTCTGCTGATTTATTTTTTTTTTTTACCTTTATTTCATTTTATAGCTCAAACTCATCTTGCAAAGCAGTGTGCTTTCAGTGTCGGCTACAAAATAGCCATAGGAGAACCCCAACGGCTTACTTAGGCCTACAATAGCGTTATATTTTATTAGAATTAGGCAGAGTCTGCTGATTTATTTTTTTTTTTTACCTTTATTTCATTTTATAGCTCAAACTCATCTTGCAAAGCAGTGTGCTTTCAGTGTCGTCTACAAAATAGCCATAGGAGAACCCCAATGGCTTACTTAGGCCTACAATAGCGTTATATTTTCCTTTTTTTGTTTACACTTTAATTTGGAAAATGTTTAACCCGAGGGCTAGGGGTAGAGGACGAGGGCGTGGACGTGGGGGTCCAACTACTGCAGGGGTCAGAGGCCGTGGTCCTGGGCGGGGTGAGACACCACCTGCTGATGAGGGAGCAGGGGAACGCCGCAGAGGTACACTCCCTAGGTTCATCATGTCTCAAGTTACTGGGACTCGTGGTAGAGCACTGTTGAGGCCAGAACAGTGTGAAGAGGTGATGTCGTGGATTGCGGACAATGCTTCTAGCCATTTGTCCACCAGTCAGTCTTCCACGCAGTCCACCCATGTCACCGAAATCAGCACTCCTCCGGCTCCTCCACCTCAGCCTCCTTCCCCCCAGTCTGCCCCCTCCCAGCAAAATTTGGCATTTGAAGCGGCATACTCTGAGGAACTGTTTTCTGGACCCTTCCCACAGTCACAAACCACTTGTCCGGTTGCTGCTGAGCAATTTTCCGATGCCCAGGTTTTCCACCAGTCGCAGTCTGTGGGTGATGATGACATTATTGACATAGTGGAAGAAGTATGTAAAGAGGTGTCGGACGATGAGGGGACACGGTTGTCAGACAGTGGTGAAGTTGTTGTCAGGGCAGGAAGTCCGAGGGGGGAACAGACTGAGGGATCGGAGGATGATGAGGTGACAGACCCAAGCTGGGTTGATAGGCCGGGTGAACACAGTGCTTCTGAGACGGAGGCGAGTCCTATAGCAGAACAGGTTGGAAGAGGCAGTGGTGGGGCCAGACGGAGAGGCAGGGCCAGAGCTGGTGCATCAGCGCCAAATGTTGCCCGTAGTCAAGCTCCCGTGGCGAGGGCTAGATTTTCAGAAGTCTGGAGGTTCTTTAAAGAAACACCGGATGACCGACGGACTGTGGTGTGCAACCTTTGACAAACCAGGATCAGCAGGGGTTCCACCACTACTAGCTTAACTACCACAACGAGCTGTGTCAGGCAGAATTTTCAGGTGTTTCACCAGATACATAGTGGAACTCGGCCCATCTGTAGCCGCCATGCTGGAGACCGGAAGTTGCAATCATAGCAGCGCAATATGGATGCCCCATACTGTCGCTCTTAATCATGGAACCATTTCCGTAAAAACAATAAAAAATAGAACCGCTATGCTATTCCATTATTCCTAGGTGAAATATTCAAACGACCCGGCCTGCTTTGAAAATTATAATTTTTTCAAAGTAAACGCTTCTGGCCCCCAGGCCCATTTTGGGTGGGGAGGAGCCGAGAGACAGGGGCTTGGACAGGCAATAGCTCGCCTGGCAGTGGACCGCCAGCTCCATCCCAAGATTAGGCAGCCTCAGAGGCATCCATGCATGCTGCCCCTGCTGTTTCCTGTCCATTTTGCCTCCACAATCCTCCACAGCGTCCACCAATGTCTCATTTCAACTCTCTATACCCCAGACGCTGGAGCACGAGAGGATATGCAGCACATCATCCCCTTATCAAACGAGCTGTGTCAGGCAGAATTTTCAGGTGTTTCACCAGATACATAGTGGAACTCGGCCCATCTGTCGCCGCCGTGCTGGAGACCTGAAGTTGCAATCATAGCAGCGCAATATGAATGCCCCATACTGTCGCTCTTAATCATGGAAGTCGTCTCCATGGCTGCCTCCACATGTTGTCCCCTTATCAAAAGAGCTGTGTCAGGCTCATTTTTCGGGTGTTTCACCAGATACGTTATGAAAAGTTTGTCTCGAATAACGAGTACCCGAGCATTTTAGTGCTCGCTCATCTCTAATGATTACCAGTCCTAAGTACAGATTGTTTACTGCCATCTAATGGCAAATAGCAGAACAGCAATTTGTTACAATTCATTCTATTACGGACATTTATACAGGAATAAACTGCTGGCAAGTGATCATAATCTAAAAGTAATGTCAATTATTTTGTAATTTGCGGAATGAATATATTTCCAAGCATGTTTATATAGCAATAACTCTTAAGAAACAATTTTTTTTGCAGTGTACCCCACTTTTTTACAGCAAGAGTTTTGCAGTAAGGCTGTGATATGAGTTTTTCAGGGTAGAAAATAAACCTAGATCCACCTAATTGAAGCTATGTCTAACATGCCTACCAACTACAATGCTGGAAAAGGATGCATATTCACAGTCCTGCCCTACTAACAACCACACACAGTTATAGTTACCCATAACATCAGAGATCATCCTAATGCTGTCTGCAGCTTTGCATGGTCTAAACGTGTAGTTTAAATGCTATATGCCTAATTTAGGTAAGCTTTCAAAGATATTTGTAATTCTCAAATTTTTGATTATAAATATTTCTTATAATATTTTCTCTTGCCCCACCATTCCTGAGCAAAGATTGTTGATATAATATTCACCTATTGGATCTACATGTCATGTGGATAGCCCAGACATCTCTAGCCTATAACTGCCCATTTGCGAGATGAGTGCCAAATAAGCATACCCGTTACTGAAACTAATAGCGCTCATTGTCATTGCTCAAGAATTGATATGGTTTGCAGGAGGTGTACACTTAGGTTTTCATACCACAAGCCAATCAGTTGTTATTTGGCTAACAGCATCCAACCAGGTTTCACCATTCAGTTAGCATATGGTGGCTTACTAGTTAAAACTGGCACAAAAAAAGCAGGTGTGGCCAACACTGCCAGTTTGCAGAGGTGATAGTAACAGATAGTTGTCCTTCGATACAAAGGGACAACATGGCTACATTTATGGGAAATTATTTTTACACAGGTACATTTCTTTAACATGTAAAAGTATACATTTATATATTTGGCATGTAGAATCACATTGTGCAGACGAGCAGTTAACTGGGCAGGCGCGCAGGTGTAGGGCTCACTGCGCACAGCAAGGTTTGCTGCACGGTGACCGACTTCAGAGAGGGAGGGTTAGGAGCTGATAGGATGTGGGAGGTTAGCAATAAAATATTAATGAGCGAGGGCAGTGGCCTACGTGTGAACAGCAACCGTTGATTTGAAAAGAGCCACGAACCCATGAACTTGTTGGCCAGGTAAGCTTCATCAGGGGATATTTCAGGAATGGAGGAGAGCAGAGATGCAATATACTATGCAGTGCCTATTGCAGCCTGTCACCAGTGAAATTGTGCTTCTTGGTGACAGGTTCCCTTTAAGCATCTATTGTATGGCACAATGCATGTGAGTCTTTCCTTTACTATGAAATCAATGCGTTGTGGTGTCCTGGTCACAAGGCACCGGGCCCCTCTCGCTCCTCACGACCTTCGCTTGTCTCACACACCTCGCCCCTCAGGGTGCACGCGCGCCGGCTTCTGGAGATCTAAGGGCCCGAGGTACTGCTACATCCCAACTAATCCTGTGCGGCCTGTCTTGACCTTTTGCCTGTGCCCGACCATGCCTCCTGCCTCACGACCTTGTACTACACCTTTACCATCACCGCAGACAAAGTTGCGTCTATGGTACCACGCCGCAGCAAGTCCACTGCTTTGTGGTGGGCTCTGGTGAAAACCGGGTACCACTTAGACTCTGCTCCCAACTGTGGGCTCACATCATCACCTATTTTCTGACATGTGAAATAAAACTTGGGTTTCAATTTAGTGGATTTCTAAGGATATTTGATGTCTCTATTGTTAAGTAAAGTGCTATATGTCTCATTACGTCATTTCTTACGTCACATGTCGGGTCCTGGTGCATGGAGAGGGCTCGCGGGCCGAGCCCTCTCCATAGCCGGTAAGCCTTTGCTGCAGATCAAAAAGATGTCGGTGCTTGGGCGCCGCCATCTTTCTGAGGATCGTCGCTCCCTGTGACGTCATCAGGAGTGGCGATCCTTGCCATGAGCTTCGGGTTAACCCATTCATTACAATGTGCTATCAGCACATTGTAATGTATGAGTAGTAAAATCCCCGTATACAGACAACCTAGGGTTAAATACCCTAGGGAGTCTGAAAATAGTAAAAAAAAATAATAAAAAATTAAAATCAAATTCAAATCACCCCCCTTTCCCTAGAACTGATATAAACCATAAATAAAACAGTAAAATCATAACACATTAGGTATCGCTGTGTCCGAAAATGCCCGATCTATCAAAAAATGATAACTGTTTTTCACTGCGTTTAAACCCAATACCGGAAAATCGGGCCCAAAGTCGAAATGGCACTTTTTTGCCATTTAAAAAAAATAAAAATTCTATAAAAGTGATCAAAAGGTTGTGCATCTCCTAAAATGATTACATTGTAAAAGTCATCAAAATCCGCAAAAAAACCCCAAAATTTTGTACGGAGGTTTTAATTTTTTTAAATGTATGAAACATTATAAACCTATACAAATTTGGTATCCCCGTAATTGTACCGACCCAAAGAATAAAGTAGACATGTCATTTGGGACACTACAAATCTGTAAAATCCAAGCCCACAAGAATACGGCACAAATGCGTTTTTTTACCAATTTCACTGCATTTGGAATTTTTTTCCCGCTTCCCAGTACACGGCATGAATATTAAATACGACCATTTGAAGTGTAATTTGTTACGCAAAATAAGCCATCACACAGCTCTGTACATGGAAAATAAAAAAAGTTGTAGATTTTTGAATGTGGGAGTGAAAAAGCTTTTTAGGCCGGCCATTAAGGCGCCGTGTCAGAAGATGATTCGGGACACCTGGTCTGGCTGGTGCTGGTGTCAGGCTGTGACATAACATAGCACCCAGCACCAACACCGGGGATCGAAAAAAACTCAATACAGGGTGTTTAACACCCTTACACACACGCCGCGGTCAAGCATGACCATGGTGTGTAAGTTTTGTCCCCCTTGGATCAGACACCATCACAAAAAATGTCCAAAAAGTGATAAAAAAAGTTAGCGCTTTAATATGATTTGACTGAAAAGAACGACTCTTTCCGCAAAATTTAAGCCCTCAACCTGACCTCTCAACAGAAAATACAGAAGCTATGGCCCTGAAAACTTGTCGATCGCAATCGAATTTTCCCAAAAATTCTAAAGTTTCTAGATCAAAATTGAAAAGACGAAAACAGATGTTGGATAATAATGAAATTTTAAAAAATTAAATGCAATGCAAATTAAAGGCAATTAAAAAATCCCTTAACAAAGAAAACAAGACAAGGATTCCCCAGAATCAGCCTAAGTAAGTATTCACCAAATAACAATGCAAACATGTATATTCAAATGTAGTAATGTAATATTAATAAAGGTGTCTACAATAAAATGTCCTCTAGTGAATGAAGGCAAAGATATAGAAAATTACATTACCAGAAAAAATGTACCGGGCTGGAAAACCGGGAGATCACATGTCCCCCAGCGTATCGCCGCCAAGCGGCTGCCTCAGGGGATGACTAGGTAAGTAAATGTGCCCCATTTTTTCTTAATTTCATTACCTGACCTTATTGCTCTCCAGTTTGCACTAATTATAGTCAGAGATTTAGTTCACGTGCTGCATCTCTGTACTATTTGTGTTATTTTATATCCTAGTCATTCGGCAACCCAATCCTCTAAATATGTGTCATTTCTGCATCTTTGTCATGTTATATTACAATCACCAAGACCATTGCACAGGTTTGTGCTCTAAGCATCTGTTAATTAACCCTTAACGCTCTGCGCCGTAGCTCACGGCGCAGAGGTAATAAGGGATGTATGAAGAGGGCTCCACGGGCTGATCCTCTTCACAGAGGTGGGGTTTTTTGCATATTGCACAAACCCCCACCGCTAATAACCGCGGTCGGTGCTTGCACCGATCGCGGCTATTAACCCCTTCAACGCCGCCGGCAAAGTCCCGGCGGCGGTTTAAAGAAACGGCGGCGCGTGGGCGCCGCCATCTTTTTTTCGATCGCCACGCCCCCGACGTCCATCGGGGGCGGCGATCGGTTGCCATGGTGCCTCGTGTCTTCTTTTGACACGAGGCGTTCTTAGAAGTGCTGTTTGGGGAGTAGCCTAGAGAAAGGGGCTTGGATTGGCGAAAGCTCGCCTGGCAGTGGAGCGCCAGCTCCATCCCAAGATCCAACTAACATAGTTTTAACTGCAGCACCTTTAAACTACTACTAGTTCACTGCCTCCATACATGGTCCCCTTATCAAACGAGCTGTATCAGGCAGAATTTTGGGTTGTTTTCATGGATTCCACATCAAACTTGTTAACTTTGTCGCCACCCTGCTGTGTAATCCACAAAATATACTGGCAAACTTTTATCATTTACCGATATTATTTCAGCGCTTCTTGCGCATCTGTTTACATTCCCCTCACCCGCCATATCCCAAACTTATAAGAACACTACTACACTTGATCTTATACAAAAGGTTCTTAGAAGTGCTGTTTGGGGAGTAGCCTAGAGACAGGGGCTTGGATTGGCTAAAGCTCGCCTGGCAGCGGAGCGCCAGCTCCATCCCAAGATCCAACTAACATAGTTTTAACTGCAGCACCTTTAATCTACTACTAGTTCACTGCCTCCATACATGGTCCCCTTATCAAACGAGCTGTGTCAGGCAGAATTTTCAGGTGTTTCACCAGATACATAGTGGAACACGGCCCATCTGTCGCCGCCATGCTGGAGACCTGAAGTTGCAATTATAGCAGCGCAATATGGATGCCCCATACTGTCGCTCTTAATCATGGAACCATTTCCGTAAAAACAATTAAAAATAGAACCACTATGCTATACCATTATTCCTAGGTGAAATATTCAAACGACCCGGCCTGCTTTGAAAATTATAATTTTTTCAAAGTAAACGCTTCTGGCCCCTAGGCCCATTTTGGGTTGGGAGGAGCCGAGAGACAGGGGCTTGGACAGGCAAAAGCTCGCCTGGCAGCGGACCGCCAGCTCCATCCCAAGATTAGGCAGCCTCAGAGGCATCCATGCATGCTGCCCCTGCTGTTTCCTGTCCATTTTGCCTCCACTACCCTCCACAGCGTCCACAAATGTCTCATTTCAACTCTCTATACCCCAGACGCTGGAGCACGAGAGGATATGCAGCACATCATCCCCTTATCAAACGAGCTGTGTCAGGCAGAATTTTCAGGTGTTTCACCAGATACATAGTGGAACTCGGCCCATCTGTCGCCGCCATGCTGGAGACCTAAAAGTTGCAATCATAGCAGCGCAATATGAATGCCCCATTACTGTCGCTCTTAATCATGGAAGTCGTCTCCATGGCTGCCTCCACATGTCGTAACTTATCAAAAGAGCTGTGTCAGGCTCATTTTTCGGGTGTTTCACCAGATACGTTATGGAACTTGGTCACTATGTCGCCACCATGCTGTGTTATCGACTAAATATACCGTCAACCTTTTGTTCACATAGGAAATCATTTCACCTCCTTTGGTGAAACCTGAGTCCATTTAGGGTATGTCGCCATGACACTCTCTAGCCTGCTGAGTGTACAGTATATGTGCAGTGTGTACTGAGTGTACGGTGTATGTGCGGAATGTATTGGTCCGGTCAGAGGCTGTTTGGTGGTGTCAGCCACAGTCTGGTGTTGGCATGAGCCACAGTTTGGCTTGGGGTGGGGGAAATGGGGGTCACTGGTTGGCGTTGCCAGCCACATTCTGGTCTGGGGTGTTTGATGGCATCAGCCACAAGGGGTGAAGCAGGTCACCGGTTTGAACTTAGTTTGAGCTTTCTGAGAAAATGAAGAAAAGGCTTGTGTCGTCCTAGTTTACTGCATGATGTAATTTTATTTTTACTGCCACAATTTGCTATTTCAGCCCAGAAGATACTGACTGTGATGATTTTCTTGTATGAATGGCGTCTATTAACATCTATTAACATTATGTAAGGATATGAGTTTTACATATTTGTGTTACTGAAAATTTCATACTCCTCCTCGGCTAAAAATACTCCCCAAAAATAGTCAGAGGAGTATTATTACTAGAGATGAGCGAACATACTCGCCCGCTCGAGAAAATGGCATCTCCCGCCTTTTTGCTTTTTGGCGGCCAGAAACAGAGCCAATCACAAGCCAGGAGACTCTGCACTCCACCCAGCATGACGTGGTACCCTTACACGTCGATAGCAGTGGTTGGCTGGCCTGATCAGGTGACCCTGGAATAGACTAGCCCCTGCCCGCGCTGCTCGGATCATTCTCTGTCTGGATGCCGCTAGGGAGAGAGCTGCTGCTGGTCAGGGAAAGCGTTAGGCTGTTCTATTAGAATAGTGTTAGGCAGGAGTGATTCTACAAGAACCCAACAGCCCTTCTTAGGGCTACAATAACGTTATACTTTTTTTTTTTTATTTGCTTGTGGCTGGGCTTGCTGGCACTAGTAGTGCAGCTAGTACCATATTGTGAGGAATTTGCAGGGGGACTTGCTACCGTTGTGTTTAGCTCTTAGTGACACACATATCCACCTCAAACACCAAAGTGGGACAATTTATTAGGGGTTTGATTAGAATTAGGCAGACTCTGCTGATTTATTTTTTTTTAGCTGTATTTCATTTTATAGCTCAAACTCATCTTGCAAAGCAGTGTGCTCTCATTGTAGGCTACAAAATAGCCATAGGAGAACCCCAACGGCTTACTTAGGCCTACAATAGCGTTATATTTTCCTTTTTTTTGTTTGCTTGTGGCTGGGCTTGCTGGCACTAGTAGTGCAGCTAGTACCATACTGTGAGGAATTTGCTGGGAGACCTGCGACCGTTGTGTTTAGCTCTTAGTGACACGCATATCCACCTCAAACACCGAAGTGGGACAATTTATTAGGGGTTTGATTAGAATTAGGCAGAGTCTGCTGATTTTTTTTTTTTTTACCTTTATTTCATTTTATAGCTCAAACTCATCTTGCAAAGCAGTGTGCTTTCATTGTAGGCTACAAAATAGCCATAGGAGAACCCCAGCGGCTTACTTAGGCCTACAATAGCGTTATATATTTTCCTTTTTTTTGTTTGCTTGTGGCTGGGCTTGCTGGCATTAGTAGTGCAGCTAGTACCATATTGTGAGGAATTTGCTGGGAGACCTGTGACCGTTGTGTTTAGCTCTTAGTGACACGCATATCCACCTCAAACACCGAAGTGGGACAATTTATTAGGGGTTTGATTAGAATTAGGCAGAGTCTGCTGATTTATTTTTTTTTACCTTTATTTCATTTTATAGCTCAAAGTCATCAGGCACAGCACAAAATCCAGTTGTGTGCTGTCAGTGTAGGTTAGAAACTAGCCATAGCAATAGGATAGCATCGTTTGGTTAAAAAAAAAATTAAAATAAAAAAAAATAAACAGAAAAAAAAAAAATTTAAAAGTTTACACTTTAATTTGGAAAGTGTTTAACCCGAGAGCTAGGGGTAGAGGACGAGGGCATGGACGTGGGCGTCCAACTACTGCAGGGGTCAGAGGCCGTGGTCCTGGGCGGGGTGAGACACCACCTGCTGATGAGGGAGCAGGGGAACGCCGCAGAGCTACACTCCCTAGGTTCATCAGGTCTCAAGTTACTGGGACTCGTGGTAGAGCACTGTTGAGGCCAGAACAGTGCGAAGAGGTGATGTCGTGGATTGCGGACAATGCTTCTAGCCATTTGTCCACCAGTCAGTCTTCCACGCAGTCCACCCATGTCACCGAAATCAGCATTCCTCCAGCTCCTCCACCTCAGCCTCCTTCCCCCCAGTCTGCCCCCTCCCAGCAAAATTTGGCATTTGAACCGGCATACTCTGAGGAACTGTTTTCTGGACCCTTCCCACAGTCACAAACCACTTGTCCGGTTGCTGCTAAGCAATTTTCCGATGCCCAGCTTTTCCACCAGTCGCAGTCTGTGGGTGATGATGACATTATTGACGTAGTGGAAGAAGTGTGTAAAGAGGTGTCGGACGATGAGGAGACACAGTTGTCAGACAGTGGTGAAGTTGTTGTCAGGGCAGGAAGTCCGAGGGTGGAGCAGACTGAGGGATCGGAGGATGATGAGGTGACAGACCCAAGCTGGGTTGATAGGCCGGGTGAACACAGTGCTTCTGAGACGGAGGCGAGTCCTATAGCAGAACAGGTTGGAAGAGGCAGTGGTGGGGCCAGACGGAGAGGCAGGGCCAGAGCTGGTGCATCAGCGCCAAATGTTGCCCGTAGTCAAGCTCCCGTGGCGAGGGCTAGATTTTCAGAAGTCTGGAGGTTCTTTAAAGAAACACCGGATGACCGACGGACTGTGGTGTGCAACCTTTGCCAAACCAGGATCAGCAGGGGTTCCACCACTACTAGCTTAACTACCACCAGTATGCGCAGGCATATGAATACTAAACACCCCACTCAATGGCACCAAGCCCGTTTACCTCCGGCCGGGCACACCACTGCTCCTTCCCCAAGTTGCTTAGCCTGGATATGCTGCCCTATAGGCTGGTAGAGACCGAGGCCTTTCGAAACCTCATGGCGGCGGCCGCCCCTCGGTATTCGGTCCCCAGCCGCCACTACTTTTCCCGATGTGCCGTCCCAGCCCTGCACAAGCACGTGTCAGAGAACATCATCCGTGCCCTGACCAACGCCATTTCTGACAAGGTCCACCTGACCACGGACACGTGGACGAGTGCTGCCGGGCAGGGCCACTATATATCGCTGACGGCACATTGGGTTAACTTGGTGGAGGCTGGGACCGAGTCTAACCCTGGGGCTGCTCATATACTGCCGACGCCGATGATTGCGGGGCCTACCTCGGTCCAGGTCTCAAAGGCCTACTATGCCTCCTCCTCCTCCCACCCCTCCTCCACCTCCTCCTCTGAATTACCATCCGTGGGCATGGCGCCATCAGTCGGTAGCTCTAGGCACAGCAGCAGTGCCATCGCTAAGCGACAGCAGGCGGTGCTCAAACTGCTGAGCCTAGGCGATAAAAGGCACACCGCCCCAGGAGTTATTACAGGGCAT
Organism: Engystomops pustulosus; assembly: GCA_019512145.1. Classification (NCBI taxonomy): domain Eukaryota; kingdom Metazoa; phylum Chordata; class Amphibia; order Anura; family Leptodactylidae; genus Engystomops; species Engystomops pustulosus. Next base: position 124,055,484 of record CM033647.1, read on the forward strand.
CACGGCGCAGACTGATCTGTGGCTGGCACCGCTGAACCTGAAGCCAGGCATGGTTGTGTGTGACAACGGCCGTAACCTGGTGGCAGCCCTGCAACTCGGCAGACTGACACATGTGCCATGCCTGGCCCATGTGTTAAATCTCATAGTTCAGCGTTTCCTCAAGACATACCCCAATCTGTCTGATTTGCTCACGAAGGTGCGCCGCATCTGTGCGCATTTCAGGAAGTCCAGCACAGATGCTGCCACTCTCAGGGCAGCGCAGCGCCGCCTCCAACTGCCCACTCAACATTAACCATGTTATCCAGAGTTTACCAGCAGCGCAGAGCGATTGTAGACTGCCAGATGTCAACTTCCACCAGAACTGGTAGTCAGGTCAGTCAGCTTCCTCAAGTCTGCAATGAGGAGTGGACGTGGATGTCTGATATCTGTCAGGTGCTGAGTAACTTTGAGGAGTCAACACAGATGGTCAGTGGCGATGCCGCCATCATCAGCCTCACCATCCCGCTGCTTGGCCTGTTGAAAAACTCTCTGATCAGCATGAAGTCGGAAGCTTTGCGCTCGTCACAAGAGACGGGGGAAGAAGATTCCCTTGTTGATAGCCAAAGCACCCTTAGGTCTGTTTCTCAGCGCATATCGGAGGAGGTGGAGGTGGAGGAGGATGAGGAGGAAGAGGAGGAGAATGTTGGCGAGACACAAGAGGGGACCATTGTTGAGTCCTTCACTGTTCAGCGTGTATGGGCAGAAGAAGAGGAGTTGGAGGAGTTGGAGGAGGAGGAAATGGACAGTCAGGCCAGTGAGGGGAGTGAATTCTTACGCGTTGGTACTCTGGCGCATATGGCAGATTTCATGCTAGGCTGCCTATCCCGTGACCCTCGCGTTCAAAGAATTTATTCCAGCACCGATTACTGGGTGTTCACTCTCCTGGACCCACGGTACAAGCAAAATCTTTCCACTCTCATCCCTGGAGAGGAAAGGAGTGTGAGAATGCATGAATACCAGCAGGCCCTGGTGCACAAGCTGAAACAGTATTTCCCTTCTGACAGCGCTAGCGGCAGAGGGCGTACTTCTGCGGGACAAGTAGCGAGGGAGAGTAGGCAACCAGGCAGCTTGTCCAGCACTGGCAGGGGTACGCTTTACAAGGCCTTTGCCAGTTTTATGTCACCCCAGCAAGACACTGTCACCTGTCCCCAGTCTCGGCAGAGTAGGGCTGATCTTTACAGAAAGATGGTGAGGGAGTACGTAGCTGACCATACCATCGTCCTAAATGATCACACAGCTCCCTACAACTACTGGGTTTCAAAGCTGGACATGTGGCACGAACTGGCGCTGTACGCCTTGGAGGTTCTTGCCTGCCCTGCCGCTAGCATGTTGTCCGAGCGGGTTTTCAGTGCAGCTGGTGGCGTCATCACCGATAAGCGTACACGCCTGTCGACTGACAGCGCTGACAGGCTGACGCTTATCAAGATGAATAAAGCCTGGATTTCTCCAGATTTTCATTCTCCACCAGGTGAAAGAAGCTCAACCTGAATAATGTATGCACTCCTCCTCCTCATTGTCCTCCTTCTCCTCCTCTTTGTACACTGCCACAACTGGCTATTTTTTGCCAGGGCCAACTGGCTCTAGCTATAGTACTCTATGTATTTAATTTTTCTGGAGGGCCACCTACCCGGTCCTCTGTTTTAAGCAATTTTTGGGAGTGCCACATACAGGCACTCAATCTATTTAATTTTTCTGGAGGACCACCTACCTGTTCCTCTGGTTTGAAAAATTTTTTGTACTGCCACATACAGGCACTCAATTTATTTAATTTTTCTGGAGGACCACCTACCTGCTCCTCTGGTTTGAAAACTGTTTTGGACTGCCACATACAGGCACTATCCAAATTAAATTGTCTCCATAGCAGCCTCCACATGTAATCTTTTTAGCTGGCTCCACACGTTGTCTCCATTGCTACCTCTACACGTCATCGCCATAGCTGCCTCCAAAAGTCGTCCATATAGCTGCCTCCATACATTGTCTCCTTATCAAACAAACTGTGTCAGGCAGAATTTTGGGTTGTTTTCATGGCTTCCACATCAAACTTGTTAACTTTGTCGCCACCCTGCTGTGTAATCCACAAAATATACTGGCAAACTTTTATCATTTACCGATATTATTTCAGGGCTTCTTGCGCATCTGTTTACATTCCCCTCACCCGCCATACCCCAAACTTATAAGAACGCTACTACACTTGATCTTATACAAAAGGTTCTTAGAAGTGCTGGGGAGTAGCCTAGAGACAGGGGCTTGGATTGGCGAAAGCTCGCCTGGCAGCGGAGCGCCAGCTCCATCTCAAGATCCAACTAACATAGTTTTAACTGCAGCACTTTTAATCTACTACTAGTTCACTGCCTCCATACATCGTCCCCTTATCAAACGAGCTGTGTCAGGCAGAATTTTCAGGTGTTTCACCAGATACATAGTGGAACACGGCCCATCTGTCGCCGCCATGCTGGAGACCTGAAGTTGCAATCATAGCAGCGCAATATGGATGCCCCATACTGTCGCTCTTAATCATGGAACCATTTCCGTAAAAACAATTAAAAATAGAACCACTATGCTATTCCATTATTCCTAGGTGAAATATTCAAACGACCCGGCCTGCTTTGAAAATTATAATTTTTTCAAAGTAAACGCTTCTGGCCCCCAGGCCCATTTTGGGTGGGGAGGAGCCGAGAGACAGGGGCTTGGACAGGCGAAAGCTCGCCTGGCAGTGGACCGCCATCTCCATCCCAAGATTAGGCAGCCTCAGAGGCATCCATGCATGCTGCCCCTGCTGTTTCCTGTCCATTTTGCCTCCACGATCCTCCACAGCGTCCACCAATGTCTCATTTCAACTCTCTATACCCCAGACGCTGGAGCACAAGAGGATATGCAGCACATCATCCCCTTATCAAACGAGCTGTGTCAGGCAGAATTTTCAGGTGTTTCACCAGATACATAGTGGAACTCGGCCCATCTGTCGCCGCCATGGTGGAGACCTGAAGTTGCAATCATAGCAGCGCAATATGAATGCCCCATACTGTCGCTCTTAATCATGGAAGTCGTCTCCATGGCTGCCTCCACATGTCGTCCCCTTATCAAAAGAGCTGTGTCAGGCTCATTTTTCGGGTGTTTCACCAGATACGTTATGGAACTTGGTCACTATGTCGACACCATGCTGTGTTATCGACTAAATATACCGTCAACCTTTTGTTCACATAGGAAATCATTTCACCTCCTTTGGTGAAACCTGAGTCCATTTAGGGTATGTCGCCATGAGACTCTCTAGCCTGCCACTGCTGCCGCTGCCTCTGCATGCCGTCCCCTATAGTGTCAGGGTCAATTATTGGATGTTTTAGATGCTATCTAGCCTCATTCGGTCACTCTGTCATGGCCATGCTGTTGCCTATAATTTTGGCATAATGGTGCGATTAAGCAGCCTCAGAGGCATCCATGCATGCTGCCCCTGCTGTTTCCTGTCCATTTCCGTGGTGTTTCCATCCTTTTCTGAGGTTCCCAGGTGTTTGGCCAAGCTTCCCTGTGCAGAGCCTTGGTCCCCTTGAAAAATGCTCGAGTCTCCCATTGACTTCAATGGGGCTCGTTATTCAAGACCAGCACTCGAGCATCGGGAAAAGTTTGTCTCGAATAACGAGTACCCGAGCATTTTAGTGCTCGCTCATCTCTAATTATTACCCTTCTGGAAAAATGTTAGTGTGACCTCTGAATTATTAAGTATTGTTCATACTACTTGTTTCTTCATATGGGGGAAATGTAATGCTCCTACTCCAGGTTACAACACAACCTGATTGCGGCACATAAAATTTCTAACTACCGTATATACTCAAATATAAGACGACCCGAGTATAAGTCGAGGTATCTAATTTTAACACAAAAAAATGGAAAAAAAAACAATTGACTCGAGTATAAGCCGAGGGTAGGAAATTCATTGATCCTAGCCTGCCCCAGTATACAACCAGTCAGCGCATGCCTTCCAGTATTATGGAACTTGGTCACTATGTCGCCACCATGCTGTGTTATCGACTAAATATACCGTCAACCTTTTGTTCACATAGGAAATCATTTCACCTCCTTTGGTGAAACCTGAGTCCATTTAGGGTATGTCGCCATGAGACTCTCTAGCCTGCCACTGCTGCCGCTGCCTCTGCATGCCATCCCCTATAGTGTCAGGGTCAATTATTGGATGTTTTAGATGCTATCTGTGGAACTCGGCCTATCTGTCGTCACCATGCTGGAGACCTGAAGTTGTAATCATAGAAGGCCAATATGGATGCCCCATACTGTCGCTCTTAATCATGGAACCATTTCCGCAAAAACAATTAAAAATAGTACCGCTATGCTATTCCATTATTCCTAGGTGAAATATTAAAACGACCCTGCCTGCTTTGAAAATTATAATTTTTTCAAAGTAAACGCTTCTGGCCCCCATGCCCATTTTGTGTTGGGAGGAGCCGAGAGACAGGGGCTTGGACAGGTGAAAGCTCGCCTGGCAGTGGACCGCCAGCTCCATCCCAAGATTAGGCAGCCTCAGAGGCATCCATGCATGCTGCCCCTGCTGTTTACTGTCCATTTTGCCTCCACGATCCTCCACAGCATCCACCAATGTCTCATTTCAACTCTCTATACCCCAGACGCTGGAGCACGAGAGGATATGCAGCACATCATCCCCTTATCAAACGAGCTGTGTCAGGCAGAATTTTCAGGTGTTTCACCAGATACATAGTGGAACTCGGCCCATCTGTCGCCACCATGCTGGAGACCTGAAGTTGCAATCATAGCAGCGCAATATGGATGCCCCATACTGTTGCTCTTAATCATGGAAGTCGTCTCCATGGCTGCCTCCACATGTCGTCCCCTTATCAAACGAGCTGTGTCAGGCTCATTTTTCGGTTGTTTCACCAGATACGTTATGGAACTTGGTCACTATGTCGCCACCATGTTGTGTTATCGACTAAATATACCGTCAACCTTTTGTTGACATAGGAAATCATTTCAGCGCTTCTTGCTCACCTCCTTTGGTTCCTCTCTGCCACCCATTGGTTTGAAGCCTGAGTCCATTTAGGATATGTCGCCATGACACTCTATAGCCTGCCACTGCTGCCGCTGCCTCTGCATGCCATCCCCTATAGTGTCAGGGTCAATTATTGGATGTTTTAGATGCTATCTAGCCTCATTCGGTCACTCTGTCATGGCCATGCTGTTGCCCATAATTTTGGCATAATGGTGCGATTAAGCAGCCTCAGAGGCATCCATGCATGCTGCCGTCATGGCCATGCTGTTGCCCATAATTTTGGCATAATGGTGCGATTAAGCAGCCTCAGAGGCATCCATGCATGCTGCCCCTGCTGTTTCCTGTCCATTTCCGTGGTGTTTCCATCCTTTTCTGAGCTTCCCAGGTGTTTGGCCAAGCTTCCCTGTGCAGAGCCTTGGTCTCCTTGAAAAATGCTCGAGTCTCCCATTGACTTCAATGGGGCTCGTTACCCGCTAAGTTAGGAGATGTTCGGAACATCTGGAATGTGAAGAATAGTGTTCTTTCAATGTGTCCTGCACTTAAATGTTCGTGTTTTCACTGTTTTTAATGTTTTAATTCTATTCTTCACTTTGCAGCTGTGCGCGCGTATCTCCGAACCTATCGGGAGACACGCGCGCACACCTGCAATGTGAAGAATAGAATTTTGTTAATTTTTGTTAATAAAATTTTGTTAATTTATTCAATACAAAAGGAGCGGAAACAAACATTTGAGCAGCACAAACAAAGCACAATTGATTGGCAAATTTCTGTTGCACAAACATAGCACAAACATTTGACACCAATTTTGTTAGATTTCAGCAAGGTGGAGGGGCAACTTCACTCAGGTTGAACCTCCTAATTAAAAACTGTGCACAAATGTCCGAATTGGTACTTTTTTGCCATTTTACAATGCATATAAATTTGATCAAAAGAGGTCAAAAGGTTATACAGCCCCACAAATGACTTTTTAAGGCCACAGACTGAACTCGGATATTGTCTACCCCAGAATTATGGAATTCTCTGTGTACATTAATAGGGGGAATCTGCACCAAAAGATAAAACCTAAACTTTATTGATATAAAATAAAATGCATATAAACACTAAAAAAGGGCCTGGGATACACTACATATGCAAGTGTTCCCTGGGAACTACAATCAATTAATGTTTGTGCTATAGCCATATGTATGACATCTTACAAAAGTCTGTACACCAAAGCATCAGAATAAGACAAAACTAAGAAATCTATTATAAAACCTATTTAAACTTGTTAATGATAATTCTCTAAATGATACCGACCCAAAAAGTAGAGGTATTATTTGGAGTGCACAATAAAATAATAAAAAACCAAGTACGTAAGAAAATGGAACAAATGTGTTTTTTCTGCAAAATTTCAGCAAAATTAGTAATTTTTTTTCATTTTTCTCAGTGCATGGCATAAAATATGATATATTGCCACTAGAAAAAGTAGAATTTGTCATGCATTAAATAAGCCCTAAAACAGCTCTGTGTACGGAACAATTAAAAAAGTTATGGATTTTTGAAAGTTGGGAGGGAAAAAAAACAGACTTAAAATCGAAAAAGTACATTGGTGGCCTTGGCAAAGGTGGTCTGCAAAAGCAATCCCCATAAGGAATTTAATTACCGTATCTTCCTGAATAATAGCAAACAATATAACCCTATTCTTCTAAAATACTAGTAATAGCCACAGTTAAATACAACAAAACAACCTATGCTGCCTGTCGAAGTATAAAATATTGTATCTCCATTTATAATATAAAGGAGTGCCATCTGCAGGAATTTTAGAACAAATCAGTAGCTGGCTTCCTTATGTTCCTTAGCCACCCGACCTGCTAAACTAAAGAATGGAGAATGTGCACCATTCGATACATATTGGGGGTCATTTACTAAGGGCCCGATTCGCGGTTTCCCGACGTGTTACCCGAATATTTCCAATTTGCGCCGATTGTACCTGAATTGCCCCGGGATTTTGGCGCACGCGATCGGATTTTGGCGCATCGGCGCCGGCATGTGCGCGACGGAAATGGGGGGGGGCGTGGCCGAGCGCAAAACCCGACGGATTCGGAAAGACCGCCGCATTTTAAAAAAAAATTGTGTTGCGAAAATTTCACTCACCTTCATCCAGGATAGGCCGGTGTATTTCGAGGCATTCCAGCGGACTTCAGCGCAGCAGCGCCACCTGGTGGACGGCGGAGGAACTACCATCATAAATCCCGTCCGGACCCGAATCCAGCGCAGAGAACGCGCCGCTGGATCGCGAATGGGCCGGGTAAGTAAATCTGCCCCATTATGTTTCACATTTTGTGAAATCTGCCAGATAGTTAGCACATACATATGTGTAGGAGTGTATAAATGTATGGATGTTTATGATGTGTGTATATACTGTATGTATAAATGTTATGTTTATATTCTCTATGTGTATGCTGCATAGATATATGTGGTGTGTATATGCTTTAAATGTGTGCATGTCTATATGAATGTTTGTTCATATTGTATAGATGTGTATACACACTATGGGGGACATTAATCAAAAGCCAGCGCTTGTGCTCCAGCGTATGATGGCCCTGCCACTGCTTTTTCCTCCTTATGTATTCGGCAGGGTGCTTGTCTGGCATAGAAATAAACGCAGCCGGCGACTTATCCCATGTGAAAAGTCTCCGGCTACAGCGAGTGCGTAGTAACTGTCCCGAGTAACGCCCCACACCAGTTCACTCCCTGGCGTGAAGGTGGCGGAGAGGGCTAAATAATCTAGTGCTAGCAATAAGCTAGGATTTGTGATTATTTCAGGGCTTCTACGCCACCGTATTTTCTGGACTATGAGACGCACTTTTTTTCCTCAGAAAATGGGGAAAAAACAGTGGTGCGTCTTATAGTCCGGATGTAGCCTGTGCAGGAGGGAATGGAGGGCACCCGGCTGGCTCTGCCTGCTAATGCTGGTAGTAAGCGCAGCCCTTCACAGTGAAGCGCAGCGGCTCTGTGCTGCTCTCCTCTCCTCCTCTCAGCCCTCCACTGCTGGAGGGTATGGAGGACGGCAGCCCACTGCGCTCTGCCAGCTCTGCCGTCCTCAGAGCACAGATACAAAGCTTTGTGGCAGAGCAGCAGCGCAGCAGCAGTGGAGAAAGAGGGGGGGAGGAGAAAGGCACTGACTAGCCAATCCCCGCTCGGCTTGTAAGTAGCCCTGGAGGCTCAGTGAGAAGACAGAAGGTGAAGGCTGCCGGCAGAGTGTGAAGAGGAACCTATACAGAGCTGTGTGCAGTGTCTGACCTGTAACTTCTCTCCCGACAGGATCAGATAAGTGCTCCCTTTCCCCGGGTCTCTGCTCTCACACTCTTAGCCACTTGTTGCCTGGTATGTAGTGGCTGTATGTAGTGCTGCTGTTGTAAAGGTACCTTACCCCCCAGACCAAGCTCTTGTGGCCATTGTACAAGGACTGTCATCTCCTGGGTCCTCTCCTCCTCATAGATTGTAAGCTCTTGTGGCCATTGTATAATCACTGTCATCTCCTGTGTCCTCTCCTCCTCATAGATTGTAAGCTCTTGTGGCCATTGTACAAGCACTGACATCTCCTCTGTCCCTCTCCTCCTCATAGATTGTAAGCTCTTGTGACCATTGTACAGGCACTGTCACCTCCTCTGCCCCCCTCCTCCTCATAGATTGTAAGCTCTTGTGACCATTGTACAGGCACCGTCACCTCCTCTGCCCCCCTACTCCTCATAGATTGTAAGCTCTTGTGACCATTGTACAAGCACTGTCACTTCCTCTGCCCCCCTCCTCCTCATAGATTGTAAGCTCTTGTGAGCATTTGTCACATATACTCATACCTATACAGCCCTGGTAACTCTTGAGACCCAATGACTAAGTATCCGTATAATTCTATCTAAAGATAGACGGCGGTGTCCGGGAGAGGAGGAGGGGGTGACCGCTGCTCGCCCCTGCGCCTCTCCAGAGAGGAACATGGCTGCACTGCACCGCCCAGTTACTTTACTGTTACTTGATTAAATATTTTAGCATACTATTTGGGGAAAAAAAAATTTAATCTTGGTGCGTCTTATGGTCCAGTGCGTCTTATAGTCAGAAAAATACGGTATGCCCCTTTGCTCCCAGCTATCATGGCAACTGGTTTGTACCCTCTAATGACATCACAGAATTGCAGTTGACCAGCCAACATTTTGGCACCAATGTTATTAGATGAGTTTGTGAGCTCTCCCCATTCACCCCTTCACACATAATTTTACATTGACCAGTTGTGAAGGAGTACAATAAACTTTAGGTCAACTTTAGAACACTTGTAGTCATGACCTATGTGTCTGCTTTGTTGAATTTTATTCCCAAATGCAAATAGTATATGTTTTCATCTGTTAAACTCGGTTAGCTGATCCACATCTTGCTTGAATTATTTGCGTGGTATCTGTAAACTGCCACTGGGTGTTATCTTAAATATTTCCTAAAAATATACTTTTAAGTACTTTTCGTAAACACCATTTCCCTTACTATTTTCAGCTACAGCTTTTTTCACTGCTACAGTGCAAAGTCTTAACATTTCCAACATACTGTATTCTACTTTTATCAAACACTGAAATTGCTCCCCGCATTTTGGTATATGGCTTTGAAACGTATGAATATGAAATAAAACTCCCATCTATAAGCTACTATATGACATAACCAAAATACCTATTTAAATATAGCAGCACGTATCTTGTTTTTTGTGTTGCATACCCAGCACATCATCTCCCAGGGTTTCCCATCAATCAAATGACTGCCTATGAACTAATGTTTCTAAACTCATCATGATATTTAAGCTGCAGTACTTTCTAACAGACCTCTGTACTATACTGTCCTATTCTCATATTATGTTAATTTCTAGATAATACCCTCCATATAATTTCTGTTGATTATCAGATTAAGTCTTACCAGTGCTGGGCTCGCATTCTTCCAAATCTTCATCATCACTGGGACACTCAGCTGAGGCTACAAGTAGGTCATCAGAATTCTGTAGGAAACAAATAAGAAATGGTTTATTTATTATTCTTTAACAAAGTTCTTCATTTTTCTATCAAGGAAAAGCAGAGGAAAAACATTATTAGATTCCCAACATGAAAGTTTTTTGATTAGAAGCTACAAAGCCAAATAAGTGTTGTACATAGAAGAGGACTAGGATCACACCACTGGAAAGGGTAACTGTAGATGGTGCATATATTGTGCAAATTCTTCTAGGAAAATCCACTGTGTAAAACTGTGGTATAATAATCATTAACATTTAAAAAATCATCATGCACACTGTAATGTGGTATTTATATTTATTGATATGCAGCACATCATCTTTTTCAGTGGTTTCACACCAGATAATCATCTAGTCAGTTCTGATTTTAAAGATCAGAAAGGCTTCTGCATTTTAATACATTTCTACACTTTTCATTTTCAATGTGATCTTGATGCAGATCAGCATCATGTGCAGCTGCAGTTTCAATTTAGTGTAAATGATCTGCTGGCCTAAGGAGATATCCACTATGGGGGAAATTTATCAGTGCTTCTACGCCAGTTTCTCCTTGCAGGGACTCCTTGCATCACTATGATGCAAGCAGTCCCATCCCTGACACTGTATTCGGTATGTGAAATTGAGCCAGAGCACAATTTGTTTGTCGTGGACATTTTCAAGGACGTGGACAATTTGAGCAAAATCATGCGGAACCAGCAAAAGTTTTGATTTTGTTGGCAATATTGGGTAGGTAGGTATGGTGGGTAATATTGGGGGAAGATTGAGAGGGTTTATGTTTTGTATGTGAAACATTTATATGTCAATGTTCAATGTTGCTAATTAGAGATGAGCGAACACTAAAATGCTCGGGTACTCGTTATTCGAGACGAACTTTTCCCGATAGGCAACTGGCCCCATGGCTCTTGCTATACGTAAGTATGATTTATTTTCTTGGGGGACACCTACCGGTCCTCTGTTGAACAATTGTGTGAGTGCCACATACAGGCCCTCAATCTATTCCATTTTTTCTGGAGGGGCCATCTACCCGGTCCTTGTTTTTAAAAAATTTTGGACTGCCAATCCAGGCACTCAATCTATTCCTTTTACTGGAGGGACACCTACATGCCTCTGGTTTGAAAAAAATTTTTGGGATGCCACATACAGGCACTCAATTATTCCATTTTCTGGAGGGACACCTACCTGCTCTATGCGTTTGAAAACTTTTGGGACTGCCACATACAGGCTCACAGCCATTTACTGGAGGGCCACCTACATGCACTCCTCTGGTTTGAAACATTTTTTGGACTGCCACATAACAGCAATCAATCTATTCCATTTTTCTGGAGGGACACCTACCTGCTCCTCTGGTTTGAAAAACTTTTTGGGATGCCACATACGGATATACATTAAATGTCTCCATAGCAGCCTCCACGTTGTCCTCAATTGCTACCTACAAAAGTGTCATATAGCTGCCCCATAAATCCTCCCTATCAAGCCGGTGTTAGTCAGGCTTGAAAATTTGGGTTGTTTTCATGATCCACATCGAAGTTGTTAACTTTGTCGCCACCTGCTGTGTTATCCACAAATGTATGGCCAACTGTTAGAGTAACGAGAATTATTTCAGCGATTCTTGCGCAGCTGTGTACATTCCTCTCCACCCGCATATCCAAACGTATAAGAACGCTACTTACATTGACTTATACAAAAGGTTCTTAGAGAAGTGTTGTTTGGGGAGTTAGCCTAGAGCAGGGGATTGGATTGGCGAAAGCTCGCCTGGCTGCAGAGCGCCAGCTCATCCCAAGATCCAACTAACTAGTTTTAACTGCAGTACCTTTAATGTATACTATAGTTCACTGCCTCCATAATAGAATAATAATAATCTGTAATTTATATAGCGTCATAATATTCTGTAGCGCTTTACAATCATAGGAAACAATAACAAATGTAATGTAAACGGCAAGAACATTTTATGGAACAAACAGGAGTCTAAAGTGAGGGGTCCCTGCCGCCAGAGCATTACGGTTTATGAATGATGATGGGGTGGTGGTTACGGGTAACACGAGGCAAGGAATATTAATGGTCAAGCCATTCTTCTTAAGGAATAGAACAAAATGATAATAAATGGAATTGCTGTCGCTGTGAAACCACTTCAGCCGTCATCTTAGATACAGGTCCAGGGGAAGTGAAGGGACTGCAGGAAGAGAGTCTGGTTGCCTGTTGGTTGATGGATAACAGATGGGGGAGGAGGACGACACAGGAAGGGTTCAGTAGAAGAGTAAAATTCATGCAGTTCATGAGTGTCTATAGGCTTGCCTAAAGACATGGGTTTAAGACCACGTTTGAAACTTTGGAGTAGGTATTAGTTCTGATAGTCCGGGGCAGAGCATCCATAGAATGTGCCGCTCTAGAGAAGTCTTGGAGACGCGAGTGGGAGCAGGTCGCACTAGGCGAGCGGTTATCTAAGATCAACTGGCGGATCTAAAGAGCACGGGTTGGGCGTAGACTGAGATAAGAGAGGAGAGGTAGGGGGGGGCAGGATTATACAGCGCTTTAGGGATGCGGGTTATTAGTATTTTAAAACTGTATTCGAAAGGGAGACTGGAGCAGTGCAGCGACTGCATGAACGTAAGCATACATGGGCTCTTATCAAACGGAGCTGTGTCAGGCAGAATTTTGGGTGTTTCATGGCTTCCAACAACAACTTGGTTAACAACTTTGTCGCCACCCTGCTGTGTAATCCACAAGAAAATTACTGGCAAACTTTATCATTTATCTCGATAATATTATTTCAGCGCTTATGCGCAGCTGTGTAAATTCCCTCACCAGCCATATCCTAAACTGATAAGAACGCTATACACTTTGATCTTTAAAAAAGGTTATTAGAAGTGTGTTTGGGGAGTAGCCTATAGAAGGGGCTTGGATTGGACGAAAAGCTCGCCCTGGCACGGGAGCGCCAGCTCCATGCATGATCCAACTAACATAGTTTTAACTGCCAGCACCCTTAATCACTACTAGTTCACTGCCTCGCATAAGTCCCCTTATTCAAACGGCGTGTCAGGCAGAATTTTTGGTTGTTTTCATGGCTTCCATGTTAACTTTGTAGCCACCCGTGTGTATCCACAAAATATACTGGGCAAACTTTTCTCATGCTACCGATATATTTGAGAGCTCTTGCTCACCTCCTTGGTTCCTCTCTGCCACACCATTGGTTTGAAGCCTGAGTCCATTAGTGCGTATGTAGCCAGAAATCTCTCTAGCCTGCTGCCGATGCCTCGCACGACGTTCCCCTATAGTGTTCAGGGTCAATTATTGGCTGTTTTAGTGCTATCTAGTTCAAATATTTTTTCTGTCACTTGTATGGCCATTGCTGCTGGCCCATAATTTTGGTCAATAAATGTTGCGATTATTGCAGCCTCAGAGAATCCATGCATGCTGCTCCCTGCTGGTCCGTCCATTTCCGTGGTTTGTTTCCATCCTTTTATGAGTTTCCCAGGTGTTTGGCAAGACCATGTGCAGGACGGCCTTGGGCCCCTTGAAAAAGCTCGAGGGTCTCCCATGCTTTCAATGGGGTTCGTATCGAGACGAGCACTCGAGCGCATCAAGCTCGGACGAGCATGTTCGCTCATCTCTATTGCTAATGTTACATAAACAAAATATTAAAAAAGGTAAAAGAAAAGTATAGTAAAAAATACAGGCTTTGTTTTCCACATCAAGTGGAGTTTAGTAAATAAAAACTGGGTACAGCACCTTATGTTTGTACAGATCTCCAATAGATATAAAGTTTATTTATATCATTTTAATATCAAACAATTGCAATTTACATTTACAAAGTGCCTAATTTCCAGAATATTCTATTATATTCCTATACCAGTATAGTATGTATAAACAGAGTAACTGAAAAGGAAATGTATTAATTAAGGGCCCCTTGTGGGATAATATTGTAATAATACTTTTTGTCACATGAGTGTCATAATATAAAATATTTATACCAAAAGTTTCACTGAATTATAAAATACATACAAAGTAATTTTAGTATCTTAGTAAATTTAGCAAGTTTAGTATCTTAAGTAAACATGAGTAGCAAATGTAAATACTATAAAATGGCTGTCTACATTTGACCTCAGTTGTCCTCAGATGGACAATAAATTTGTGAATAAGTTTGTGAATCTGAGGAGGCGCAAGTTGTGCGAAAATGTCCCAAAACCGTATATAATAATCCGTCTTATGCAAGTCTCAGTTAGTCAAGTTCCTTTGAGTAAAACATATGGTATGTAAATTAACAAGCTAAGGGACACTGCTAATCCTTTTTTGTCTTTTTGATATTTGATATATTTATCTACAATACTATGACCTAACAGACTATGATATGCATTCACTTTTTATGATAAGGAACATCTAATACTAGATTTCCTTATACCACATAATAGATATGTTTTCTGAAAGGAGATTTTCTCTGAAGTTATATTTTGCGAATAAACTCAGAAAATTGCAGCCAGCCTTACTGATGTTTGAAGAAAATTTGCTTTTACGGATAATTATGCCTCTTGGGCACAGTTCATCCTAATAAGTACGAGCAAAAAAATATGTACACAGATTTGTTGTAGCAAAGACCAATATTTTCTGAGATATCCAGTCAAATATAATTGTCTTAAATAAGATATTAATGAAAGGAAACTATAAAATACAGCATCTGGAAAACTGCTAATACTTCCTTGGAGACCCAAGGACCCATATTTATTAAAAATAGTGCAAGCTGCAATGAGTGCAGTTTGCCTGTAGAGAATGCAGTGTGCAACAGATTCATGAAATGTGTCACACAGTCTTCATGAATCTGGTGCCCCCTGCACTTCTCTGGAAGAAAGCACCATTTTTTTCTGGTGCACGGTCTTCATGCTTTAGAATTGTGGTGCACGATCCAACTGTACACAAGAACGCCTCTTGTGGTGCACATTTGTTCTGTCTTGTGGGACAAAGTGCAGCCGCGACACAAAACTGGTGCCAACACTTCTTAAATACATGTGCGAGCAGTTTACACATTCTCTCCAGTGCAAAGTCAGACAGAAAATTGGTGCAAACACTTTAATAAATGTGGGCAATCTTGAAAACATTTCCTTTTGCTGTATTTTATGATCAACATCCACTGAAATACTGAGCATCACATTGTAGAGGTATAGAAAGATACTAATTTTAATTATAACTAGAGATGAGCGAGTATACTCGTCCGAGTATACTGCTCGGTCGAGTATTAGCATACTTGGACCGGCTCGTTACTCGGACGAGTATCTCGCCGGCTCGAGATCGATACGCACAAAGCTGGAGGCGGTCAGCATCACATTCTGAATACATTACATTCATTTAGTAGCAGCAGTGGATTTGTCAAGAGATGACCAAACAGACTGCATCATCAAATACTTAAGTCTTTAGTGGCCAAAATTATTTGAGTTTAACTACAGTTTGAAACAAAGGGTGAATGTGATTGTGGGTGTTAACCCCTTTCATGACAGCACAGTCATCTTGGATCAGGCAGACTCTTTTACCGATCCAGAAATTTAACAATATACTGCAATGCAGTTGGGTTACAATTGTATAAGAGATGAGACCCCGAGGGTTCAAGTACCCATGAGAACCAAGAAAGAAAGAAAAAAGAAAGTCTAAAAAAACCCCGAAAAAAAATAAAAAACCCCATAAAAGTCACACCCCCTTTTCCTAGACCACAAATAAACACAAAGATAAGATAAAATAAGATAATCCTTTCATAGTCTCACAGTGGGGAAATTTCCAACTTTACAGCAGCAGAGAGAGTACAGAGAGTACTGTGCAAACAATGACAATAATATAACAAAAAGGAAAAAAAAGGACAAGCAATGATATGTAGGTTGGTATTTAGTCTGTGGATGGAACCTGCAGGGCCTGGTTACTTTCATTTGGGCCTTGTTAATTGAATAGCCTCATCACAGGGGGGAGGAACGACTTTCGATAACGCTCCCTTTCACACTTGACGTGGTAGCGATCACCCTGTACCAAAAAGCTTACTATATCAAAAAATGAAAACTGTTATCCCCTCCAGTGAATCTCCAGCTTAGTGCAGTTGGCTACCCCACCTTCTTCAAATCAAACAAAAAAAAGATGATGCCATCACCACTGGACCTGAAAGAAAGGAAAACTAGAAGGTGTTTTGACGTGGGCCACACTGGACATGAAAGAAAAGAAAACTAAAAGGTTGTTAAGTTGCTGACAAGATTCTGAAGTGGGTTTATGGCCAATTGTTGATGACAGGTTCCCTTTAAGGGTACTGACAAGTGACAATTTTTTTTATTTTCTTTTGCACTGAGATGTTTTCTAAATGACTTTTATACACTTTTGGCTGATTGTTGCAGACTATCACAGCTCATCTTGAGGCACTCTTGACCTTTCGCTTATCCTGTATAATTCTGTCTGTAATTACTGTCAATTTATTCGAGGGTTGGAGCGAGTGCATGGTGACTAAAACCTCTGCCCCCCCAAATGTTTGTGGACAAAATAGATGCTATTTAAAAAAAACACAAGTTTGATGAAAAATCGGTTGCCTATATTCTAAAAGGGTGTAACCTGTTGCTTTGGCAACCCTGTGTTATATATTTTTAATGAATGGCTTTGCCATGTAAGACTATAAGTAATATACTAATTCAAGAATAGACATCCAGCTTCAGGGAACAACTCTTTGGGGGTTTCTACTTTTCATGATGCCCTTTTTAGATTTTAGATTTTTCAGTTACGAAGCTATATGAAGCTGATCCTATATGGAAAAAAAGTATGGAACCCTTTAATATTCTATTTCATGTACTGGGAAACTGGAAAACTATTTTAAAATGTTGTAGTGGAATAGGCAAAATAAACTACAGTGGTGCCATTTTGATGGTCCTTGTTTTCATTAGTCTCCTGTGCGGTCCAGATGACACCTCACCTTTATTTTTGAGTTAGTTAATGAGAAGATACAACATTTTATAGTTTGGTTAGGCCTTAATTATCTATACACTAAAACCCCCCCCACCCAAAGTCTTTGTGTTGCTATATTTTGAAGGCAGAGACAACATTTTCAGGCTACTATTTTGGATGTAGGGAACTTTAAATAGCATTTAACTAAAAAAAAATTCTGGGAGGCAAAACTAACAACAAAAGTTATTATTTAAATTATGGTATTCACAACATGGATATTTTTTTGTATTTTGCTTAAATCAAGACATTTTGGGCGTGAGGATATATAATTTAATGTTTATTTTATTATGTGTTCTAGGGAAAGAGGACAATGTGATTTTGACATTTTTGGTCATATATTTGTTGTACAATTTTTTTCCCCACTTTTAGAGGTCTGACACATAAATATTTTGTATTACAACTGATTGCAATATATTATGAATATGTGGCTTTCTCTCTTACACTTTTCCTCTGGAAGACTGTTAATAGAGTTTGCCAAATGACAGTTTGTGAGCTCTTTACAGGCTCCAGCTATCATTGGCAACTGGGTTTGTACCCTCTAATGACAATCACAGAACAGAATTGCAGTTGACAGCCAAACATTTTGGCACAATGTTATTAGAGAGTTTGTGAGCTCTCCCCATTCCACACCTCACACATAATTTTACATTGACCAGTGGTGAGGAGACAAGAAACGTTAGGTCAATTTAGAACACTTGTAGTCATGACCAATGTGTCTGCTTTGTGAATTTTATTGACTAAATGCAAATAGTTATGTTTCATCTGTTAAAACTCGGTGTAGCTGATCCACATCTTGCTTGAAGTAAATTTGCGTTGGGATCGTAAAACGGCCACTGGGTGTTATCCTAAATATTTCCTAAAAATATACTTTTTAAGTATTTCGTTAAAACCATTTCCCTTATATGTTCAGCTACAGCTTTTTTCACGCTAAAGTGCAAAGGTCTTAACATTTCCAACATACTGTATTATACTTATCAAACATGAAATTGCTCCCGCATTTTGGTTATAGGATTTGAAACTTATGATTATGAAATAAACACTCCCATCTATAAGCTACTATATTGACATAACCAAAAACCATATTTAAATATGAGACAGCACGTATCTTGTTTTGGGTTGCATACCCAGACATCATCTCCCGGGTTTCCCATCAATCAAATGAATGCCTATAACAATGTTCTAAACTTCATGATATTAAGCTATGCAGTACTTTTAACAGACCTCTGTACTATAATGTCCTATTCTCATTTATGTTAATTTCTAGATTAATACTCAATATATTTTGTTGTGATTATCAGATAAGTCTTACCAGTGCTGGGCTCGCATTCTTCCCAAATCTTCATATCACTGGGACACTCAGTGAGGCTCAGTAAGGTCATCAGATCTGTAGAAAACAAACAACAAATAAGAAATGGTTTATTATTATTCTTTAACAAAGTTCTTCATTTTTAACAAGGAAAGCAGAGGAAAAACATTATTGTCCAACATGAAAGTTTTTTTGATTAGAAGCTTACAAGACAAATAAGTTTTGTACATAGAAGAGGACTAGATCCACCACTGAAAGGGTAACTGTTATATGGTGCATTTATATTGTGGCAAATTCTTCTAGGAAAATCCACTGGTAAAAACTGTGGTATATAATCATTACATTTAAAAAATCATATGCCACTGTAATGTGGTATTTATATTTATTGATATGCAGCACATCATCTTTTTCAGTGGTTTCACACCAGATAATCATTATAGTCAGTCTGATTAAAGATTCGAAGGCTTCTGCATTTAATACATTTCTACACTTTCATTTGCAATGGTGATTCTTGAGGCAGATCAGCATCATGTGCAGCTGCAGTTTCAATTTAGTGTAAATGATCTGCTGGCCTAAGGAGAATCCACTAGGGGGAGGGGAAATTTATCAGTGCTTCTACGCCAGTTTCTCCTTGCAGGGACTCCTGCATCAATATGATGCAAGCGAGTCCCATTCCTGCACTGTATTCGGTATGTGAAAGGGAGCCAGAGCCAATTGTTTGTCGGTGGACATTTTCACGGACGTGGACATGTGAGCAAAATATGCGAACCAGCAAAAGTTGAGTGTGTTGGCAATATGGGTAAGTAGGTATGGTGGGCAATAGGGGGAAGATTGAGAGGGTTTATGTAGTGTATGTGAAATATTTTATGTCAGTTCAATGTTGCTAATGTTACATAAAACAAAATATTAAAAAGGTAAAGGAAAAAGTATAGTACAAAATTACAGGCTTTGTTTTTCACTCAAGTGGAGTTTAGTAAATAAAAACGGGGTACAGCACCTATGTTTGTACAGATCTCCAAATAGCTATAAAGTTTAATTTATATATTTTTAATATCAAACAAATTGCAAGTTCATTACAAAGTGCCTCATTGCCAGATATTCTATTATATTCCTATACCAGTATAGTATGGATAACACAGAAGTAACTAAAAGGAATGTATTAATTAAGGGCCCATGTGGGATAATATTGTAATAATACTTTTGTCACTATTGGAGTGTATTAATATAAAATTTTATACCAAAAAGTTTATGAAGTATAAAATAAATACCCCCCAAAGTAAAGATATTTTAGTATTTGTAATTAGCAAGTAGTTATTCTTATACATGAGTAGCAAATGAGAATTATATAAAATGGCTGTCTATATTTGACATCAGTGTCCTCAGAAGGACAATAAAGTTTGAATAAGTTGTGAATATGAGGAGGGGCAAGGTGTGCGAAAATGTCCCAAAACCGTATATAATAATCAGTCTATGCCAGTCTCAGTTAGTCGTCCTTTGAGTAAAACATATGGTATGTAAATTAACAAGCTAAGGGGACACTGCTAACTCCCTTTTGTCTTTTGATATTTGATATATTTATCTACAATACCTTGACCTAACAGATATGATATCATTCCACTTTTATGATTAAGGAACATCTAATACTAGATTTCCTTATACCACATAATTAGATATGTTATCTGAAAGGAGATTTCTATGCAAGTTATATTTTGCGGAATAACTCAGAACAAAAATTGCCAGCCACCTTACTGATGTTTGAAGAAAATTTGCTTTTACGGATAATTTATGCCTCTTGGGCCACAGTTACATCCTAATAAGCTACGAGCAAAAAAAATATGTACAAAGATTGTTTTTGTAGCAAAGACCAATATTTCTGAGATATCCAGTCAAATATAATTGTCTATAATAAGCTATTAATGAAGGAAACTACTAAAAATACAGCATCTGGAAGAAAACTGTTAAATTCTTGTGTGAGACCCAGGACCCATATTATCTTAAAAATAGTGCAAGAGCTGCAATGAGTGCAGTTGACCTGTTAGAGAATGCAGTGTGAACCAGATCTGATTGCAATGTGTCACAAACAGTCTTCATGAATCTGGTGCCCCATGCACGGTTCTCGTGGAAAGAAAGCACCATTTTTTTTGGTGCACGGTCCTTCATGCTTAGAATTGTGGTGCACGATCAAAACTTGTACACAATGATACCCAGAACGCCTTGTGTGCACATTTGTTCTGAGCTGTGGGGACAAAGTGCAGCAACCGCGACACAAAATTGGTGCCAACACTTATTAAAATTACATATGCCAAGAAGCTAGTTTGCACATTCTATCATAGGCAAAGTTTGGTGCAATACACTTTAAAAAGTGGCCAAGGTGTTGGTCAATCTGAAAAAAATTGGTCCTTTTGCTGATTTTCTTAGACCAAACATCCACTGCAAACTTGAACCATCACATGTAGATGGTATAGAAAGATACTAATTTTGAATTTAGAAACACATTGGTGGCCAATATAAAATTATGGTTGTTCAAGATAGTTGAGGTTTTATAACACAGAAAGATCAGCAGTCTTTCAAGCATGGATTAGTTTCCTGCCTACCAACAGTGGCTAATGCTTGACTCTGTTATTGTGTAAAGCCATAAGGAATGAAGAGCTAATGTTAATAAAACTTTTTCAATAATACGCACAAAGCTGGAGGCGGTCAGCATCACATTCTGAATACATTACATTCATTTAGTAGCAGCAGTGGATTTGTCAAGAGATGACCAAACAGACTGCATCATCAAATACTTAAGTCTTTAGTGGCCAAAATTATTTGAGTTTAACTACAGTTTGAAACAAAGGGTGAATGTGATTGTGGGTGTTAACCCCTTTCATGACAGCACAGTCATCTTGGATCAGGCAGACTCTTTTACCGATCCAGAAATTTAACAATATACTGCAATGCAGTTGGGTTACAATTGTATAAGAGATGAGACCCCGAGGGTTCAAGTACCCATGAGAACCAAGAAAGAAAGAAAAAAGAAAGTCTAAAAAAACCCCGAAAAAAAATAAAAAACCCCATAAAAGTCACACCCCCTTTTCCTAGACCACAAATAAACACAAAGATAAGATAAAATAAGATAATCCTTTCATAGTCTCACAGTGGGGAAATTTCCAACTTTACAGCAGCAGAGAGAGTACAGAGAGTACTGTGCAAACAATGACAATAATATAACAAAAAGGAAAAAAAAGGACAAGCAATGATATGTAGGTTGGTATTTAGTCTGTGGATGGAACCTGCAGGGCCTGGTTACTTTCATTTGGGCCTTGTTAATTGAATAGCCTCATCACAGGGGGGAGGAACGACTTTCGATAACGCTCCCTTTCACACTTGACGTGGTAGCGATCACCCTGTACCAAAAAGCTTACTATATCAAAAAATGAAAACTGTTATCCCCTCCAGTGAATCTCCAGCTTAGTGCAGTTGGCTACCCCACCTTTCACAATCAAACAAAAAAAAAGGTGTCAAACGTTTGCGCATAAACTTTTCCTTTATACATCGACTATCGTTTTTAAACATATTAGTAATATTAAGTAAAGTTTTAGAGGTCATCAGTGGCAACCAGCTCCCCCCCCCTCTCTCCCCTCGCATTGCCCAATCAAACAAAACTGGTGGCAATCAATTGTTATACGGGGAGCGTACGTTTTTTGCGGTTGTGTGCGCTGTGTTTTAATATCTTAAACAAAATTGTAAAGGTCAAAAGGTCAGCCCCCCCCCCTCCACACATTAAACGAATCAAAGAAAACAGGTGTCAAATGTTTGTGCTACATTTGAGCAGCAAAAATTTTTGTTTGTGCTATCACTTTTAATATATTCATAATTTTTCACAGAGGTCAGCAGAGTTTATTCCTTTCAAAGTACGATGTATGTTATAGCTCCCCCTGATGATCAAACCAGAGAAGTGTCACTAGGTTTTTTTTACCAGTTCATCCTAAACACCTAAACCCATGTAAACACCTAAGCAAACCTTAAAAATGATAGTAGCACAAACAAAAATTTTTGCTGCACAAATGTACCACTAATGTCTGACACCAATTTTGTTTGATTCTGTTAATGTGTGTGTGTGTGTGTGTGTGTAGGGGGGGGGGGGTGTTGGTGGTTGACTTTTTGACCATTAAAATTTTGTTAATTTATTCAATACACATTTGAGCAGCACAAACAAAGCACAATTGATTGGCAAATTTCTGTTTGCACAACAAACATAGCCAAAATTTGACCACCAATTTTGTTAGATTTTCAGCAAGGTGGAGGGCGCAACTTCACTCAGGTTGAACCTCCTAATTAAAAACTGTGCACAAATGTCCGAATTGGTACTTTTTTGCCATTTTACAATGCATATAAATTTGATCAAAAGAGGTCAAAAGGTTATACACCCCACAAATGACTTTTTAAGGCCACAGACTGAACTCGGATATTGTCTACCCCAGAATTATGGAATTCCTGGTGTACATTATGGGGGAATCTGCACCAAAAATAAAACCTAAACTTTATTGATATAAAATAAAATGCATATAACACTAAAAAAGGGCCTGGATACACTACATAGCAAGTGTTCCCTGGAACTACTCATTTAATTTTTGTGCTATACCCATATGTATGACTTTACAAAGTCTGTACACCAAAGCATCATAATAAGACAAAACTAAGAAATCTATTATAAAACCATTTAAACTTGTTAATGATAATTCTCTAAATGATACCGACCAACCAAAAAAGTAAGGTATTATTTGGAGTACATTGGTGGCCTTGGCAAAGGTGGTCTGCAAAAGCAAATCCCCATAAGGAATTTATTACCTGTTCAGTGATGATAGTACTCTGAATATAGCAACATATAAAACCCTATTCTTCTAAAATACTAGTAATAGCCACAGTTAAATACAACAAAACAACCTATGCTGCCTGTCGAAGTATAAAATATTGTATCTCCATTTATAATATAAGGAGTGCCATCTGCAGGAATTTTAGAACAAATCAACTGGCTTCCTTATGTTCCTTAGCCACCCGACCTGCTAAACTAAAGAATGGAATGTGTGCACCATTCGATACATATTGGTTGGGCCCGATTCGCGGTTTCCCGACGTTTACCCGAATATTCCGATTTGCGCCGATTGTACCTGAATGTCCCTGGATTTGGCGCATCGGCGCCATGCGGGCGCGCGACGGAAATGGGAGGGGCGTGGCCGAGCGCAAAATCCACGATCGGAAAAACCGCCGCATTTAAAAAAAAAAAAATTGTGTCGCGAAAATTTCACTCACCTTCATCCAGGATAGGCCGTGTATTTCGGCATCCCCAGCGGACTTCAGCGCAGCACAGCGCCACCTGGTGTACGGCGAGGACCTACCATCATAAATCCCGAACGCGCCGCTGGATCGCGAATGGGCCGGTAAGTAAATCTGCCCCATTATGTTTCACTTTTTGTGAAATCTGCCAGATAGTTAGCACTACATATGTGTAGGAGTGTATAAATGTATGGAGTTTGATGTGTGTATATACTGTATTATAATGTTATGTTTTATTTCTCTATGTGTATGCTGCATAGATATGTGTGGTGTGTATATGCTGTAAGTGTGTGCATGTCTATTGTTGTCTATTGAATGTTTGTTCATATTGTATAGATGTGTATACACACTATGGGGGACATTAATCAAAAGCCAGCGCTTGTGCTCCAGTGTATGATGGCCCTGCCACTGCTTTTTCCTCCTTATGTGTATTCGGCAGGGTGCTTGTCTGGCATAGAAATAAACGCAGCCGGCGACTTATCCCATGTGAAAAGTCTCCGGCTACAGCGAGTGCGTAGGCGCTGGGACAGTAACGCCCCACACCAGTTCACTCCCTGGCGTGAAGGTGGCGGAGAGGCGCTAAAATAATCTAGTGCTACAATAAGCTAGGATTTGTGATTTTTCAGGGCTTCTACCCACCATATTTTTTCTGGACTATGAGACGCTCACTTTTTCCTCAGAAAATGGGGAAAAAACAGTGGTGCGTCTTATATTCCGGATGTAGCCTGTGCAGGAGGGAATGGAGGGCACCCGGCTGGCTCTGCCTGCTATGCTGGTAGTAACGCAGCCCTTCACAGTGAGCGCAGCGCTCTGTGCGCTCCTCCTCTCCTCCTCTCAGCCCTCCACTGCTGGAGGTATGGGAGAGCAGCCCACTGCGCTCTGCCAGCTCTGCCGTCCTCAGAGCAACGATACAAAGCTTTGTGCAGAGCAGGAGCGCAGCAGCAGTGGAGAAAGAGGGGGGAGGAGAAAGGCACTGACTAGCCAATCCCCGCTGGCTTGTAAGTGCCCTGGAGGCTCATGAGAAGACAGAAGGTGAAGGCTGCCGGCAGAGTGTGAAGAGGACCTATAAGAGCTGTGTGCAGTGTCTGACCTGTAACTTCTCTCCCGACAGGATCAGATAAGTGCTCCCTTTCCCGGGGTCTCTCTCTCACACTCTTAGCCACTTGTTGCCTGGTATGTAGTGGCTGTATGTAGTGCTGCTGTTGTAAAGGACCTTACCCCACCAACCAAGCTCTTGTGGCCATTGTACAAGGACTGTCATCTCCTGGTCCTCTCCCCTCATAGATTGTAACTCTTGTGGCCATTGTATAATCACTGTCACTCCTGTGTCCTCTCCTCCTCTAGATTGTAAGCTCTTGTGGCCATGGTACAAGCACTGACATCTCCTCTGTCCCTCTCCTCCTCATAAATTGTAAGCTCTTGTGACCATTGTACAGGCACTGTCACTCCTCTGCCCCCCTCCTCCTCATAGATTGTAAGCTCTTGTGACCATTGTACACACCGTCCCCTCCTCGTGCCCCCCTCCTCCCATAGATGTAAGCTCTTGTGACCATTGTACAACACTGTCACTTCCTCTGCCCCCCTCCCCTCATAGATTGTAAGCTCTTGTGAGCATTTGTCACATATACTCATACCTATACAGCCCTGGTAACTCTTGAGACCCAATGACTAAGTATCCGTATAATTCTATCTAAGATAGACGGCGGTGTCCGGGAGAGGAGGAGGGGGTGACCGCTGCCTGCCCCTGCGCCTCTCCTCCAGAGAGGAACATGGCTTGCACTGCACCGCCCATTACTTACTGTTACTTGATTAAATATTTTAGCATACTATTTGGGGAAAAAAAAATTTAATCTTGGTGCGTCTTATGGTCCAGTGCGTCTTATAGTCAGAAAAATACGGTATGCCCCTTTTTGTGTGTGTGTATTTTATGTGTAAATACTGTATGTGGGTATGATGTGCATGTATGTATGTATGAAAAGTGATTATACTGCATGCATTAGTGTATAAATGTATATATGAGTGCATACGTGTATGCATGAATGTAGAAATGTATGTATTTGTGTAACAGTGTATATATGTATGTGTTTGTCTAAACATATGCAAGTACAAAAATATAGGAAAGGAGGCCCCATGAAAAAGTCTGCTATGGGGCCCAGCCTCTCCCAGTTAAGCCCCTGGTAGGCCAGGTGAATAAAGCTTCCACTTTGCACAGAATTTCAGTAATACCTTTACTTTCTCTACATAGAAAAAACACATAAAATACAGTTATCATGTTTGCTATAAGGTTTATGCTTTTGCCATGTAGGTAAATCAAACTGCCAGTAAATCTCACATTTAGCTGAAGTGCTTTGCATCTCACCAGCCCACACACCTGGATATAAACAGGACCTATTACAGATTGTTAGGAATCAGGGACCCTCAATTATAACCATAGGTGGTAATGCAAATTAGCTGTCATTGAATAGAAATGAAATTAGACTCACCAAGAGAAAGAGACAAAAATAGATTCTGACAGAGTTTAAAAAGTATCACTAAAGCTCATCACCAAAGTCTTACCTTTTCCAAATATCACTAAGAAATGGCATACACTACTCTGTGGTGCTGTTCACGCTCTGTTATTGCTTTCCATGTGGGGCACTGTACTCTATAAGCATACTGTACCTTGTTAATATTGACACTATAGCCCAAACAAGCTTATAACGTTATTTAGAACAGTGAGAAAATGATCTATATAGGATGTTTTATTTGCCATCTGAATTCAGCTAAAGATTGGGAAACATGTCTGGCCTGATCAAAATGCACATTTATATTGGTCATTTTATACAGTAAAACACAAGTTATAGAACAATAGACAGCGCTGAGTTCTTCTACTATAGTACAAATATAGGCAAGTTTGCAAGTTTAATAACTGGAGAAGCAGTATTACAGTTAGAGATTTAGGAATTACTGTATACAGTATAGATGTATTCCATCATCATCTAGAGGAATTTAAAGAGCTCGGAAACCTATATTCAAAATTTGTTGGTAGCTAATTAGCATTCTTTAAATCCTTTACTATAGTTAATATAAATAATTAATATAATATAATATAATTAATATAATATAATATAATATAAATAATTTACAGGGACTAATCAGATTACTAAAATAATGTGCAACGTAACTACATCTAATGTATCTTACATATTCATGTTAAAGTAGAAAAGCTATGACAAAGCCATTCAAATGTATGAATGTACAAATGCATTTTATATGCAGAGCCTCTTTTCTATAACGCAATAACAATTTAATACCTCATCTCTTCCATGATAAAAGTGTCTCCTGCTATAAATCTGTGTAATACATTGAATATAAATAGAGAAAAATGCACCAGATTATTTTACACTTAAAAATATAAAATATATTTAAATAAAGGACATAATGGGGCACATTTACTTACCCGATCCGGACTCTCCGACGATGATGCACTGTGCCGTGATCCACGTAGATCCTGCGCCCGATATTATGCATGTGTCGCTCCCCGATCTGGTCCGCTGGAGTTCACCTTCTTCTTCCTAATGCATGTAAGTGCTTGGCTTGCGACACAAATTTAAATGTTAAATCCCGTGCTTAGTCCGAATCCATTGGATCATTCGACTGCTTGCCCCCCGATTTATGTCACGTGAAAGCCGGTGCGATTGCGACACAATCCGATCGCGTGCCACACAATCTCCAGTGCCATCCCCAAAAAGTCGGAAAACCTGATGGAAATGTGGCCGTCGGACCCTTGGTAAATAAGCCCCAATAAGTTTTATAAAGTAAGGTATCCAGTTGTCAGACCCATACTAATCTGATAATGATCAACTATACTCGATGTATGTCATTAGTATCACAAACAGCCTCAGCCCAGAAAGAATCTTTACTTTCACTTTAATTCAATCAGAATTTAAAGTGTAACTGTAAAGTTATAATGATTTTACCAAATTATTATATGTGATTTCCCCTGTTCTGAAAGTGTTTGTCAAAAATCTTTCTCACCAGAAGTAAAGTGGGCGGAGACTAATGTCTGTCAGTCTATGCCTACAGGCTGAGGCCAGTTAGCTTGTCCACAGAAGTAGGGCACATCACTCCCAGATGGGCAGGGACAGTCAGCTGGCAGTGACAGCTAGCTGCACAGCCCTGCCCCCACACACTGCTTCTCCATCCTTGTTGAGTGCCAGACAGTGAGCTGGGTGCTTAGCTATGGCTGGAGCGATGCGGTGCTGCAGATCATCGCTCCCAGGTACAGTCAGCCAACCTAGTCTCAGTGGAAACTATGATGTCACAGGAATCGGCAGAGCTTCCCGGGAAAGCTGTTACAACAAGATACATGTAGAGAAGAGAGAGAACTTACAGGATAAGTAACTGTATACATAGGACTGCACGACTGGTGTGGCTGAGGTGTATGTTACATAGGACTGCATAGCTAGTGCTAACTGAGGTGTATGTTACATGGAACAGTATGGCTGGTGTGGCTGAGGTGTATGTTACATGGGACTGTGTGGCTGGTGGGGACTGAGGTGTGTGTTACATGGGACTGCATGACTGGTGTTGCTGAGGTGTATGTTACATGGGACTGTGTGTCTGGTGCGGGCTGTTGTATATGTTACATGGGACTGTGTGTCTGGTGTGGGCTGTTTTATATGTTACATGGGATTGTGTGTATGGTGCGGGCTGAGGTGTATGTTATATGGGACTACATGGCTGGTGTGGCTGAGGTGCATGTTACATGGGACTGTGTGTCTGGTGTGGGCTGAGATGTATGTTACATGGGACTGTGTGTCTGGTGTGGGCTGATGTGTATGTTACATGGGACTGTGTATCTGGTGTTGTTGAGGTGTATGTTATATGGGACTGTGTCGGGTGTAGCTGAGGTGTATGTTACATGGGAGTGTGTGTCTGGTGTGGCTGAGGTATATGTTACATGGGACTGCATGGCTTCTGGGGACTGACTGAGGTGTATGTTACATGGGACTGCGTGTCTGGTAGGAATTGAGGTAGATCTATAGATGCATTACAACCCAACAGCCCTTCTTAGGGCTACAATAACGTTATACTTTTTTTTTTATTATTTGCTTGTGGCTGGGCTTGCTGGCACTAGTAGGGCAGCTAGTACCATATGGTGAGGAATTTGCAGGGGGACTTGCTACCGTTGTGTTTAGCTCTTAGTGACACACATATCCACCTCAAACACCAAAGTGGGACAATTTATTAGGGGTTTGATTAGAATTAGGCAGAGTCTGGTCTCGAATAACGAGTACCCGAGCATTTTAGTGCTCGCTCATCTCTAATTTGTACCACTTGTAGACTATCTAACATGTGTATGGATTAATTAAACTTGTTGAGAATATTTGCAACATAATTTTAAGTTATTTTGAATTGGCTTGGTAAAGGTCATGGTAATTAGTACATCCTCATATTGCATTACCAGTGGGTTTTCATAGGTTTAATTAATGAATCTCTCTTTTTAAGCGAGGATAAGGTAAGTCTCAAAAAGTTGAAACTGCAGCACAGGCCACTCACTAATAGTGAGTTTCTTGCCCTTAGGAACAAACTCCTTAGTTCTACCAACCCACAACATGCTAACTTTTCATCTCACAATGTTGCTGTAGGTTTAATACAGGAATGTTACGTAGAAATGCGGACTTCTTAAAAAAAGACGTATAAAGCAATCAAATTACAATGTACAAATACTGGAAAAAACAAATCTTTCTTATGGTAGTGAGCATCATAGAGAGGGGGCCTGGATACCTTTCTTGAAAGTAAAAATATCTAGTCACAATATCCTCTTACAGGAACTAAATTAATCAGATTGGTCATTGATGCAGGATTTATTCTGATTGCCATATTTGGGGATGGGACTATTTTACAAATATGGATCAACCTTATGGGTTTTATTTTGCCTTTCTCTGAATCAACACCTTACTGTTAAAGGTTGGATTTCATGGACCTGCAGTCTAATCTACACAAAACGTGCATCCTGGGAAGGTGAGTGGGTCCCAGAGATTCCCCGCTCAGCTCACCCACAGGCAATGATGAAGGACATACCATCATCTTTCCCCAACCCTAAGCCAACTCAATCTTTGGAGCCCACTTCTACTATGGCTCCCAGTGACCCAAGTGCCATACTGTTATCCAGTAGAAACATGGCGTCAGGCAGCCAAACAGGTGGAAAGGCCGTCACATGCTTTAACCCAGCCAGGGAACTGTAGCAAGAACTCAGGACAGAGTCCTCCATCAAAACGTTCATATTTGGCCCTGCATCCTTCACTAGGAGCTGATGAACATTGCTTGTTCCTTCTGTCTTGGCTACCCCAGCCTCTACCTAGACAACATTCCCAAACACTCCTCAGGTTGAACTGAACCAACCTGACATCACATTCTCAAGGACCACCCTGAGTTACAAGCTCTCCTTTCACTTCTCCCCACTAAGAGAGATATAGACATACTAGCATAAGATCTTAGCGACAAGACCTCCAATTGAAATCTGAGATATCTTCCTTACAAGATAGAGTGGACAAGTTTCCCGAGTTTCCCATAGGGTGCTGAGAAAATTTCAGAACCCTGTTACTTGAGGAAAGGTCACATGCCAGCTACATTATTACACTCTGAAGGAATAAATCATACAGAAAGCCAGGTCAAAAGATGAGCTAGACTTTGATGGGGAAAAGATCACACTTTATCCTGATTTATCTTGTCACACTCTTCGGCAGAGGACTCTCCTACACTCCCTCTTATCTCTTCTTCAGGATAGAAATATACAGTACAGATGGGGATTTCCCTTTGCGATTATAAAACACCCTGACAACCTTCGATAGTTTCTCCAAGCCTTTGACTTGCCAAATCTCACCCTACCCACCACATTACTTGCCATTCCATACTGAGCCCTTGGACTCCCTTATGTGACATACTGTCCTTTGCTATACTTTGTTTCTGAGAAACAATACAGTAGTTGGTTTTACTGTTCTTAACCTGTTCCCCAATATTATTACATTATATTCTGGGATTTTAAAAATGTATATTTATGCAAACAAAATTTCTTTGTCTACCCCTAGTAGGTGGATATATGATATATGGCTGATGACATAAATATTTAAAAAAATATTTATTGTGCACATCTTCAACTATAAGATGCAAAGCACTGCAGCAAGACTGCTTTCTACATGATTTTCTCACAATGGCCAGCCACATAGACATAGCAGATCATCAGGCCACTAGGATGAAAAAAGGCAATGACTTCCAGGTACATTAAATAAAATTTAAAGTGACTATAGACAACCAAACTCAGAAAAAAAATAAATGTAAATGATGTGGAAAAGCCTTCCCGCATACAAACTAATGTCCAGTTTTAGGGCAAACATGCAACAAATTTGGTAAAGTGAACCATTATGCATCTATATGCTAATCAGAAGTGACCAAGCCATCTCCAAGTGAAACAGTCAGGGACAGTTAATCCGAGCCCTAAATCACATTTCCAGACTTCTACACCCACAATCTCATCAGTCATCAGCAACTAGCATTACCAAGAGAATTAGTGGATTGCAGGCACACCCGTGCCCTTCCGTGTGGTGAGGCGCCCCCCGACCTGGACTTACCTTTCCACGAGCCTGCTTCCCATCCAACTAGGCCGCGCGCCGGCTCTTCAAGACTTAAAGGGCCAGTGTCCTCCTGATTGGCACTGGTTAATCTGACGCCTTCCTTCCTTGCCGGATCTTCAGCATCATTTCCTGCAAAGTGAAAGCCATCCAGTGTTCCCTGTGATTCCAGTGTTCCTCCTGTTATTCTCATGCCTGCTGTGTTCCCGTCATCCGTTCCTGCCTATCCTGTGGCAGTTCCTGTTCCATGTGCCAGTCCGTCCTTGCCTGCCTATACCATGTGCCAGCTGCTGTGTTCCTGACGTGAGTTCTAGCGTATCCTCCCAAGCTGTTCTCCTGCTGTCACCCCAGGTTCGAACTGTGTACTGCATCCCTCCAGTACCTTGGCTGCCAACGCGGGCCTAGTTGCACCCCCGGAACTCTGCAGCGGGCTCTGGTTCAGGTGCCACTTAGACTCCGGTCCCGGGTGTTGGCTAGTACCATCATCTCCCGCGGTTGTCCAGAGGGTCCACAGACTCTTTTCCAGACTCTTCCCAAAGAGATTTTCCTCCCAGTACTCCCTAGTACCCTCCTGCATGACAGTTGTCCCTGCGAACTGTTGTGCTCTCTCTCCAGTGACAATATGAGCCCAGGAAAATGTTTCAGCAAGATAAGAAATAGATATAAAACAGATGAACCAGCCCTGGTACATAATCATTTCATTTATCACAACTCTGTAAAGTCACAAGTTGATAATTTGTATCATTTTCATGTGTCCTTTTTGCACAATTTCCAACAAAAATGGTGCAATTGTGACATCAGACCTGTTAGAGCTGTGATAACCCCCCAATTATATGATAACCTCCCAATTATATGTTTTTATTTCTTATGAAAACTCAGATACCCTTAAGGCCGCATTCACACGATGTATGCGCACCATACCATAGTACGGCGGGCATACATCTGTCCCGGGGAGAGGAGGAGGGGGAGAGCACCGCTCACCCCTGTCCCTCTCCATAGCTTAACATAGAGCCCAGCGCCATATTCTGTCGAAAGATAAAACATGTCCTATCTTTCTACGGGCCGCACACCCTCCGTATATACGCCCCACATACGTTTGTGTGAATGAAGCCTAACACTTAGTATTGATATAAAAAATATAGATTCTTCTTTAAATAAACAGATTCAGTCTGGTTTGCAGTTACTCCTATAAGAGTTACAAATGTCTGCCTTTAATATATTTTTTATTGACTTGATAAAGGGTTTACAATATGTGCAGATGACATAGTACTTTGCTCTGTAAGTAATCAACACAGAGGGAAATGTGAAAGCTGTGGGCTTGGGTGGAAACTTTACCAATGAAGTTTAATATAGATAAATGTGATGTTTCTTCTCTAGAGCTGAGGAAGCAAAAAGTAAAAATGTTTTACTTGGCTAAACTGCAACAAAACAGACTTACATGTATTTGTGGATAGTAAATTTTACTGACCACTGACAAAAGCAAATAAAAAGTGGAATGAATCGAGAGATCAGGACAAAGTTTATCATAAAAAACTACATTGGTGGAATGTAGCTCAATGCAATATCTGCAGGCTTGAACTGGTCCATAGGTAAATAGGTGGATCCACAGAAGCCCATGAGCTAGGTGAGACCCCAGCCCATCCATGAGCAATGCATGGGAGAGGCCATATTACTTTATGGGCATGTATTTCTGTCTCTCAGATGCATATGTTTAAGGGAACAGACTGCCATCGGGTGCTGACAAGCCTATAGGGCCAAGAACAGTCCAAGGTAAGGTTGAGAAGAAACAAATTTGACAGTTTGGGAATTCGTTAATGGGTGTTTGCTAATATTCTCATATAGCGGTTTATACATGGGCCTAAATAATGGATTTTACAGATTAAATGTGAAAAAAGCTCCAGGACAAGATGGATTATACCCCAGAGTTTTTTACCCCTTAATGACTTGTGACATATTAGTACATCACAAATCTGTGATCCCTGTCCATACAAGACTGGTATCACCATTCGTGATTGGTGCTGGCATCGATAGCAGGTCTAAACCCTTTAATTGCTGCTTGCAAAGCCTCCACGAGGTGTTAAAAGATGGCTTTATTGGCTTTGAACGTCATCAGATCCATTAACATGATTTTGATTTTGCTATGTATGAAAGTTAACAAAAGGTCATACACACCCCAAAATGGTAGCAATGAAAATGTCTTGCAAAAAATGACACTTCACACAGCTCCATACACTGAAGTATGAAAAAGTTGTTAATGGCTGAGGATAGGGAAACAAAGACCTTTTTTGTACAGTTTAAATTTTTGAAATGTATTAAAACACAATAAAACCTATATAAATTTGGTAACACTGTAATTGTACTGATCCAATTAAAAAAAGTCATGTCATTTGGAGTCAAGGAGTGGTATTGGGGGCACAGCAGCTTCAGTTTACATGCTGATTGAGGTGTTATTTTTTCCCTCTCATATACAGTATTTTTCGGACTATAAGGCGCACCGTCAATAAATGCCTGCTAAAACGTCTAGGTTCATATATAAGGCACACCGGAGTATTAAGCGCACCTGATTATAAGGATGAATGACCAGCAGGTGGCAGACCTGTGCACAGTTCAAGGCAGCTGTTGTCTGTAAGTACGGCTCATATATAAGGCGCACTGGACTATAAGGCGCACCTTTGATTTCTTAAAAAATCTAATGATTTTTAGTGGGCTTTATAGTCCAAAAAATACGGTACATACAATGGAATGAAGTACTGGAGGAAACCCAAATACCTGGAGGAAACCAACACAAGCAACTAGGTAATAGTACTAACTCTCCATGCACTGCATAGACTCTCTGTGCGTACTCGGCTGCGAAGCCGGAGCTACTGCACATGCTTAATATCTCCGGCTTTGGAGCCAAGTACGGCAGCCGCCGGCTCTGCATAAAGAGTCTATGCAGAGCACGGACGAGTGTGCGCAGCTACCAGGAGCTGCGGGCTGAAGATCTCGTAATAGGAGGACCCAAAGAGGCTGCTAGGGCATGGAGTAGCTGCGCCGTGTAGCTTCAGCTCCGGCTACTCCAAGCCCCAGTGGCCTCTTTCAGATATTTGCATATTAGATAAAAGAATTTTACAGGCCACTCAAGGAATAGCCCTAAAAAGGGCTCCCAGGTCATTCATTAGTTGAACCTGCCACCAGATCAACCTTAATAGGTAGATCCGAGATGGTAGGTTTCCTTTAACATGCTCCTAAGTTTATTTTCTGAATAAGTTTAGCCAGGATAAAATGATATGTCTCAACAATATTGAAATACATATTAAGCCAAGCTTTTGTAATGGAAATTGCAGACATTTATATAGTAATATAACTGCATATATTATATAATTGTCACAAACATGGACATGTTTTCCTATTCCTTTTAATTTGTAATTTAAGTTTTAATTTGAATAGAAAAACGTCTTGTAAAGCCTACATATGCAGTAGAATATTACAACATGTAAGAAAATCCAAGGGTAATGGGTTGGAGTTCCCAAGACAGTCACTAAAGATCCACTTTAGACATATGGCATGGACAATATCATCCTATCTTCATTTTGCCAAACTGTTTCGTTAGACTTCTGTAGATGTTCTGAGATGTTATTTTACTTCAAGCCACCTTGATACTGGAGTGAGATTCAGAATATTTCTCCCCCTTACTATTTGAAACTGGAGTGAGTGGTGTTAAATAGAAAATGTTACAAAATGTGTGGGCAAGTGACCTTAAAATTTATCCAGTGCCCTATTTAGTAACTTTCTGAAATTAAATATCTGGGAAATTAAATTCCAGATATCAGATAACTTTTTGACATAATGGGGCTCATTTACTAAGGGTCAGTCGGACGCACTTTCGTCGGGTTTCCCGGCGATTTCCGTTTTGCGACGAATTGCCCCGGGATTTTGGCGCACGCGATCAGATTTTGGCGCATCGGCGCCGGCTTGCATGCAACAGAAATCGGGGGGCGTGGGCGTCGGACAACCCGACTTTAAAAAAGGATTTATGTCGCAAGATCAAGCACTTACATGCACCAGGAAGAAGAGGGTGAACTCCGGCGGACCTTGGCGCAGCAGCGACATCTGGAGGAACTGGGGCTCACGATGTTAGTGTATCGCGGCAGACCCGAATCCCGGTAAGTAAATCTGCCCCAATATCAAAGTTAAAGGGCACCTACCACCCCGATTCTACCTATAAAGGTAGAATGGGTGGTAGGTGGATGAATGGGACGTGAGGATAGCCCTTTTTTGGGCTAATCCTCACGTCCTGGCTATCTTTTAGAAAAGTTTAATGCCGGCATATGTACATTTTTTCAGGCGGCTACCTGGGCGTGGAGTAGCCGGACATGAGGCTACTAGTCGCGGCTACTCCCATGTGTCCAGCCCATTGTAAAGGTAATAAAGGGCATGTCTCCTCCAAAAACGTGACTTTATCTCGTCTGATCTTATATAAAAACAGGATATTACATTGTGAGTTTCTTAAACTCATATTTTTAGATTTTAAAAAATCTATTATTAAAAGTACATTAATTCCTATTTAAGTATATTTAGGATTTATTACAGATTATTTAGCATATTCCCATGGTTTACTATGATCTGGAATGGCTAAAGGATTTTAATGATTCTTCTCCTCTTAAAACTCCTTAGTACCATAGTAAGATTGCAGTACCATATAGGGATCACATGTACCTATCATGATGCTCAATGTGATGTTTTCTGCTGCATTGTAGCATTGTGTTTAACAGCTCTCTTTGTATAAACTTATGTAAGATTCACATCCTCTACGATGTCCTGCTGCTGGCGATTTGATACTAATTTACAAAGGGAACATTTCCTAAACCGATCGCTTTTATTTCATGCGTGTTATCATAACAAGTGGAGAATATTTAATTGTTCTAATAATACAGTGAATAAGTCACCTCAGGCAGAAATGCTACTCGCATTGTAATTAAAGAAAAAAAAATCACTATTAATGAAGAGAATTCACACTTAGATAGAGTACTGAAAAATTGACTATGCATTGAAAATAAATCTATAAAATAAAGGAAACCAACAGGAAACCTTGGTTCTTTATTTACGTTAGATTAACAGTGAGCCGCCAGAATGGTATTACCGAACAGCTTATTATTAACAGTTATTTAATGGAATTTTAATAAACAAAACCACAGTGGAAAATGGAATATGACAATATTTATAGCATGAAACCGTAATAAACTCATAATAATAGCTTGTTCTTGTACAGTTGATTTCCAGTGTTGACAACAAAAACGCACACATGTATCTCTCAGTATGCAAAATGCTTCTAAAAAACAGTGTCTTTTCTATTTGTCATACTGTTTTGCTCCAGGGTGCCTGCTATGTTCACATCAGTTGAAATGTAAGTCAAAAGAGAATCATTCTAAAATTCACACTGAACTACTTTCACAAGAAAATATTGTTTTTATATTTAACTATAAGTTTAGATTTATAGGTTATAAAAATAATTAAAGGATATTTTTAGGTTCACACTATTGATGACCAGATTCATTAAGGTCTTACTCTCAGTCCCACCATCAATCGACTTTCAAGAGGCTCTGGTGCTTGCATGAGCATAAAATCCTTGTAATTTTTTTACGGTACAACATACAAAAGTGATGGAGAATTGCAAGTATGTGTCATCAGTCTGGTTTGGCCACTTAACCTCCACTTAAGGAGATGGAGTATGACAAAAAACATGCAAAACAGAAGGTCCAGTTCACAAAAAAAGTCTCACACATAAATTTGTTTTAGAGATCAGAAGGCATATATTCAGTGCCGATGAACATTTAATATTGTAAAAAAAGTTAGCTTTGCAGTATTATGACCTCAAATTCTCAGGGAATAATACACTGGTTCAGTTTCCAGAGCAGAGTCTGTGGTGAGCAGAAGTTACTCTGCAGGTAAATTGTCAGGATTGAAAAATGCTGAAAAGATTCAGTTACATGTGGTTTAAAAAAAAAATAAAAACTTAGCATAGCTTATGGTTATGTCGTCTACAGTATCTCAAGAATGGAGATTCCCACTTTTGCCTTAGATTCCCACTACGTGCCACAAAGTTGTATGTCATATATAATGCCATTATAGTGTAATCATTATATTGATGGAAATCTGTTTACGTGTTCTGTTTGATCATTCGAGCGGAGATATTTCTTCAACTTTTTGTGAAGATCCTACAACAGGTGATACTTTGTTGTATTTTGTAATTTCAACATTCAGGAAACACCCTGCAACAATGACTACAGCAATATAACACTTAAAAATATAGATACTCAAAGCACAAACAATGAATTTTAAAAAGGCAGATTTCACTAGGATCAGGGCTGAACTTGTTGGATGTTAGTTGGGAGACCTTGAAATCTGTTATGGATAATACTACAAAATTGAATCTTTTAGGCAACAAATATGGGCAAAGTAAATTAAACTCTAAATGGCCTACAGCTATAGATACACAAAAGTCTGTAAAAGAAAAAAATCTGCTACTATACTGAATGAGAGAAAGGTGGTCAAATGTAAAACAAATATTTTTGTTTGTTTTTTGACAAATGTATCTCTCAGTTTTGACAAGAAAATTAATGTAAATACAGACAGTTGTACTTTGATTGAACCTTAGAGGAAGATTTCTTCTCAAAAAGTTAATTCAGTGCCTTTATTTTACTTTAGTCAGAGGGCAGGAGCTATTGCCCCTTTCTCCAATGATGAAAAAGTGACTGTATAAAAATTGTCTGACACCCCTGTGAGCTATACACTTGATAATCTACAGACTACATTGATTTCCCTTATTCAGGGGAATTCATGCTATTACAACACCATGTTTGGACTTGCTAATCCTATCCGAAATTATTTCAATGTAAGAGAGCCATGCTGTGATCAATCACAACATACTGTGTTTCAAAAGTGTTGCCAGCTATGGAAAGCAGATATTTTGTTGAATTTTTCTCACTGAATAAAACAAGCCATATGCCATGAATACTTCATTTGAACTTTTTCATCTAATAACTCAAAAAAGGCTTAATGCATTGTGCTCCTTGTTTTATTGAGAAGATAACACAGTATAAAACACGCATGACTGTCTCTAATTATGGTCACTGTCAAGCTGTCCATTCAGATGTTCTACCAAGAGCTACAGGGACTATGAGGACATAAAATAGCACAGCATTTCAGTTTACATAATGATTTCACTACAGAGCTTCATAAGGCTTTTTAATTACAGTATATGACTATAAACAAGGTGAAAAATCACATTCCTGTAAGTTTTGGCTTTGAAAACTGTACAAGGTGTACACAAGCTGTAGCTCCCGGTGTTGCCCTGGATAGTAAATAACTGCTCTTAGCTACTACAAAAAAATGGGTTTACAGAAAATATTTTATATATCTATAGACTGTCTCAGACTGTCTCTTTTGCCAGCAGTCTCTTTCAGGGATTGTCTGTCGCTGGCACTCTCATTCCAGTGACCTTCTGTCTCTGGCACTCTCATTCCAGTGACTGCAGTTTTTCCGAACCCTCAGTAAATGTGCCCCATAGCGCCTTATACTAATTGCCTATAGTAACCAATCACAGCTCAGGCTCATATTAATGACCTGTGGTAGAACAACAACTAATCACGACTTCCCACTGCCACAGCAGCAACAGAAAATGTCTCCTGTATATGATGGTTAATAAGTGGATTTTGGAAAGTGTGGGGTAAAAATTTAGTCTCAAAACCTGGTCTGTGACTTTCCCTGAGTCAGAGACAACAACTGTGCAAAATGTGGTGATTGTTAAGCGACGGTACAGATTCCATTAGCGGATATACATACATACATACATACACACATACAGTACATTCAGCTTTATATATAAGATAAAGGTGTATGAGAAATGTCTCAACTTTAGACAAGAAAGGGTACATTTTGTTCTCCAAGAGTCATTTTCCGGAACACAGCTTGGGTAGGGGGGTTTACTTTGTGTATATGGGAGTTTTTTTGATATTTATTTACACATAGAAACCACCATTTTGGAGCAAAAAGTTAAACAGTTTAGCTATTACGTATGAACTTCCAGGAACTGTGGGGGACATCTACTTAGGCCTTTGCATTGATTTTCTGACGGAGTTTGCACATTCTTTTAGGTGAAAACTGCTTGCACATGTATTTAAGAAGTGTCCACGCCACTATTGTGTCACATGTGACCCCCAAAATCTGCTGCACGCCCTATGTTAAAGGAAACCTACCAGTTAGAATGGCAGGGTTAAGCAGTAAGTACCGAGCATCAGCTCAGGGTGAGCTGGTGCCGGTGCTTACTTTCGTTAGTGTTATTAACCGCTGTATCGCGGTTTTAACACTTTTTAAACTTTAGAGCATAAGAAGCTTTGGCGCTGCGCGCGACCGTGCGCGTGCAACTTCTCCGCCATTTCCTATGTAGGCGCGTGCACGCAGCGCCGAAGCCTCTTCTGCTCTAAGGATTAAAAAGTGTTAAAACCGCAATACAACGGTTTATAACACTATCGAAAGTAAGTACCGCCACCAGCTCACCCTGAGCTGGTGCTCGGTACTTACTGCTTACCACTACCATTCTAACTAGTAGGTTTCCTTTAAAGTTGCACCACAAAAAATTGGTTAACTCTGTCGGGCCAGTGCAGGAAAGCGACAGAATCATGATTTCAGCCGCACATTCTAAATGAATCAGTCGTACCCAGCATTATACACGGGAAGAGCATTTTTAGTGAAGTTTCTGACTTCCCAATTATAGTTATGGGGACTATGAATTTCTTTTTTAAATTTGTGGACTAAGCCAAGCCCTTTTTATTTTGTGGTCTTATGCTTAAATAAGGAAACGTGTTTCACCATAAAACATGGTAACTCATATTGAGGAGGTGAAAAAAGAATTTCACATATTTTTTCAAACTTATTAAAAAAAAATTAATTTGGCATGGTCATCTTAGTGAATCGCACGTGCATTATTGTCATGCAAACTCTGGCAAAAACGTAAATGTGCCCCTATTTGTATATGAATGTGTGTGATTGTAAATACAAATATGAATATTTTTGGGGGGCCATATTTGGAAGTCTACTATGGGGTCCTGCCTCTCTTATGACCCTGATGGTCATAAATATTCAGCACTTTGCTATAACATTTGAAGTTTAGATTTGGGGCCTTACATTTCTGTTAATCATTTATGAAATGCTTTGATACCTTGATTGGAGTTTACTTGTGGCAAATTCAGTTGACTGGACAAAAAAATTGGGAAAACTTATTGACTCAAGTATAAGCCTCCCTGCATAAATAAAATGTCTAGCAGAAACCACCCTTCACTGATAAAATTCCCAGCATGGTCCCCACTCAGTAATTACTTGCCCAGTATGGTCCCCCACTAATTACTAAGTGGCCAGCATGGCCTCAAGCTTTAATTAAATGCCCGATATAGTCCCCACTCATTAATTAAATGCCCAGCATGGCCCCATTCATTAATAAAATGACCAGCATGGTTCACCACTTATTAATAAAATGCCCAGCATTGCCCCTACTGATTTATTAAATGTGCAGCCCTACGGTGCTCTATGCCCTCTGCCAATGCACAGATTATGATTTCACGGTCACGTCACAATATGTGCCCAGGCAGAGGACATAGATGTAACACTGCCCACACCCCCACCGGGAGAAACCATGAGGAGCCTGGTGGAATGGTGATAAGAAGAGGGGCTGCAGGGAGAGCCGGTGGGTAAGTACATACATGTATTATTTTTATATGCTTGTGTATAAGCTGAGTGGGGCTTTTTCAACAAAAAAATTGTGCTAAATAATTCCACATATATGGGAGTATATATGGTAATTCTTAAATTACATAACTAAGAGAGAAGGGCCTTGGTAAGAGATGTGACACAATCCCAATGTTAATTCTGGCTGAGATCTAAAGATCCAATTTCCTGATGTGGAAAAGTTCAAAAAAGCCCATTTCTGCAGAACTCCATTAATATGAGCAGAGTGACCAAACGATAGCCGTCACTCTCTAAAAGACAAGTGAAAGCTCATCTGGCAATGAGAAACAAGATTCTCCCGTCCGATTAAACCAAAATGAAACTTTCTGGCCTCAATTCAAAGTATAATCTGGAGGAAATCAGGCACTGCTCATCATCTGCCCAATCCAATACCTAGGGTGAAGCATGGTGGTGGCAGCATCCTGCTGCAGGGTTATATTTCAGTGGCTGGGAAGACTGGTCAGAGTTGAAGGAAAGCTGATTGGAGTGAAGCTCATAGACAATCCATATAAAACATGATATGGACTATGACAATGAAATGAATTATACAACCAAGAGAGGTCTGAAGATGGCTGTCCCAAACTCTATAATGTTCAAAATGATCTGCAGAGAAGAAAAATAGAAAATCAACATCTCTAGACGTGCAAACCTTTTGGCTTCATACCCCAAAAGACTGGAGGATGAAATTGTTGCTAAAGGTGCACCAACTGCAGGGTCTGAATATTTATTTGAAAGCAATATTTATATATATTTTTTCCAAGCAATTTTCACCTATTTGTAACATTAATTTTACACTTTATCATTATAGAGTATTGAGTGAGGAATGATTGGAGAATTTTTGATTCTTTATTGAAACATAAGGCTGCAAGATAAATAAGCTGCATAGTAATTGGTACATTTTTTCAGTGTCATGTCTGGAAGCGGTAATTTATGAAGCTTAAGGTGGATGCATATTGATCTTTTTTTCACATCAGTTATTTTTTAATGAACCTACAGACACATACAGATTTGCTTTTTCTTCCTGGATTCAGTGATTTTTCACGGATGCCTTACTAAACCATTCTTTTCAATGAGCTTTTTTACACTTTTTTTGCACTGATCAATGGTCAATTTATAACCTGTTCTTTGAAAACATTGGATCAGTGGGAAAAAAAAGTGTAAAAAAGACCATTGGAAAGAATTGCTCAGTAACGAATCAGTGAAAAATCTCTGGAACCAGGAAGGGAAAACAAATCTCTATGGAGCTCATTTACTAAGGGTTTTAGGCGCACGCGATCGGATATTGGTGCATCGGCGCCGGCTTTCACGCGACACAAAACGGGGGACGGGCCGTCGGATGATCTGACGGATTTGGATAACTTGCGGTTTTTAACATTGAAAACTGTGTCGCAAG
This sequence comes from Engystomops pustulosus, assembly GCA_019512145.1. Taxonomy (NCBI): domain Eukaryota; kingdom Metazoa; phylum Chordata; class Amphibia; order Anura; family Leptodactylidae; genus Engystomops; species Engystomops pustulosus. Next base: position 124,097,895 of record CM033647.1, read on the forward strand.
ACATGCACTCACATACACCGGGAAGAAGAATGTGAACTCCGGCGGACCTCAGCAGGGACCGTCTGGATCGGGGATCACGACAGGACCGGGTAAGTAAATGTATCCATAAGCCAAAATGGGTTCAGTGAAAAATCATTGTGCAAAAAAAAAAAATTTAAAAAAATGAAAACATCCTTGAACATAACATAGTTAAATGCTAGCTTCTCAAACATTACTATTCCAATGGGAATGGGATACTTTATCCATATTTGACTAAAGTGTGAAATCTAGTAACATTTACAAGGGTTAGAAAATAAATATCAAAGGGTTAACCAAAGATTTCAACTGCATTGAGCTTGAGAAAAGAGGAAAAAAATAAATACATCTCAATTCTCAGCGGCTTCTCCCAACCCGGGTAATTACTGCGCCATCACCATGGCAACCCCTAGACGGCTCTGTCAGCATTTTGTGCTGGGATTAGGATGTGACCTGAGGGGGGGAACAGATTCTGCATATCAAAAGACCAAGCATGGGAGGAGGAAGGAAAGCAGGAGACCGAGTGTGGGGGTAGAACATCTTGTTAGAGGGCCTCTAACAGTGTAGGTAAGGGAACTATCACATGATTCAAAAGATCAGAAATTATGTCAGACATCGCTACTGTGGGAAAAACCATCTTAAAAAGAGAGGATTAAAGATACTCAATTAACCAGAATACACAGCAAAAGTTCTGGGATTTTTGGATATCTATAATTCAGTCCTTCAATGTCAAGTCAAGATCATACAGTGGACATATATTTTTGTGGGATCTTATTGTGATCTGAAACACGTCCCGTCACTCTCTATCAATAAGGTGAATCCCAATTCTATTGTCAGAGCTCCTGTGATTCTGCAGCTCACTTCCCCGGATTATGTGTTTTGTAATAGCTTTCTGTGTTCTAACACTGGTTCCCTGGTGTGCTTGTGTGTCGCCTTACTCCTCAGAGGAAAATGCCAGCATGTGCTCTCTCAAGGATTCTTTTAAAGACATTTGAATGATACATTTGTTACACCAGTATTCTGGGTTGTTACTTCTACTTTCACAAATTGGTCTTCATTTTCATCATATCAATGTTTAGAAAGGCGATTCCCTTCTGCCCTGCAAGGAATTTTATCTGCATTCTACCGTTACAGTACTCTAGTAAGTGCAGTATAAAACAGATTTTTGAAATGTATTAACCACAAATTTAGCCTTATTCCCTATGCTGCATATTATTTCCATAATGTAAACTTAAAAATCTGCAGATTCATAGTATTTCATAGTACGTGTGACATAAATGGGGTAAACCACACGATCAACAAGATCATGGGAAGCAGTGTGCCGTTGCCAGCTTGACAATACCAATGCATGAAGAAAAGCTTTAAAGGGAACCTGTCATCAAGAATAGGCAAAATAAACCAAACAGTGAGGGACAGTATTCTGGTAAGAACAGGAAGTGGACAGTGAGAGGACTTCCTGTCTTCTCAGGCTGAGATCTGAAAAGACAAAGAGGTTTCAATCAAGGAGGCAGGGTTCACTGGCAGCCTGGGGAAAGCATATATACTCATTTGCATATCAGGAAATATGCAATTAAGGTACAGTGCCTCCATGGCAGATAATTTTAGGTGATATGGGGAGTACTTTTAACCCTTTACCAGCAGGTATCAATGGTGTGAGGGGTATAATTATGGTGACATCTCCTCTTTAAAGGGGTTTTCCCATAAAATAAATTTCTAAAATTTTAATTCCATGTGATGTTTACACAATAAAGATAAGTTCATTTAGATTCTGAACATTCACTAGTATTTGCCACATAGAGAATAAGATATCAGAGATGATGAGATCCATGTAGCATACAATGACACTCCGCTTACTCACCTATAACACACACTGTCAACTATACTACAGCACTGCTACATGTCTCCTTCCCCTTCTTTAAGAATCTTATCTTGCAGGGGGGAGGGGCGGAGATCACACTGCATCCCGCAGGCAGGAGAATCTATTCATGAGAAGAATCTGTCCTGCCTGACCATAGAAGATAGAAGATTTACGATCAGATATTTTTGTTAATAACAGTGAACTAGAGAATTTTGTCTTTGTAGAATTACCCCTTAAGTAAGTAGATTAAGGGTAGCACATTCACAATTTAAATTGTGTTTCTTTATATATATAGTGCAAATGGAAGACTCTGGTGCCCTACTTTAGATGATCTGCCACACTGTAGGTAACAAAGTCAGAAGGAGACAGACTTCTTTGAGCCTAGCATGTCAAACAAACAGTGGTTCACCGGTAGAAAATAAAGCTCCTCTAAAGGATGGTCTGGGTGAGTTACTCAAATGGCTTGAGATCCATGGTCAAGTGATCCACCATGTCTTAGAGCCTAAACAGAGCTGGCATCATTGTTCACCCACCACTCAACCGTTAAGGCTGACAAACTCTCCAGGGGTAAAAAAGAGCAAAACGGAAGAGAACAAGATAATAGGGGAATGTTTCGTGGACAAATTTGAACAAATCCAACTTACCCATGATGGGGAGTAGGTAAAATACACAGTAAATCTTATGCCAATCCCAGAGTTTGGGTGGACCACGACTTCTTTATATGGGAAAAGCAGACAGATTCCTCCCCCTTCATCTTTAGTAGCTAACATCACAGACTGATACAAAACATCTCAAGTAAAGTTAAATATGAACACATGCATTGCCATGACTTTTAGGACTCGATGGGTCACATGAAGGTTCGGAATGGGTTTTGTGTAAGAGGCAACTAGGTATCCTCCACAAATAAAGATATTTTAAACTTCATATCCCTTAGCAGCGGCCCCATGTGAAGTTTTGAATAGAGAATGTGTCAGGTTTACTACTTCAGTTGGAGTGCCACAAAGACCCTGGATTCTGGTTATAATTCTGCCGTTCAATTTGATGTATAGATTTATTGAAAAATATTTAGCATTACTTCTAATTTATTCTCTACCTCATGTCAAGATGTCAAGGAGGCAGTCCAATGATTGATCAACAGCTTCCCTACATTGGCCGTGCATACATTAATATCACAATATATTGTCTTATATGTCTTTTACTTGTTTTGTTTGTATTTTTCTTTTCATGTGTTCTTGGTTAATAAAGTGTACTAAATGTAATGCAATACTGTCTTTGTGAGCACTTTATTGATGACTATACAGCTATAAAAGAAGACTTTGTCTTATATACAACCACTTTAAGGACTTTCTATCGAAGTTAAATTGAAAGCAGAACTCTGACCACAGTCCGGGGTATTAACTCCACTCCCACATTCTACACTATCAGGTACATTCTCTATCCAAATTGTCATGCTTAATTCCTACATATATAAATATCCATCACTGATGTCACCACCTCCTTGTCCTCTGAGCACAGAATGAGCAGATATATGAATTAATATAATGAAAGTTATACTGAATTCTTTCCTACAAAACTATCAATTTGCTCTGTCCCTCCTGTGTTATTATGCATCATGTTCCATGTGACAGATTATCTTAAACAGTGTGGTAACGTCTTTTCAGGATTCTCATTTATGGGCTTTAATGAGGAGTGATCTAGTCTTCCGATGAAGCATTTTTCAGCATCAAGGATATCCACAAATCTGACTGACTCCTGTCCCAGAAGATAATAGAGACAGGAGAACAGTTTTACCCTCTCTATGGATTTTTAGACCATGCCAATCGAACAGTGTTTTACAAAATTACAAAAGTAATATAAAACATTTATTTCGTGAAACATGATGATCATCATTAGAGAATACCAATGACTATCACAGAGAAAGATAATAAGTACATTTTCTGAAGGTTAGAACAGTCACCAGTAGGAAGTATATAGACATTTACCTTTAAAGCCTTCAAAACATCTGGTGGGATTTAGGTCTGTGACTGGTGTGGGTTTCTTAGCCATAACTTTGTCACCAAGGATTTTCCAGAGGTTTTCTATTTTTCAGGACTCTGGGCTGTCTATTTAATTGTTTCAATGTTTTGCTATTTAATTGTTTCAATGTTTTAATCCGTTTCAAGGGACTGCTTTACCCATTCTGTTGTGTGCTCTTAAAAGTCTTGAGTCTGTATGACGAGATAGATCCTTACCCTGTTCCATGCTCAACTGACAAGCTATTCCAGCTGCAGTGTTGAAGCAATTGCTCATGGAGTTTGTCTGCATTATCCTGTCAATTTTTGCTTCTGTCTTTTAAGGGTCACTAACCTTCTTGGGGGACTTAAATGTTGCTATGATTCAATATTCTAGAAATCACAGACTTGAAATGATCAACATCTCTTGCTATGGCTGATAGGGTCACTCTTTTGCTCTTCATCTAGACAACCTGCTTCTGGTGGGTTTCAGTCATTTTGGAACGGCACTAGCTTAATTTCCCAGCTTACCCATTTCACCACCTCTGGGATGTAGAGCTCGGATCAAACTCCAGATCTTTGCTTCATGGGTATCAGAGCAGAACAATCCAGCTTCTATCCAAATCAAGGCTGCTTATTTATTTATTCCACATAATTACATGGGACACATCAGACCAATAATAAAATCCTACATGTTTCTGGTGCTTAACACACATTTACTTATGGCTTAATAATAAACCAATTATATAAACAAAATGGTGGGAAAAAGTAAAAGAGAGATTAAACTGGTTATAATTTTCTTGTACAAAGAGTGAATGGCGGAAATTTGGCAACCAAGGCTGACCCCATCAATCTGCAAATAAAACTTATTATTAAAGGAAAAATAGTTTTAAGTCATAACTTAGTGTGCAAACTGTATGATGTATACCTTTAAATCATCATTATACATGCTGTATTTGTCCAAAAGCTGCTTCAGCATATTCAAAGCCACCTGATATGGTATACATGTGCACATTGAGACTACATCACAGCTTAACCAGGTAAAACGCTTTTGCCAAGTAATGTTAGACATTGCAGATAACAGATCTCTAGAATCAAGAAGGTATCCAGGGACACTACATACCAGGGGTTCTAAGAGGCCATCAAACCACCTGCATAACCTTTCATTATTAGATCCAATACCATAGACCAGTGGTGGCGAACCTATGGCATGGGTGCCATAGATGACACTCAGAGCCATCATTGTGGGCACATAGGCTGTCAGCCCAGCACAGAGATTGCCAGACAGGTCGACTGAATCAAGGCCTGCTCCTGCTGTCCTGGGTAGCCCAAGATGTGCTGCATTTAGCACAATTTTAAAGCAACACTTCCTTTGGCTTTTAGGGACTGCAGCATAGCTTTCAATCATATTGGTGTCTTCTGGAAACCAATAAAATTGAAAGAAGGAGGGGACATTCATATTACCATTGTAGCTTAAACAGGGAGAATCGAGGGGCAGGAGCACCAATGATAATCTAGTCCCTCAATTCTCCCTGTTCAAGGGAGGGAAGCTACAATGATAATGTGAATGTCCCTGCCTTCTTTGAATTTTATTGGTGTCCAAAAGACACCAATACGATTAAAAGCTATGGCAGAGCAGGGAGTCATAAGTTGCTGATTAAATTGCAGTTTGGGCCTCTAAATGGCTCACCATCACTGCCATTGACATAGGTCTCAAATGTAAGGGATCAATCCCTTTGTGTATCTTGGGTAAGGCATACAAGATGGGAAAAACCTGGTCTGAAGCCGTTATGTAGTCTTTCCGTTTTCTAGTCATGACACCCAGTGAAACACCATTCTCCGTTAATTTATCCAAAGTTATTTTAAACATACTGGTTTCCTAAATGTGAGGGTCAGCAACATAGGACTAGACAAAGACCTTGACATTTAGAAAATTGTGTGTTCTTGTATAATTTTGACCTCTATATTATGTAGATCAAAATTATTAGACACACAATTTCCTAAATGTCAAGGTCAGTGTGTAGTCCTACGTGAACATGTCCTAACATGAGTAAAATAGCAGTATTTCAAGTTTATTTCATTAATTGTATATATTCTAAAGCACTGAATAAAAATGTAAATGAGATAATTGTAAAAGAACACTGGTCAAAATTTCAGATACCTGCAAGTTATTGGTGTTATTCTTGCACCTGGGGATAATTTCCTTAATAATCTGTAAACCCTTTAATTCCGGTTTGAACTGAACTTTGCAAAATAGTGTTCCTTTCAAAAGTGATTGAAACCCACTGGAAGCAGGTTGTCCATATGAAGGGAAAATGGGTAATCATATCAGCCATAGCAAGAGAAGTTGGTTGTCCCAAATCTGTGATTTCTAAAATATTGCATCTTTACAACATTGCAAACCCATTCAAGTCCCACAAGAAGGCAGGTTGCCCTTGAATGACAAATTTAAGAGATGGCAGAATAATGTGTGAAATCTCCATGGGCAAATCTTTGAAACACTGCAGCTGGAATAGCTCACCAGTTCAGTGCTAAACAGTGTAAGGATCCATCTCATAATACAGTGGCACAAAATGTAAGGCAAAACACTGTAATAAAAGTGGACCAAAATCACCCCAGAGCAGCATGAAAGATTAGTGATGTCAGATGTGATGAAAAGAAAAGCAAAGGCCTGTACACTGCCAATTGTTTCTGAAAATTGAATTATAATCTTTTTCTGTGATACAGTCATTGCTGTTCTCTAATTATGATCATCTTATGAATATGCTTTATGTTGATATACTTTGGTGTTTTTGTAAAACTATGTTCTGGAGGCATGTTGTTCCCCCTACATATATAAAGCATAGGAAAGAAGCACAGAGAATAAGAATAAGAATAATAGTGGTGCAATGTCCAGGGGTTTGACTAAGCCTATTAACTGCACCCCAAAATGAAAAAATATAAAGTTCCTTTTATTCCAGTCAGTAAGCCAAACCTCCAACTCACACTTCCTTAATTTCCTAACTCCCACTTATATGGAGCATGTTTAAGTGATAAATAAATGACACAAGGACCAAGTTATTTTGGTAGAACATAAAATATATATTGGAATACAACCTCAGAACTATAAATTGTAACTATAAATTGTAAATTGTAAAATATAATTGCAGTGCATTATGTGGAAAAAAAAGTTTCAACAAAAAGGCACAGAATAATAATATTAGTAAATCTATGAATTTGTGATAAGAAACAGTATAGCCTCCTTCATGGATGACTTAAAGCCTGAAAGAATTATTTTAAGGCTAGAAAACAGCGTTCCTACACGGACTTGGGTTGGTGGCAATGCAGTAACCACACGGAAACATCTCTAGCAATTTCCGAATATAGAGGAATTGCCTCATGAACAGTCCGTTTTAAACTTTCAATATCAGGCTTTTCTTTGAGAACAGCTCACTAAGTGTTTCACATCATAATGCAACACAGTCTGTGGCTTGGCCTCTATACCTATTGTACTTTTTCATGTATGTGTTTCTCTATTTCTGAATTTGAGATGTTAGAAAACAGTTTTCCCCTTATATTCTATGTATAGAATCCATCGGAGCAGCTAACATCTACCAACATTAACTCAGAGGAAACAAACTAAAACATGAAGCAGTACACAGATAGAACATACACTGGATAATCCGGCCTATTTATTTTTGGAGTCTATTTTAGTCTGACTCCAGCTACACCAAAATTTGTTCCAACTCCATGACTCTGACTCCACAGTAATGCCTCCAGATGTACTTGATTAGAGTATTATCAAGTAGACCCATACTCTCTAAGAAATTGTAGGAGATGCTTGTTTTTTTATTCATTGAGGATAGATATTTAAAACCAGCTTGTATTGATCTTCATTGCTTCACAGCTGGAAAAGACAAGCTGGGCTACAGTATTGACATGGAACAGAGCTCAACACAAATCCTCAGATACAGTAAACCGTGTTTCTACAGTCAAATATGTAGGAGTATTATCTGGGTATTATTATAATATGACTAAGGATGACAAAAATAAGGACTCTTAAATGTACTTTTAATCTATCCCAGGGTTTTCCAAACATAAATGTAACACTTACTTTCATGTTATGAATCTTATCTGTGCCCACACTGAAGTGAATGTACACTGTGGGGGAACATAAATGTTGCTTTTAAGTTTGGGGAATATTTGACTTGGATTTTAACTGCAAAGCTACATACATTGCTTATCTTCTGTGCAGGGAACCTGTCAGAAGTAATAAACCATTACTAGTGTGTTCGCCAATTAACAACTTGCACACCTTGTTATTTTATAGCTCAAGGTGTTGGCATCATACAGAAAATCCTGAAAAACTTAACACCGCAAGAGGTCAAATATGTTGGCGCAACTGCATTTGTGCTTCTGTTTTTTATTTGCTGCCTTCCAAAACCCATAAACAAAAATGGTCTTGGTTCTTAAAGGCTTAAAGACATGTAAATAAGTTGTAAAAAGTCACCTAGGCAGAGACTCAGTATTGAAGTTAAGCCCCTTAGGGCAGTATGACCCCTCCAGTTCAAGAGTGCAGGTTAATGATGCAAGGATGTAAATTGCTATATTGAGGCGTGCTGCGATGGGGAGAACTTGACTTCCACACTAACCTTTTTGGTTACTATTAGAACATAGGAGGGAGAAGAAATGGAACAATGGTCAAATGATATATTGATGCATATGGCAGTCTCATATTTAATTCATATACATAATGGCTGTTCTACAATTAACAATTTAGAGTGCTTCTCTGTTGTGTAAGAATAACCTCCTCTTGGTGACTCAACAGTCGTGCTTCCTGCATGTATGAATTTGAAATGTTCTGCTGCTCCTAACAATTTACAGGGTGAAGCAAGTGGATAGACCACATATGTGAAGTTACAATTGATAGTTGTTTATCAATTATTTTGTTTTTGTTAAATGATTGCTATAACTCCCTTCACCATGAACATGCAACTTATTTGAAATTGCCTTTGTGGTTAAACCATGGTAAACTAAGGTGGTAAACCAAAGGATACATTGGTAAAAATACAAACAACTACAACAGCAGCTACTTGGGCAGAGATTAAGTTGGATTGTGTCAAGGGAAACAGGAAAGTGGTTGTTAAGGAGTAACTACAGTGGTAGCAGCCGCTATGGGGCCCCATCATCTGACCTGACACTAAAGAATGGAGGATGTGCACAATTATATACATATTATGCTGAACATTGTACAGCATAATATGCATATAACATATTTCTGATGTGTACATACTGTGTGATGTGTGTACATGTGATGTGTATATGCTCTATATGTTTGTATGTGTATGAGTGAAGCATTGTACATTTATGTACATAGATATATAAATCGGTGTGTATATTTGAGTGTAATATGTATATTTTTAAGCGAGAAGGGGGCCCCATTCAGAAGACTGCTATGGGGCCCTGCCTCTCCTAATTACATCAATATAAATGATTGTTAATTATATGGGTTGTCCTAACTTCAGAAGTTATCTCAAATCCATAGGGTTCCGAATCACTGAGGGAATCTAGCCTGTTCTCACTAATGGGTTAAGCTGCAGGTCAAGTATGTACCCTGCTGGCACACAGTCAGAGTGCAGTGCTATAAAAATTGAATGGAGTGGCACAACTTGACCCGCTGTTGCATCCATTAGTGAGAACGGGACCCCTTTTATCCTAATTGCTAGTTATCTCATTTTCTACCAGATGTCGGACACTCACCGATCAGGAAGCTATCTCCTTCCCTGTGGAATGGGTTTGACATCTGAATTTGGGACAACTGCTTTAAGGAGGGCCTTTTACCTCCCCTGAAAATTCTCCTTCAGTAAATTCTTACATTTCTTGTGCATTTACTATTCTGAATCATCTTATTACTATTGGTTGTGTAGTTAATTTTTTGTTCCTTTAGGAATCTATGAGTTAGCCAACTGAGTGTTACCAGTTGTGACTGTGAAGACACACCTTTATCTAGTAACCCACTTACTCAGCTGTCAATCAATTTCAGACCATTCTTCAATGCTAAAGATATCTTGAAAAATGTAGCATAAGATGATCACCTCCGAAAGAATACATGATTTTGTGATATTGAAGTGCTATTTTCTTAGTGAGGCTGCATTGTGGCTGTGATGTTGGCTGCTGCCTGTTGATGGTTTGCTAGAATGACATTAGATTGTATTTCATTTGCATTATGAATACTGGAGTCCTTAAAGGGGATTTCCAGGGGAAACATTTCAATGGTCTATTCATAAAATTGTTCATTATTATGAGTTAAGTAGGTGAATGAGAATGGGGATCAGCTGATGGCAACAGCTGTGCCCCTATACAGACTTTAGTACTTCATCTGAAGCTCCTTATAATAAGTTAAAGAAAAGTCTGCAGACATACAGCATTGGAGAGAAACACATCTATATATTTCATGATTTTTCCTAGAAATATCAAGTAGAGAACAGCATGATTGCAAAGAAATTTCAAGCGATTAAGTGAGCACTTGAGATTTTGAGATGTTATTTGCTGGGGCAAGCATGTTCCTTGGTAACAGGTCGTCATCCTATTACTTGGTTAAATAGAAAGGAAGATATGTGAGGGCTTCATGACTACTATACTAAGTAAAAATGAAAAATTTATATAAGGTACTAGAACATCTGTGCCAGAAGAATATGTAATCAGATAATGCTAGAGGCATTAACGAACGGGTCATTATAAGGGGCAGATTGTGACCTTTGACAAGGTCAATTTGTTGTAGTCTTTTTAAAAGGGATAAGAAAAAAGTTTTGTACTGTGTTAGTCGAAAAGAAAAAATCCTTTTGTTCTTAGTAGGTAAAATAAAAAAGCCATCTTTAAATGAAAATAGGTCTGATAGCTTTATATACTACTTAGGCCCCTGCCCACAAGCTTTTTTCTCGTGCGAGTCCAATGTGATCCGTTATCGCATTAGATTCGCACAAAGCTCTGACACACATTAGTTTTCTTTCTCGTTGCAATGTGTCAAATGTAGAGCATGTCCTACTTAGATATGAGTAGGAGGAACAAAAAAAACGTCCATACGTCTATGGGTACATGAGAAAAACTGACCGCACTAGAAAGATCCTCCACACGTTTCAAGGAACTTGCTGAGAGCAGAGAGAATCTGACACAGGTGAAAGATGATTTGTTGCCTTCAGAGTTACCATAAATAAGGAAACTTCTACACCAATCTCTACATCAATGTCTGACCAATGCCAAGATGTCTAGGTATATCTTGGAAGAAAATAGTCAAACCAGTAAGTCTCTTCGAAAAGTAATAGAGTCCGAACTGTAGATCGGTCCATTTCAGAACAATTGTTCATCATCAGTTAAGTATTGGTAGCTGGTTTGGCTCTGTGATTGCCTTTGTGGGCCACCTTTTCAAACCTATGGAATCTTACAGATCATGCATGCTATGTTTTCAGTCAGTCTGTCTATGTCTTCAGGCACAAATGTGTTAGGAGTTTGGCTTTTTTTTAGTGCAGACAAAAACTGGTGTAGGGGCTTTAATAAATGTCGGCCACTGTCTTCATCCCCTAAATAAATAAAATATTAAATCACACGTAAGATTTATAGCGGTGTCCCTAATAACCGGTAACCTTAATGGCAATGAGAGAACTGCAGCTCATCTTATAGAAATCAAGCTCTCCCATAGCTATTTAAATTGAGAAATAGAACCAGAATACGCTGACACAAAAGTGCTAAAATAAAAATAAATAAATAAATAAATAAATAGGGTGTGGTTGCTTGCATTCATACTTAATTCTGTTTATGCTCATGAGGAAAATGCTGATGCTTTCTGCTTGAATAAAGGTAGAGTTTTCCTTTTTCCATCCCGTAAAACGTATTTGCATATTTCTTTCTGAGAATCCATAGCATAGCGTGCATGACTGTAGTAATCTTTGCTATTATTGGCTGATGTCTACTGTAGGGACAATAGCACTGCACTGTACTATTATGGAACATGTTATTAAGAAGGTCAACTGGATATTAATAATCAACAGAATACATGGAATACATCCAAGAAAAGGAATCAGTTCTAGACACAACTGTAGTATTACATGTAGTATTTGATTTAAACACTGATTAGACATTGCCCCTTTCTTAAAATGGTTGATTTATTTGTAATACCTATTATATCCACATGATGTCAGCAGTGAGCAATGTCTCCAGAAAAACTACTTTGGATACAGAGAATGTTGCAGATATGTTTAAAATGTAAAATATTAAAATCGTAAAGGTATGTAATTTGTACTTTTTGTACAATTTTATTATATAATATCTCATTTTACAGACTAGTGTTGTAGAATTGGAATAACTTGGATTTTAGGGAAAACAACTATTGTACCTGTAATATATTTCTTTCTGTTATTTTACATAATAATATCAATAAGTAATTATAAGGCATTTATGAAGCGGTCAAACACATGAAAGATCCTATAGGTAAGACATTATCTCTACCATCATCTGTAGAACAAGTTCACTACTAGACATCATCATTTTCTTCAGAGCTTATTTTAGAAATTAGGTTTTCTATTCCACACTGGACAAACTATTTCTGGATAGAAGTGGATGGAAAGGGATGCAGAGTGTTGAAATTAATTATGTGCATTTTGAGGGGAGCTGAGGTACAAGGGATATCCCACAGGGGTCTGTCCTAGCTATTTTACTATAGAAAACCAAGTTATTTAGAATGTCTATTTTAGAATGTCTATGTTAAAAGGCTTGTCTTTCTTCCAAAAACAGTGGCACACCTGACCACGGTTTGTGCTGGTATTGCAGCTGAGCTGTATAGAGACGAATGGAGCTAGATTGCAATACCACCCACTTCCCATGATCAGGAGAGGAGTTGTTTTTGGAAGAAAGTAGCCATATTTTTCCACCTACAGACAACCCCTTTAACTTTATTAAGGTAAGATAATTATGAATCGATGTGTCAGAGCTCTTTGACCTCTCTCCTCCTTTGCTCCTCAGTTTTTGCAGGAGAAAGTTTCTGTAGATCAGTTCTTCTTGCTCTCTGAATAGGGAATGTGTCATTCAAGACAATGGTGCTGAAGGACTCCACCACTCAGCTTCGGGGGCAATGTCCAGCCAATCCATTTATACTGTGCCTGTAATTGTCTATACTAGTTCTCTGTGATTCTCTGCAATATTCTGCTGTTACTTTGTGTGCATTTTTGTCTTTTATCTAGCATAAGGAATAAGGCCCACCGCCCAGTTGTCACTTGCAACAGGTTGTGGGATGCTGGGCACCAGATATGGGAAGTGTTTCCTGCAGTTCTTTGAACACATGCAACTTCTAAAAACGAAACCTACCATCATAAATCTACCTATTAAAGGGGTTGTCCAAGTTTCAAAATATATCTGGGCCGGGGGGATATAAAAACCAAAATAGACTTATAGTAAAAAAAGAAAGGTAAACAGGTCCTCACCAAGGTGCGAACTTTAATGGTAGTCGACAGGGCAGGCAAAGATGTGCCGGACATGCCACAAATGACTGATCGTTTCGAGCTACGAGCGCTTTCTCACAGACCTGAGAAAGTGCTCGTAGCATGAAATGGTCCATGGTTTGTGACGTGTCTGGCACTTCTCTGCCTGCCCTGCTGGCTACCATTAAAGTTTGCACCTTGGTGAGTGACCTGTTTACCTTTCTTTTTTTCTTGCCGCTTGTTTTGTTGCCAAACGGAGTGCACCACTGAAGCATACTTAGACCATTGCAGATGGTCCTCAAGTTCAGTCATCGGAAGGCATGGTGGGTGTGAAGAATGCAGTTGCCTGCTTTTTTGCTCTTAGATACTTTGGTCCCAAAATAGACTTATATTCACCTTCTCCAGACGCTACTGGGGTTTGGTGTAGCTTTTGATCCCACTGCCTGGGGAGGCTTCTACATGCCTCAGTAGCCTAATAAGCATATTAGGTAGGAAGTTTAGGTTAGAAAACATCAAATGATTAGGTAAAGGTAGATTGGGGCTTAGTAGGTTAACAGGAACCTACTATGAGATCTAGTTTAATAGGTAGATTTCTATTTGTAGGTTTGCTTTAAATGTTGTATGACATTATGGATGGTAGAAGCACCATCCTCAACTGAAAGTAGATTTCTCTTTCCACAAGGTTAATTTTAATTTGGTGCAATTTATTTATCAAGAGGAAAATTATTCGAAATGTCACAACCTTAAATTGCCTCAGTATTATGTTATGCAACAATTTGGTATCATACATTAATTCTATATTACTTGTATTTGTTATCAGTGTTAGACACATAAAAGAATAATAAGTTGATGTCTAAAATAAAGAAAGCCTTAGTTTTTTCCTTCAAAATAAAGAAAGCCTTAGTTTTTTCCTTCAAATTCAACATCCTTTATATATTTATTTACCAATAAATATTTATTGTGATTGTACATCTACTGGAACGATATTTCAGTTAAATTTATGAATGACAGAGCTTAAGCTAACTTCATATTGTTTATAAATTAAATAGAATCACAATATAGAAAGCTCCTTAGCTCCCCCTAATGGAAGCAAAAGCCACTTATATTGTTGACCTGTAATGGTACAGAAAAAATAAAAAGTGATACCAATACATATCATGTTTAAACCTCTACTAGGGTCTTTGCTTCCTAGTCCCATTTAAATACACAGGGTGTGTGTAAATTATCCTATGTGTAGAGATGGCACCTTGAGGTAGAGACAAGGAGACCCAACTGTTTATTATGAAGCAGGATTAAGATTAAAATGGTGCCAAAATCTGATCTAAATAAAATGGTACTTTTTCCATATGTTTTCTGTGGATGTTTAATTGAGATTGATGAAAATAACATACCATTACCCAACACAGAAATAACCATATGGCATTAGAATGCTTAGTTTACTTCATAAATACATTTCTTCTTGTTTTGAAAAATAAATATTTTCTGCAATACCTATTCGACTGTCTTCTGATCGGTCATTAACCCCTTAAGGACCAGGCCCTTTTTCCTTTTTGCGTCTTTATTTTTCACTACCCACCTTCAAAAATCTATAACTTTTTACATTTTTACATTTTCAAAGTATTGCTATTTAATATTCTATGCCGTATACTGGAAAGCAGGAAAAACATTCAGAATGCAGTGAAAATGATGAAAAACACATTTGCGCCATTTCTTGTGGGCTTGAATTTTATGTCTTTCACTGTGGGCCCTAAATGACATGTCTACTTCATTCATTGGGTCAATATGATCATGTGGATACCAAATTTGTATAGGTTTTATAATGCTTTCATACAATACAGCCAAACTTTACACCAGTTAACTGCTACCTTGCCAGGGCAGTCTCTACAGCTGCAAGTACATAATTCCGTCATTTCTAGATAGAAGAAAATTACTAGAGGGTCCCATGACTCCCCTGACAGCTTTAAACTGCACCAGGAGGGCGTATTCAACAACTACCAGCCTACAATTGTACTTAGGCAGGCGTGTTGCCACTTACAATCTGCTTCTCTACCTTATTTATATTATTTATCTTGTTGCTGAATGTGTCAGCAGTAATCTAGAAAATCCCAGGGCTTATTTTTTACGCCAGAGAGGCTACTTTTCACGATTGAATTTTAGCCAATGTCGATACAGGGCGGGTCGCATACTCAAGGACACCGACTTACAGACAAACACATAGTTAAAGATGGGGACCCCCTTATACACTGTGACTGGTTTACCTCCGTCGGACCCCTCCGTACTTCCATTAGAGTAAGGAACGGACTGCCACACATTACCGTTTTGCTTCATTCATTGTCTAGGATATGACGGAGGATCCGTGGATAGGGGCCTTCTAAATTGCATTGTGGGAAAACCCTTAGGAAACGGTGATGAAAGGAGGCCTAAATCATGGTTGGGTAATCAAGAGGAAGTTAGTTGATAAATCACTAACGGGTAGGGGGGGTGAACTAATAGAAACACCCCGTTAAAACATTTTTATAATAACTTATAAATTACTTATATTGAATAACTACTAAGATAATTTTCTTTTACATAGCGCACACAGATCACACAGTGCTGCGCATCGAGCCTTGCCAAATCGGTCCCCTGCCCCAATGGGGCCCGCAATCTAATCCAACTACTAGATGTTTTTTGGAGTTGTGGGGGAGGAAAACCAGGAGACAGACTCAGCATGAACCACAGAAGGAGAGGAAACCCATGACACAAGGAGATAACCTTACAAAATCTGGCGGATGTGCCCTAGGACTTGAACTTGGGGGGTTGCCAAGACTGCAAAACGATTTGCTATGTGTATCAATTAACATTTTTTGTTTGCTTTGCTGGTTTTCTTCCAACCTAGCTATTCGGGTAAAACATAGCCGCGGGGATAAAGGGAGGAGGGCGGGAGAAGAAGGGGGACGCGGGGGCAAAGAGAAAACCTCGAAACCACCGCCAGGACGCTAACGAGAAAAGCGGAGGGCAAAAAAGCGGGGGTAAAGCAAGGCAGTAGTAATGAATAAAAGTATTATTTACATTTGATAAAGAAAATTGTAATGTTTTTTCAATATTATAATGTTTTTCCATTTCCATGCCCTTATGGATGAGTATTTTTCCTTTACACTCCTATTTACATGATTTTAAAATTTTTTTAAGATTTTGTGCAGTGGGTGCCATCTTACACAAGATGATACATTAACAATTGAAAACATGGTGGATCAAAAAAATAATGGGTTCAAATTTGCCATTACATTTCAGCCATTTTTATCCTTCCAATTTATTTTTTTCCATGTGTCAGTTACCTCTGGCAGATGATGCATTATTATTACCAGACTTCTGAATGTGAGGGTTTTTTAAAATTGTGTTTGAAAAAAAAACGTTACGGATGTAAATGCTTAGGAACAACAGCTAGGGTTGCTCATGGGGGGTTTTGTTTATATTTGAAATTCTTGCCCAATTCCTGCAATATTGACATCAGTGAGCAAAAAATAGAGGAGAAAAATATAAAAGAGGGGGGCGGAGGGGGGGATATGGTAATATAGGCTCCAAATATAATGGAGGCCACAGAGGAAACTTTGATGTTGAGAACAAGAGAAGGTTGGATAAAAAAACAAAGACACTTTGGAACCGAGTAAGAGGAAAAGAAACGGGAAGACATAAGTCAGATGACAAGAATCGTCAAGACATAAAGCCTGAACAGGAACATGTAGAATGCCGAATAGGAAAGCCACATGTAGCAATTGCAGCCTGCCCAGCCCCTGTAGCACACAGCCTGCCAGCCCCTGTGATAGACTGCAGAATGCAGCTGCCCAGCCCATGAGGTATACAGCAAGCCCAGCCACCTGTAGCATGCCGCCGCCCAGCCCCTGTAGCATCCAGCTTGCCCAGATCCTGTAGCATGCAGCCTGCCCGGCCCCGTGTATACAGCCAGCCCAGCCCCTGTAGGTGGCCAACGGAGCATCGGAGAAAGGAAGAGACCCTAAGGGTGGTTGAAGTCAGAAAGAGGAAGGAAAGGAGGAGTTTTGACTTTAATATTTGAGTTGACTCGGAGTGTAAAGCCGAGTTAGTTAGGGTTTTGAGCCCCATTTGTGCTGATGAAACAATAGGATTATAATCAAGTATATATGGTAATTATTTGTTGGCGACTTAATGTTTACCCTATATAGGACAGTGGTATGGACAAAAACCGTCAGGTTCTTCAAAGACAGCAGTTTTTTTCATTTCAATAAACCAAAGATCATGATCTTCTACAAATAGATTCAAAGCCCACAAGAAGGAGGCGGCACTCCTGGACCTTATCTTAACTGGGACAGTTCTTAGCAATGAATATTACACTACCGTTGTAGACACCTGGAGGAGCATGCTAACCACAAAATCACAGATTTTTGAATTCTCCTTCCACTAAGACTGTAAAGTAGAGGACAATCACACTCTCAAGACTCAGGAGGGGCGACAGAGGGCACATTTTTCAACAGCTAAGGGGGACCTCAATGGGTTTAATTTTTAAAGTAGGAAATGGTATCAAAAATAAATCAGCACAAAAAAAACATGTGTAAAACTGTCATGTTAAAAAAATACCAGATGGGAAAAAGCACATAATCGAAACAAGGAAACAAATACATGTGTTTAACTAGACTCGTAAGGGAGAGTAATAAATGAGAAAGATTACGTTTGATTTTTAAGTTGCATAAAAACTTGTAGTGAGGAGGGTGTCAAAGGAATGCAGAGGAGAGGAGGAATGGAGAGAGAGAAAAGAAAAATTTAATTCTGTAAACAACAGATATAGGGCCAAACAAAAAAAAAGAGAGATTGAAAGGAAATATTTGCCAAGCGAAGAGAAAAGTTAAACAAAAATATCCCAAATTAATTTTCAAATATATATAATCATTGGAACTTAAAAACAGGTGTGTGCACCCTAAAAAAAAACATTGGGCGGGCATTGGTGGAGGAAGGAGGAAAGTGGTGGAAAGGGGCAATATATTGAAATCGACCTTCTTCTTTGCTTAACCAGGAAAAATCCCATGTGGATGACATGAAAATCCTCTTTTAAATGCCTGATGTTGAACAACAGAAAATAAAGTTGCCAATGTCACTGTGAAACCACTATTTCAAAAAAGAAAAGAACCACCGGGAACCCCCCCAGATGGGCAGGCACCCACTTGATTACTAATGGAATTATTTAACTACGATAGACACCCCACCTATTATTTTAATATCAGTATAAAGAGTCAGTAGGGAACAACAGTTATGTTCCCAGGTTTGGCACATTACAATGTGGGAAATGGAAATTGAAAAATCTAATAAAATAAAAAGGATCAAAAATGGGGGATTTTTAACCTTTGTGTGTGAGTATTATGTGGTTTTGTGGGGAAATTATTTTGAGGTGTGGTTAGAGATGCCAATCCGGAGTATCTCACTGTACATAACCCTTATAATACAGATGAGCAGATATGTAACTTCAGTTCAAGGGCAGGGTTCAGGTTTGGGTGCGTCATGCGCAACAGTTTGGGGGATCTGCGGCTTTCATGGAAAAGTGACAGCCATGGCTGTGATGGCCATGGGTTGCCCCCTCACTGCCTGGATTTTTCTTTTGTTTAATTTTTGTTTTCTTTATGTTACAAAGTTTTATCAAGACAAGCTTCTATCCAGACAAGTTTTATGCGAGATCGGTTTCCTGACAGACTAAACTTGTTCGGCTACTTTTTGAGGATGAAGTTCTAGGACTAGGGACCTGGGGGACCCACTGTGGAATTGTCTATATAGGACTTTTTCAACTTTTTCAAGGAATTTTGATATGGGATTAAATGATCATCACAAAGGTTGTACACCAATCATTTTCAGTTCGTTCGTTGTCTACAGCGGGGATGAAGGCTGACAGAAGGCAGGCTCAACCTTAACTGTCCAGATATAGACAAAGGTGAACAACGTGATGTGATCCTCTCTTCACTAGGTTTGTTTTTGGGTATGGGTCCACAATGGGGGAATTCATCGGGGCTTGTAAAAAATTGGAAAAGAAGGATGAATTTAAACGGTAAGGAAGGCCAGGGATGGGGAGGGACCATTAGAAGTGTGGTCTAGTAAAAAGTAAATATCAGGTTGATGGGCACATTAATGGCCATTTATAAATGAAGAGGAACAGCATTGGGGGGGGATTTGAAAGTCGGTTTGGTATTGTTACAGTGTCGGTTCTCAGGAAGAAGCGGGCAAAAAATATTCAGTGGAGAGAACAGACAGAGGCATTATACAGTATGGGGGGATAATCAACTGTATAATCAGGACTTTTTTTTAATGGACACCGTAACTGTGGTCTCTTTCAAATTAAGAGTAGGTAGCATTTTTGTTAACTTTTACCCAGATATTACCTTTGCTTTAAATCAATATGCTTTTCAAACTCTGAACATTCTAAAACATCCATCCATTGTGTTTGTAACAGAAAACCATTATTCATTCAATAGACCTTCTCCAAGTGACCACCACCAGGATTATAATTGTGATGAGCATCTCCCGTCTTCTTAAACCTTTACAGGTTTAATTACCCGCCTAAAACCAGACAGCTACAATGGTACTGTCGGCATTTTACCAGTGCAGAATTAACCCTTATCAGCACTTGCTCCACACGTGTCTTTAGTGTGTGATTGAAAAAAGATGGGGGCCTTCAGATTACAATTAGGCAATGGTTGGACCCATGGACCCTACCACTGAGTTTAATGTTCTTGGTTATTTGGGTGCATTTTGTCTGTGGGTCTACATGATATGTGGAATTAAGGAAGAGATAGGGAAAGAGATAAGGACTCAGCATGGAGGTTAATAAATAGACGAATCAAAAGCCAACTAAGACAGTCTTAAAAAGTAATATAATGTCAAGGATACAAAACGTAAAGATAAGATATCGCTTTGGCGTTGAAGACTGTGAAAAACTCAAAAGTTAATCTTCTCTTGACACATGCCAAAATGTGATTAGACATTCAGTGTTATATTTAGGTTATAACGTCAGTGATTTAATATTCTAATTGGTGTATATATTACAATGGCAAAGATTTAACATGGAGTTTTAAAGTAATATTAAAAATGTGGGTTGTGATTAGAAAAATGGACTGACTTTTAAAACAAACAAAAGATTGTGTTTTTATTTACTATGGTTATGCACCTATCCACACCATGAGTGCCCCCTTGTAAATAGACCAAGTGATCCACCCTAAGAATCGATGTTGATGTTTTTGTTTTTGTTTTTTGTTTATTAATTTCCTGTTTTTTCACTTGGATAAAACTTGCGACAGACATGTTAGTATATTTGTGAGACAAGCGGGTCTGCCTGTTGTCTGACCTAAAATATTCACCATTCCTTGCACAAGGTTTCTCTGAACATTATCCAGCTAAACCATTTGTTGACAGTAAAGAATGGAAAAGCCATTTAGAGGAACCCACAAAGATATGTGAAGCCAAATTCCCTGCCCTGGAATAATCTGATTTGCTTATGGGACATTGGCACCAGACCTGTGTTAGGACAAAGGTTGCACAAGATTTACAATAAAGGCCAGATGATTAATCTGGTTAAAATCAATAAGATAATTATACTATTTCCAATCACAAAAATAGAATTGTAAGATTATTACTGTATATTTGTAAATTTTTGTATTAACGGCTCCATGAAATTCATTGGGGCCTAAAACAACTTATATTGCTTATACAATAAACAAAAAATGTTGTAGCACAGCTAGGAGTGAGGACTTAGGAGAGCAATTCCAAACAATATCATTGTTCATGCTGCCTATTCCTATGAGAGTTTCAGGCTACTGCATCAAAAGATTCTAATGAAGAGGGGGAAGGGCTTTCCTGGTGGTGACATCACGCTACAGAGAAATGAGACCCGAGTGTCCCCTTTATTCCCACAATTGATGAGCGCTACTCCTTTATGCAAAAGCACAAAGCAGCCTAGCCAATCTCGACACATGCATGAAATGCCAGACTGAAAGTTCTTCCATTAGCCTGCTGCTGTTAACAGGAGGACATAGACCTTGACTGACCATGGAGCCCTGCCACTTAATACTCTGGAATAAAAATGATATACTATTGGTTGTGTGATTTAGGGCTCCAGATGGAAGAGGAGGGGAGAAGGAGCACCACTGGGGAAGTAATATGTCACTTTAGACTTCCTTCTCAAGTGAATAGAAAGCAATGGAAAAGAAAAAAGCGGGGCCAGTGGAGAAAGGGGAATTCTGGGGGGGGCAGCAAGTGGTAGGAAAAAAAGGAGGGACAGGAAGGAAACTAGGAACGGAGAAGAATGGGAGGCATCGGAGGAGGAAAAGAAGAGGACATGAGAAGGAAAAGCGGTAGATAAAGAAGTAGTGGAAAAAGGGAGGTGGAGAGGGGAGATATACCTTCTCTTTTCTCCCTAGCAACGGTTAGCTATAGAAAAAACATTAGAAACTTTACAGTTATGCTTTAAGTGATTGTATATAACACTCGTAATTATGATAAGGGAATAGTTTCTGTTCAACAAGACAGAACTCTGAGATCATGAGAACGAATTAGACCAGTGGTATGTTGTTATGCAGCTATTAGTCTATACACGAGACTTAAAAGAATGGAACGCTCCCATCGAAAAGCTCCCGTATTAAAAAGAGGTAGCCAAAAAATGCACACTAGATCCATTTCACGCTTTCAGGATCCTTATCATACATTTGTTGTGGGTAAACATTAGTAAGAACCTTGCAAAGGCACTTTTGCCTATTCTTCAAGGGTAGGGTTGAGGGACAACCAATTGATGCATGTTGGAAGTTCGGTTAAAGGAAAACTACACACAACGGATCTACCTAATAAGGTAGATGGGGTGGTAGGTGCCTCTATGTATGTGGGTGCCGTGTTGGTAGGTTTCCTTTAATGATCAGATATTCTTATTGTGAAATTTTAATGATTTTATCAGACAACAATTGACATGATCGGGCATTAAACCTGTTAGTCACCTCAGTTGGATTTGAAATTCTTGGACATCCGATGGCAACTATTTTACATGATCTGGTCGGTAAGAGGTTATGTGGCTTGTGAGTGGTGTATACATCTGTGTGCCCATCCAGCCATGACAGGGGGAAGTGGTATGCAGAGGGGGGTACATACAGTTACTGAAGTAATGACTGCAATATCCCTATGTCTACGGAAGCATATTACATGGGCATCACAGGAGGCCTGAGTTCTGCTGCCACTCGGGTCACGTGACAATGGCTTCTGGTGGCAAACCCCAAACTTTAACAGGTAAGTATAATATAGGTGACCCCATACTAGAATTTTATAAGATCCGTTAATTTTGGGGTTAGTGGCTAACCCCTTTAAGCAAAATATTTTGTTCATACCCATATGACTAATTAGAAAAACTGTTTTTATGACGGTTTTATAAATCTTTTATAAGTCTTATGATGTAGATTCTCTTCAGACACAGAATGATATATAAATCTCGTATAATTTATAAGAGGGCAATCGGCTGAACTTAAGTATAAAGACAAAAAAACCCATATGAATAAATGAGTATAATGAAAGCCAAATGACAGTCTTGTGCAGAACTTAAAAAGGTTAGATGACAGATTCTAAGCTATGTCTGCTGTGTTACTGGAGTTTGCCACCAGGCAAAACAGTTGTTTACAAGAGTAAGACACACATGGAACCATACTATAATATGTTTCCCTGCTGTGAAGATTTGTTTTTCATAGGTAAGACAACCAATAGGGGGTAAAGAGGTTTTTGATTCTACTCACAGAAAAGAAGATGCACAAGTGGCAGACAGAACTCCCACTTAACAAAACCTACTGCCAGCTCTGCAGCTAGAAAATGAAAAACAAATGCATCAATAGTTGGACCTCAAGCCCTACTATTATAGCGACCGATAATGGATTTTACGCAATGGCCAGATACTATTACATTAAGACACATCATAGTTACTGGAGATACGGCAATTAATTTGCAGCTTTCCATAGGTAATTATAAAATTTTCCTCTGCGTAAGTGTTGATTATAAGAAAACCAAATCAGTGTGTGTCTGATAAGAGAAGGATGACATCAACCACCCTACGTTTTAGATTGGGTCTCCCTTGAAACCTTTTGTTGGCAGCTAATCGAATGTTAGCTGCTATGTTAACAATGCAGTCCACAGCAGTGCAATGATTTGCGCACTACTCAAGACCAAGATTCTAATGACTGCAGATCGTAGCACAATCATTAGAACTGAAATAATTGTGCTTACAGAAACGTCTCAGTGTGGCCCGTGCGTAGATAGCCCTAGTCATGGGTAAAGCTTAACTCTAAGGGAAGCCAAGCAATCTAAGGCCACAAACAAATCTGCATTTTGTCTTGAAGCTGCTTGGCTTGTATCTTCTGATCATTGATGTTGTGGCACAACTTGAGCCTCATTTCACTGACAGGATTCTCCCTTCCCCACACATCACACTCTTATTTTACTATCTGTGCATTTAATAAATCATATTAAAAACATTCTTATGTCTAGTTCCAATTGATGTCTAGGTGACAACATGTTTAACAAAACAGCGTACATGGAAACTAGGCTGCATTTACATCAAATGCTAAGGATACACCACAACATCAGGATTCAAAAAAGTTAGTAATATCAATACATTTCTATGACAAAAACAGCAAACCTCTGAAATGTAAAAAAATAATTACAAGGAAGATAGATACAAGTCATGAAATAAGCAGGAGAAAAGCCGTATTTTCCTTATTTGGGAGATAAGTAATATTTAGAGGATTTCGAAGGTGTATGAGGTTCTTTGTCACTCCGACACTGGGAGATAAAGGTAGTTGAAAAAAAACCAAATATAGTTAATAATAATATTATTAATAATTTCCTTTATTTATATGCCACACAGACGTATGCAGGCTACAAAGAGATTGCCAAATCAGTCCCTGGTCCCCAATGGGGCACAGCAATCTAATCAACACCAGTAATATGTTTTGGGTGTGGGAGGAACCCTCGTTAAACACAGAGAGAACATACAAAACTCTTTGCAGATGTTTGACATGGGAACTTAACCCATTTCCCCAGCGCTGCAAGGCTGTAAAGCTATCCACTAAGAGCCCCCATGTGACCATTATTGTAATTGTTTAGTATTTCCAATATGTATTTCAACTGTCTGAGCT
Organism: Engystomops pustulosus; assembly: GCA_019512145.1. Classification (NCBI taxonomy): domain Eukaryota; kingdom Metazoa; phylum Chordata; class Amphibia; order Anura; family Leptodactylidae; genus Engystomops; species Engystomops pustulosus. Next base: position 124,122,364 of record CM033647.1, read on the forward strand.
CTGGTTCTGGTAACTTCACATAGCCACAATTGAGCGATGTAAGATGAGATTCTTAACGTTTTATAGGACAAAGCATGGGTGTATTTACTGTAGAACAAAGATAGGGGTGTGAAGTGACTCTCCCCCTCATCTCTAAACTTTGACTCATCGAAGGACAAAAATATGACTCTATCCAACTCATTTTTACTCTACTTTGGAAGTAATATTTTTTCTAGGTAAACGACACAATTTCACATGAAAAAAGGGGAATACCCTACCTGAGCATGTTAGTAGTTTTTAAATGGGGTTGCAATAATATGTCTAGGAATAACTTTTTAATTAAACACAACAAACTTAAATAAAGCAAACCATTCAGGAAAGATAATGATTGTGTTCTGGCTCTGCAATTTCAACAACAGTTAATATGTCCTAAATATTGTGTAGTTATTGTTCCAGGGAGATTATTAATTCCACTGAATGAGATACCACTATTCAGTTAATTAAATGCTGTCATTGAAGCTCTTTGTGAGGTCAATTTGCAAAGTGTGCCAGTGCTGATGAACTACATCTCCCTGTGCTGGGACAGCTGGGGTTTCTCACTGTGACCCATCTGTGGTTAACTAGATCTAGTGTATTAATAGTCGTAGCATCATCTAGAAATTAAACGTTCAGCTGCTTCTCAGTCATGTGAAGCTGGCAATTACCAAGATCTGTGACCCAATTTTTGCAGCTCCAGTTAACACCTAAGATCACCTGACAAAAAGATTCCAGCTTTCAACAAAATCCTAATGCAACAATATACATAGGTTCTATTTAGGATTGTCAGATACAAAACCACTGTCATATGCAGAAAATAGATGTTTGGTTAGCAGACTCTATAATGAATTAAAAATTTTAGGATTTAGATACAGTGTCTCACTGTGCCACAATGTGGCTGCCCGTCAATTCTTACGTTTCAGACACAGATTGGGTTAGACAAAAAAAGAGGTACATATTTTAGAGTCAATTTGTTATGGCATACAGGATCTCTCAGTTCCAAATCACCATCGTGAAAAAAAAGTTCATAACAACTTGCGTTGTTTGTTTCTTGCCTTTTATTATCCAAAAAAAAACATTAAACAGATAAATATCTTCTTAATAGTCATTTTTGTTGTAATATTATTCTGCACACAGTCTTTAACCAGCAATTCAGACTCAACATTCATATACTTAGTCCATGTAGGTATACAGTATTGATATATACTGTATATATATCCATGTAAGTATACCTTCCCAACTCCCAATTTTTTTTAACCATTTGATTTTCGGCAATTAACAGTGCCATATTCACATGAAAATGACTTGAATAGCACTTGCATCAATCGTTTAACATTTATCCTGGGGAATACTGTATCTGCAAGTAAAATATATGGGTTCAAATTTAGATTTAAAGTTGCACCCAGTGCGCCCAATGACAAGGGGTGGGAGTCGAGGGCTGAGTGTTATTATAATTGATAGATTTTTAATGTTATGTGACACATATTTTTAGTCGTACATCCATGTATATTTCGCAATATTCCACCGTCCTAAATTTTTGTTATCTCCCCCTGTATAGTATCTGTTAACAATGTAGCCCCAAAGGGAAGTTCAATGTATAGAATGCCCTAATCTGTGCACACTCTCTTGCTTAATGAAATCAACCATTAATATTAAACTAAATTAACCAAACATGCTACCTAAGTCCTCTCACCCTCATCCCCTAACGGTTCTTCTGTAATTCTGGACTATACAACGGATCGCTGTCGAAAAAGTTAGAAAAAGCAGGCTGCGAGCACAGGATGTGATGTCCACTTACTTCGGGCTCTTAATTATTCATGCCTCCGCATGACGTCACCTCCTTTTCAATATGGGAAGAGGGAGAATCTATCATGCAGTAGGCGTTAATTAATACCTCCTTAAGGATAGACGTTCTGCGATAGGCATGGATAAAGAACAGACTGAGTCAGTGGACATCAAGTCCCCTCTCTCCAGGCTGGCTTTTCTAATGCCTCCATTCTATCAGGGCGGCCTTGTAACATCTTCAAAAATATAGAACATCTCCATATTCTTTCTCCAGCACAGTACAACCAATGTGTGCTCACCGCACCCAGTGACCGGCACCATAGGCAATACGTAGTGCCAATATCCACCACAACTGGGGCAGTTCTCAATTACATTGTGGAATGCCCCTAAATTCTCTTCTTATCACAGAGATCTGGCGTCTCAAGTTGAAGAAGACAGCAACGAGATCATGATAAGAGGACTACTATTTAGTAAGTTTTAGGTTAATTAGTTACTGTTAATTAGTTCATTTAATCCCAGTACATAATGGATTACATGAATGGAAGGAAAAATAACCCCCATTGAGCCTAAAATTGAATTGAATTAAGTATTCCTTTGATTTTTATCTACAACCCAATAAAATAAGTACCACAATGATCAGCGTTTAACATAGATTCTATGGTGGTGCTCGATTTACTTTAACGTTATGAACTGGGGGTGAGTTGCATGAGTACAAATGGAACAAAATTAGCATTTTGACTGGGATATTGATAGAATCTATGAAGAAAGCTTCTATAGGTGTCATCAATTGCAGTTGACCTAGCCATACATTACATTAACAATTATGTGAAAGTGAAGTCAAGCACTTGTCCAAAAAAAATTTAGCGTTATCAATATAGGCAGAGGCAAGCACAGTAAAGTGGTGAAGAATATTATCGATAACTTGTCTTGTTGTAAATGTTGGAGTATAATTCCAAATCCAGATAGGAAGCTGCATATGGAGCATATATGGCATGAATGTTATTAGTAAAGCCGGGCGTAACTAGTAGAGCGGCCCACAGAAGACTTCCTGAATGAGGGGCCCCTTCACTGCTAAAAGTATACTGTAATCCCTTTTTCCACACAAAGATTTCTTACCTGTATACATAAACATTACACAGTTCTTCACTCATTACAATCAGATATATACACTCTTACACCATTATGATATATAGAGTTATACAATCACATATACACCCACATACAGTATATACACTCCATTCCCATAAAAACTACAAGCAGATGCACATACAGATATGACTTCTTTTGATTATTATCAATGGTCTGTACTATTCAGTCTGTGTGGTTGTTATACAACAAAATTGTTAAATATTGGAATATTTTTACTAATGTATACCTATAATGTATAAAAACTGCATTATAATATAGTCTCTTGTTGTACCACTATATATTGACTGCCACTGAGCTTTCGTCAAATGCAGACTATGCTTTTGGTTAGCACTTGAGAGAAACTTTTTCCTCCGTCACGCTTTACCAGGTCCGGCAGGACTCACAATCTTCAACAGCCAGGACGGTCATCAAGTTGGAGGGGACAGCCAGGGACGTCCTTCAGGGTCAGGATATCCTGCTTGTATACAATGGCTAAAGGTGGTTTCCACTTGCTGCTGAAAGTGACCCCAATGTCGAGACGGAAGGCAATCTAATGCTTGTTGGTGAAGTTCCCTTCGAGATCAGTACCACAGAGACTACAGCCACTAGCTCTATTGGCGACATGTCCACCACCAAATGGAGACAACCACTACAAGGCCACCACAACTCACACCGGAAAGGGAGAATCCCAACATGAGAGACAGCACACTCAGGTTAAGCCAAGTATGACATCACAATACAAAGTGAACTACTCTGAACAACATTTTGTTGTTCACATCGGGGCCGGAGAAAGGTTGATTTATTGTGGTTTGAAGCCTAGTATAGGTGCTATAATTTTTCTGACAACGTTCATATAATGAACAGTTACAGTAAATGTCGACTGTTTCGGTATTCACATGGCTATTCTCCCTGACTATGCAACACTCTCAAGCGTCCATGGTCAAGACCCAATAAGATCTTTGAATTATTGAAGTGAGCATAGACTCTATATCCATGCCGTTGTACATTGGTTGTTCTTCAAGCGAGCTTCTCATCTTTGGGACCACAAGCAAAATACTGTTTGATGAAAAATATAGTGAGGGGTCTGCAGTAGCGCCAACATGGGTGGAGGCCTTTTGGTGAATGTACATTTTTACTACAGTTTTGATTCTCTTTGGGTCTTTTTTGTAGCCACATATTACAGTATTACAATCTTTATTTAGTTTTAGGTTTTTTTTATATGATAGTACTTTGAAATCAGGGGTGGAATGGCCATTGTACGAACCAGGAATTGTTCTCTTCCCGCACCCCGGACACCTGCAACTTAAATAATCAATAGTATCTCCGCATCGTAAGTTGATGGTCTATATTACACACAGACGCTGCCGGGACCGCTGCTCACTGGTCTATTTACTTTTCTGCTACACAGGCCGCACGATTGATGTCATTGCGCAACCTGTGAAACGTTGAGGAGTGACTGTCGGCACTCATTACGTGCTGCTGTGGTGCACGGATGCGGTCCACCGGCTGAATGTGAGACTGCAGGAGCAGAGAAGATAACCCAGCATGGAGACGGGAGCAGCAGGGTAAAGGAATCCATGAATAGATATTTTGCAGCAGATTGTCTCTGAGAAACTTTATTTGTGTGGGGGGGAGCATGCTGGGGCGGGTGAGGGACTCACTATTTATAATTAAAACTACATTAGATTATTATTAGGAGGGTTTGGGCACTGATTATTCAAATACAATTTAAAGGGAGCACTTTATGTTAGTGTGGGATACTATCTGCAGCCCTCTACTACTTACCAGGTGCTTGCTCCACATGAAGCAAACACACCCGTCGCTAACACTCACGATCGGTGTGTGCTAACCCTTTGATCTTGGATTCGATCGTCCTGGGGAGCCGCGATCCGTTGCCATCACCCAAAGAATGAGGCTATCATGTTTTAGGGTTATTGTAGAGATGAGCGAACACACTCGTCCGAGCTTGATGCCGTCTCGAGCATTAGCTTACCTCAAAACTGCTCGTTGCTTAGTATTTCGCGCAGTTCGAGAAAATGGCATCTCCCGCCGTTTTTGATTTTGGCGGCCAAAACAGAGCCAATCACAAGCCAGGAGACTCTGTCTCACTCCACCCAGTCATGACGTGTTGGTACCATTAAACGTCGATAGCAGTGGTTGGCTGGCCTGATCAGGTGACCCTGAATAGACTAGCCCCGTTTTATAAAATTATAATTTTTTTCAAAGTAAATGCTTCTGGCCCCAGGCCCATTTTGGTGGGGAGGAGCCGAGAGACAGGGGCTTGGACGGTTCGAAGCTCGCCGTCAGCTGGCAGCGGACCGCCAGCTCCATCCCAAGTTTAGGCAGCCTCAGAGGTACTCCATGCATGCTGCCCCTGCTTGTTCCTGTCCATTTTGCCTCCACGATCCTCCACACGTCACCAATGTCTCCATGCGCAACTTCAACTCTCTATCCCCAGACGCTGAGCGCGAGAGGATATACAGCACATCATCCCTTATCAAACAAGTTGTGTTTTCACCAATAGAATAATGGAATCGGCGCATCTGTCGCCGCCATGCTGGACACCTGAAGTTTCAATCATGCAGCACAAATGGATGCTCCATATTGTCACTCGTAATCATGGAAGTCGTCTCCATGGCTGCCTTTACATGTCTCCTCCTTATCAAACGAGCTTGTCAGGCTCATTTTTTCGGTTGTTTCACCAGATACGTTATGGAACTTGGTCACTATGTCGCCACCATGACTGTGTTATCGACTAATATACCATCAACTTTTGTTCACATAGAAAAATCATTTCAGCGCTTCTTGCTACCTCCTTTGGTTCCTCTCTTCCACCCATGGTTTGAAGCCTGAGTCCATTTAGGGTATGTCGCCATGACACTCTCTAGCCTGCGCGCCTATTGCATGCCGTCCCCTATAGTGTCAGGGTCAATTATTGGATGTTTTTAGATGCTATCTAGCCTATTCAGTCACTCTGTCATGGCCATGCTGTTGCCCATAATTTTGCATAATGGTGCGTTTAAGCAGCCTCAGAGGCATCCATGCATGCTGCCCCTGCTGTTTCCTGTCCATTTCCGTGGTTTTCCATCCTTTATCTGAGGTTCCAGTGTTTGGCCAGCTTCCCTGTGCATCCTTGGTCCCCTGAAAAATGCTCGAGTCTCCATTGACTTCAATGGGGTTCGTTATTCAAGACGAGCACTCGAGCATCGGGAAAAGTTTGTCTCGAATAACGAGCACCCGGGCATTTTAGTGCTCGCTCATCTCTAGTTATTACAATGTGCGATTTGCACATTGTAATAGATGGTGTGCAAAATCCCCATATACTGCCATACTGTAGTATGGCAATATATGGTAGGATGAATGAGACAACCTAGGGTTAAAGCACCCTAAGGAGTCTGAAAAATAGTAAAAAATAAAAATAAAAAAATAAAAAATTATATGAAAAAAAATTAAAATCACCCCCCTTTCCCTAGAAGTCATATAAATATAAATCAACAAAAAATCATAAACATTAGATTAGGTGATCGCCACCGTTCAATGCCCGATCTATCAAATATAATGATGTGTTTAACCCTATAATGGAAAAAAGCCCAAAGTTGCAAATGGTATTTATTTGCAATTTTGAAAAATAGAAAAAGTTCCATAAAAAGGGATCAAAAGGTTGCAAAATCCTAAAAATAAAAGCATTGAAAATGTCATCAAAAGTTGCAAAAAATTATACCACCCACAGCTCTGTACACCAAAGTATGAAAAAGTTATTAGTGCAAAAAGACGGCAAAATTAAGAATTTTTTTTCGTACAGGTGCGTTTTAATTTTGTTATGTGGGGACGGCATGCAGAGGCAGCGGCAGCAGCGGCAGGCTAGAGAGTGTCATGGCGACATACCCTAAATGGACTCAGGCTTCAAACCAATGGGTGGAAGAGAGGAACCAAAGGAGGTGAGCAAGAAGCGCTGAAATGATTTCCTATGTGAACAAAAGGTTGATGGTATATTTAGTCGATAACACAGCATGGTGGCGACATAGTGACCAAGTTCCATAACGTATCTGGTGAAACACCCGAAAAATGAGCCTGACACAGCTCGTTTGATAAGGGGACGACATGTAAAGGCAGCCATGGAGACGACTTCCATGATTACGAGTGACAATATGGAGCATCCATATTGTGCTGCTATGATTGAAACTTCAGGTCTCCAGCATGGCGGCGACAGATGCGCCGAGTTCCATTATGTATCTGGTGAAACACAACTTGTTTGATAAGGGGATGATGTGCTGTATATCCTCTCGCGCTCCAGCGTCTGGGGTATAGAGAGTTGAAAGTTGCGCATGGAGACATTGGTGGACGCTGTGGAGGATCGTGGAGGCAAAATGGACAGGAAACAGCAGGGGCAGCATGCATGGATGCCTCTGAGGCTGCCTAAACTTGGGATGGAGCTGGCGGTCCGCTGCCAGGCGAGCTTTCGACCGTCCAAGCCCCTGTCTCTCGGCTCCTCCCCACCCAAAATGGGCCTGGGGGCCAGAAGCATTTACTTTGAAAAAAATTATAATTTTATAAAAGGGGCTAGTCTATTCCAGGGTCACCTGATCAGGCCAGCCAACCACTGCTATCGACGTTTAAGGGTACCACGTCATGCTGGGTGGAGTGCAGAGTCTCCTGGCTTGTGATTGGCTCTGTTTCTGGCCGCCAAAAATCAAAACGGCGGGAGATGCCATTTTCTCGAACTGGCGAAATACTAAGCAACGAGCAGTTTTGAGTAAGCTAATGCTCGAACGAGCATCAAGCTCGGACGAGTGTGTTCGCTCATCTCTACTAATAACCTAAAACATGATAGCCTCATTTCTTTGTGTGATGGCAACGGATCGCGGCTCCCCGAGGACGATCGAATCCAAGATCAAAGGGTTAGCACACACCGATCGTGAGTGTTAGCGACGGGTGTTTGCTTCATTGTGGAGCAAGCACCTGGTAAGTAAGTAGAGGGCTCAGATAGTATCCCACACTAACAATAAAGTGCTCCCTTTAAATTGTATTTGAATAATCAGTGCCCAAACCCTCCTAATAATAATCTAATGTAGTTTTAATTATAAATAGTGAGTCCCTCACCCGCCCCAGCAGTGCTCCCTCCCCCACACAAAATAAAAGTTTCTCAGAGACAGATCACTGCTGCAAAATCATCTATATCATGGAATACTTTACCCTGCTGCTCCCGTCTCCATGCTGGGCTTATCTTCTCTGCTCCTGCAGTTCTCACATTCAGCCGGTGGCCGCATCCGTGCACCACAGCGCAGCACGTAATGAGTGCCGACAGTCACTCCTCAACGTTTCACAGGTTGCGCAATGACATCAATCGTGCGGCCTGTGTAGCAGAAAGTAACCTATAGACACAGGAGCAGCGGTCCCGGCAGCGTCTGTGTGTTAATTAATAGTACCATCAACTGTACGATGCGGATACTATTGATTATTTAAGTTGCAGGATGTCCGGGGTGCGGGAAGAGAACAATTCCTGGTTCGTACAATGGCCAGTCCACCCCTGATTTCAAAGTACTTCAATATAAAAAAAACCCTTAAAACTAAATAAAGATTGTTAATACTGTATATGTGGCTACGAAAAAGACCCAAAGAGAATCAAAACATGTAGTAAAAAATGTACATTCACCAAAAGGCCTCCACCATGTTGGCCTCTGCAGCCCTCACTAAATACTTTTTCATCAAACAGTTATTTATTGCTTGTGGTCCACAAATATGAGCAGCACGGCTTGAGGAAACCACCAAATGTACACTGGCATGGTATATATAGAGTATATGTCCATTCACTTCAATAATTCAAAGATTTATTGGATCTTGACCATGGAAGCTTAGAGTGTGCATAGTCATGGAGAATAGCCATGTGAATAAGCCAGAAACAGTTAGAAACATTTACTGTAACTGTTATTATATGAACGTTGTCAAAAAATATAGCACTACTACTGGCTTCAAACCACAATAAATAAACCTTGCCCGGATTGTGAAAACAAAATTGTTGGTTCAAGCTAGTTCACTTTGTATTTGCATGTCATACTTGGCTTACCTGAGTGATGCTGTCTCTCATAGTTGGTGATCTCCCTTTCCTTGTGGTTGTGGTGGCCATTGTAGTGGTTGTCTCCATTATGGTGGTGGACATGTCAGCCAATAGAGTAGTGGCTGTAGTCTCTGTGGTCATGACTGAAGGGACTTCACCAACAAGCATTAGATTGCCTTCCGTCCTGACATTGGGGTCACTTTCAGCAGCAAGGGACAGCACCTTTAGGCCATTGTAATACAAGCCGGATATCTGACCCTGGAATGGACGTCCCTGGTCCTTTCCTCCAACCTTGATGACCGCCTGGCTGTTGAAGATTGTGAGCTGCCGACCTGGTAAGCGAGAGGAAAAAAGTTTCATCAAGTTCTACCAAAAGCATTAAGTCATCATTTTGCACAAAGCCCCAGTGCAGTCAATATATAGCTGGTACAAAAGAGATATATTATGACTGCAGTTTTTATACATTAGTAGGTATACATTTAAGTAAAAAATATCCAATATTTAAAATTTTGTGATAACCACTACACAGACTGAATTATTACAGACCATTGTACATAATAAAAAGAAGTATATCTGTAATGTGCATATGCTGTATGTGTATATGGTGAATGGAGTGTATATACTGTATGTGTGTGTATATGTGATGTGTATATACTCTATATATGCATATGTGTGTAAGAGTGTATATATCTGAGTGTATGAGTTTAGAACTGTATGTTTATGTATACAGGTATAGAAATCTGTGTGTAAAAAAGCATGTAATATGTATACTTTTAGCAGGAAGGGGGGCCTCATTCAGAAGTCTTCTGTGGGGCCCTGCCTCTACTAGTTACGCCCCTGGCTTCTACTAATACCATTCATTGCCATATATGCTCCATATGCAGCTCCCTATCCTGGATTTGGAATTATACTCCAACATTTACCAACAATGACAAGTTTCTGATAATATTCTTCACCACCTTTACTATACTTGGCCTCTAACTATATTGTATAAGCTAATTTATTTTTGACAATGCTTGACTTTCACTTTCCATAATTGTTTAATGTATATGTTAGGCTAGGTTCTAACTTGCAATTGAGGCACCTATAGAAGCTTTCTTCATAGATTCTATCAAATATCCCAGTCGAAAATGCTAATTTTTGCCATTTTAATCATGCAATCACCCCCAGTTCATAACAGTTCATAGTAAATCGAGCACCCCCAATATGAATCTATGTTAAACGCTGCATCATTGTAGGTTACTTATTTATTAGGGTTGAGGATAGAAAATATGCAAAGGATACTTAATTCAATTCAATTTTCAGGCTGCAATGGGGTTATTTCCATCATTATAATCCATTATTTACTGGGATTAAATGAACTATTAACATTAAACTAAATTAACCTAAACATACTTAATATAGTCCTCTTATCCAGGATCTCGAGGCTTGTCTTCTTCAATCTTGAAACGCCAGGATCTCTGTGATAAAGAGTTAGGGGGCATTCACACAAGTGTAATTGAGACTGCCCCAGTTGCTGGTGGATATTGGTACTCAGTGATGCCTATGGTGCCCGGTCACTGGTGCGGTGAGCACACATTGGTTGTAACTGTGCATGGAGAAATATAGGAGATGTTCTATATTTTGAACATATGAATGAGGCATTAGAAAAGCAAGCCTGGAGAGAGGGGACGTGATGTCCACTGCTCCAGGCTGTTAATTATCCATGCCTATCGCATGACGTCTATCTTAAGGAGGTATGAATTCACGCCTACTGCATGATAGATATCTCCCTCTCCCATATTTGAAAAGGAGGTGACGTCATGTCGGAGGCATGAATAATTAAGAGCCCGAAGTAGTGGACATCACATCCCTGTGCTCCAGCCTGCTTTTTCTAACTTTTTTCACAGCGATCCTTGTATGTCCAGATTACAGAAGACCAGTGAGGGGATTGAGGTGAAGAGGACTATAGGTAAGCATGTTTAGGTTAATTTAGTTTAATATTAATGGTTGATTTCATTTAAGGATAGAGAGTGTGCACAGATTAGGGCATTCTATACAATGAACTTCCATTTGGGCTACATTGTTAACAGATTTATACAGGGAGTAACAAAAATTTTAGGACGGTGGAATATATTGCGAAATATACATGGTAAGACTAAAAATATGTGTCACATAACATTTAAAAATCTATCCAATTATAATAAACTCAGCCTCCTACTCCCACCCCTTGTCATTGGGGCAGGTGTCAACTTTTAAATCTTAAATTTGAAACCATATATTTTACTGCAGATTCAGATTCCCCAGGAAAATTAACATTGATTGAAAGTGCTATTCAAGTCATTTTCATTGACATATGGCACTGTAATTGCCGAAAATCAAAATGGGTATAAAAATTGGGATTAGTTGGGAGGTAACTTACCTGGAGTATATACAGTATATATCAATACTGTATGACCTACATGGACTAATTATATAGAATGTGAAGTTCTGAATTGTCTGGTTTAAAGACTGTGTGCGAATAATATTACAACAAATGACTATTAAGAAGATATTTTATCTGTTTAATGTTTTTTTTTTTTGGATTACTAAAAGTGCAATGAAACAAACAAGCAAGTTGTATGAACTATTTTTTCTACGATTGATATTGGAACTGAGAGATCCTGTATGCCATACAAATTGACTCTAAAATATTTACCTTCTTTTTTTTGTCTAACCCAATTCTAGTGTCTGAAACTGTAAGAATTGGACTGGCAGCCACATTAGTGGCACAGTGAGACACTGTATTCTATCCTAAAATTTTTAACTTCTATAGAGTCTGCTAACCAAACATCTATTTTCCTGCATATGACGAGTGGTTTTGTATCTGACAATCCTTAAAATAGAACCTATGTATAGTTGTTGCATTATGTGTTTTTGAAAGCTTGGAACTCTTTTTGTGAGGTGATCTTAGTGTTAACTGGACTGCATAAAAATGGGTCACCAGATCTTGGTATTGCAGCTTCACATGACTGAGAAGCACTGAACTGTTTAATTCTTCTAGATGATGCTACGACTATTAAATACACTAGATCTAGTTAACCAAGATGGGTCACAGTGAGCACCCCAGCTGTTCCCAGCACCATGGGAGATGTAGTTCATCAGCAGCTGGCACATTGCAAATTGCCTCACAAAGACTTAATGCAGCATTTGATTTAACTGAAATATGTTCTCATTCAAGTGGAATAATAATTCTCTGGACAATAACTACACAAATATTATCAGGACATATTAACTGCTTGTTGAAAGTGCAGAGCACAGAACAGAATCATATGTCATTTACTGAAAGGTTTGCTTTAAAGTTTTGTTGTGTTTTATTAAAAGTTTATTCCTAGTATATATTATTGCAACCCCATTAAACTACTAACATGCTCAGGTAGGGTATTCCCCTTTTTATGTGAAATTGTGTCAGTTTACCTATAAAAAATATTACTTCCAAAGTAAGGTAAAAATGAGTTGAGAAGAGTCATATTTTGCCTTCGATGAGTCAAGTTTAGAGACTGGAGGGGGAGAGTCACTTCACACCCCTATCTTCTGTTCTACAGTAAATACAACCATGCTTTTGTCCTATAAAAGGTAAGACTCTCATCTTACATCGCATCAACTTGTGGCTATGTGAACTACAGAACCAGAGGCTCAGACAGTTGAATACATAGTTGGAAATACAAACAGATAAAATAATGGGCAGCATGGTGGCTTAGTGGTTAGCTTTACAGCCTTGCAGCGCTGGGGACATGGGTTCATGTCCCATGGTCAACATCTGCAAAGAGTTTGTATGTTCTCTTTGTGTTTACGAGGGTTTCCTCCCACACACCAAAACATACTGGTAGATTGATTAGATTGTGTGCCCCATTGGGGACAGGGACTGATTTGGCAAGCTCTGTGTAGCGCTGCATAATCTGTGTGTAAATAAAGGAATTATTAATAATATTATTATTAACTATATTTGTTTTTTTTCAACTACCTTTATCTCCAGGTCTGGAGCTCAAAGAACCACAATACACCTTCCAGCATCCTCTAAATATTACTTATCTCAAAATAAGGAAAAATAGGCCTCTTCTCTGCTTATTTTCATGACTTGTATCTATCTGCATTTTTAATTTATTTTTTAAATTTTCAGAGGTTTGCTGTTTGTCAATAGAAATGTATTGACTCGTATATAACTTGTTTTGCATCATGATTTGTGGTGTATCCTTAGCATTTTATGTAAAACGCAGCATATTTCCATTACGCTGTTTTTTTAAACATGTTTCACCCATAGACATCAATTGTAACTAAGACATAGAATGTTTTTAATATGATTTATTAAATGCACAGATAGTAAAATAAAGATGTGATTGTGGAGGAAGGGAGCATCTGTCAGTGAAATGAGGCTCAGTCTGTGCCACAAATCACATGATCAGAAGTATACAAAGCCGAGAGCTTCAAGACAACTGGCAGATTTCTTGTGCCTTAGATTGCTTGGCTTCCTTAGATTTAAGCTTTCTCCATGATAGGGCTATTCTACGGCACAGGCCACACAGAGACTTTCTGAAGCACATTATTTCAGTTCTATCGATTGTGCTACAGCTGCAGTCCATAGATATGGTCTTGAGTAGTGCGCAGAACATTGCACTTCTGTGGACTGCAGCTGTAATATAGCAGCTAACATTGTAATAGATGCACAACAAAAAGTCTTCAAGGAGACCCAATCTAAACGTAGGTGGTTGATTCATTCTCTTATCAGAACAACACTGATTTTGTTTCTTATAATAAATAACTGCAGAGGACAATTTTATAATTACCTATGGAAAGCTGCAAATTATGTCCTTAATCTCCAGTACTATTGATTGTGTCTTATGTAGAGGATCTGGCCAGTGCGTAAGAATCCATTCTGTCCTATAAATAGTAGGGCTTGAGGTCAACTATTGATGCATTTTTCATTTTATGAGCTGCAGAGCTGGCAAGTATGTTGTTAAGTGGGGGTTTCTGCCACTTGTGCATCTGCTGTTCTGTGAGTAGAATCAAAAAACCTCTTTACCCCCTATTGGTTGTCTTTACCTATGAAAAACAAAATCTTGACAGCAGGGAACATATTATAAGTATGGGTGCCATGTGTGTCTTACTCTTGTACAACTGTTGCCTGGTGGCAAAACTCCCAGTAACACAGCAGACATAGCTTAGAATCTGTCATCTAACCTTTTTAAGTTCCTGCACAAGTACTGTCATTTGGCTTCATTATAATCATTTATTCATATGGGTTTTTTTTGTCTTTATACTTAAGTTCAGCAGGATTGCCTCTTATAAAATTATACTGAAGATTTATATATCATGCTGGTGTCTGAAGAGAATCTACATCATAAGACTTATAAAAGACTTATAAAAACAGTTTTTCTAATTAGTCATATGGGTATGAACAAAATATTTTGCTTAAAGGGGTTAGCCACTAACCCCAAACTTTAACAGGATCTGTATAAAATTCTAGTATGGTCACCTATATTATACTTACCCTGTTAAAGTTTGGGGTTTGCCACCAGAAGCCATTGGTCACGTGACCCGAGGGCAGCAGGACTCAGGACCTCCTGTGATGCTCTATGTAATACTGCCTTCCGGTAGACAGAGGGATATATGCAGTCATTACTTCATTACTGTATGTACACCCCCTCTGGCATAACCACTTCCCTGTCAGTGGCTGGATGGGCACACAGATGTATACACACACTCACAAGCCACATAACCTCTTAACGACCAGTCAATGTAAATAGTTGCCAATCGGATGTCAAGAATTTCAAATCCAACTGAGGTGACTAACAGGTTTAATGACCCGATCAGTGTCAATTGTTGTCTGATAAAATCATTAAAATTATCAATAAGAATATAGCTGATCATTAAAGGAAACCTACCAACACGGATCTACCTATTAAGGTAGATCGGGTGGTAGGTGCCTCTATTGTACGTGAGGATAGCCCTTTTAAGGGATAATCCTCATGCCCCCTGTATCTTTTATTGCCCTAATATGCTAATTTTCTAAAGAGGTTACTGGGGCTTGGAGTAGCCGGAGCTTAGGCTACACGGCACGGCTACTCCATGCCCAGTAGCCAATTTAGAAAATTACTTTATTAGGGAAATAAAAGTTAGAAAAATATACAGTGGAAGTGAGGATTAGCCCTTAAAAGGCATCCTCACATACCATAGAGGCACCTACCACCCAATCTACCTTATTAGGTAGATCCGTGGTGGTAGGTTTCCTTTAACTAACTTCCAGACATGCATCAATTGGGTGTCCTAAACACTACCCTTGAAGAATAGGCAAAAGTGCCTTTGCAAAAGGGTTCTTACTAATGTTACCCACAACAATAATGTATGATGAAGGATCCTGAAAGCCGGATGAGAATGGATCCTAGTGTGCATACTTGGCTACCTCTTTTACGGGAGCTTCTATGGGAGCTTTCCATTCTTTAAGTCTCGTGGTTATAGACTAATAGCTGTACATACATACCACTGGTCTATTCGTTCTCATGATCTTAAGAGGTCTGTCTTGTTGAGACAGAAACATATTCCTTATCATAATTACGAGTGTTATATACAATCACTTAAAGCATAACTGTAAAGTTTCTAATGTTTTTTCTATATCTACCTTTTTCTACTATTCATCATCTTATTTTAGCCATTTGCCTGCTAATGCTCTTCTTTCTGCCTGCCTCAGCCCTTCTCCTTTCAGTCCTGCACTCAGGTTTTCTCAACTGCTCCCCACCTGCAGTTATCACCAGTTGGGAGGTAAAGGAGTCTAGTCACTTGAGAAGGAAGTCTGAAGTAAGACAGGATTAAACTTCCCAGTGTGTGCTCCGTCTCCTCCTCCTTCCACTTGGAGCCTAAATCACACCAATAGTATAGTCATTTTTATTCAAAGTGTTAGTGCAGGGATCCAGTGCGGTCAGGTCTATGTCTCTGTACAGCAGCAAGGCTAATGGGAGACTTCAGTCTGATATCATGTGTCGAGATTGGCTAGGCTGCTTGTGCTTTTGCATGAAAGGAGAGCTCAGCATTGTGGGAAGTAAGGGAAGACACTCTGGTCTCAGTTCTCTTAGCTGATGTCACAACCAGGAAATGCCCGCCCACTTCATTAGAAGCTTTGGAGGCAGTAGTACTGAAACTCAGGATAGGAAGAGCAGCATGACATAGATATTGTTGGAATTGCTCTCAAAGTCTCTCTCTAGCTGTGCTACAACTATTTTTTGTTATTGCTATAAGCAATAGTAAGTGTTTTTAGCCACATGAGATGAGGAGGGGGTCATGGTGGAAGGAGATGAGGAAAGGGCCAATCTACTGAATGTCGCCTTCTCAACTGTCTTTACCCAGGAAAATCCCCTGGTGGAAGACACAATGAGGAATAATGTAAATTCTTTTTATAATGTCAACAGTTTAACCCAGGAAGAGGTACGGCGCCGCCTCGCAACCACTAAGATGGATAAATCACCTGGGCCAGATGGCATACACCCCCGGGTTCTGCATGAATTATGTACGGTGATAGACAAACCGTTATTTTTAATATTTGAAGATTCACTGAGGACTTGTTATGTTTTACAGGAATGGCGCATAGCAAATGTGGTACCAATATACAAAAAAGGATCAACTAGTGATCCTGGAAACTACAGACCCATGAGTCTAACTGCTGTGGTGGGGAAAATATTTGAGGGGTTTATTAGAGATGCTATCCTGGAGTATATCACTGTGCACAACCGTATAACCCAGCGTCAGCATGGGTTTATGAGAGATCGGTCCTGTCAGACTAATCTGATTGGTTTCTACGAGGAGGTAAGTTCAAGACTGGATCTGGGGGACGCTGTAGATGTTGTATATTTGGACTTTTCAAAGGCATTTGACACCGTGCCACATAAAAGGTTGGTATATAAAATGAGACTGCTGGGAATAGGAGAAAATCTGTGTATTTGGGCAAGTAATTGGCTTAGTGATAGAAAACAGAGGGTGGTCATTAATGGCACATTCTCAGATTGGGTTGATGTTACCAGTGGAGTGCCACAGGGGTCAGTATTGGGGCCACTTCTTTTTAATATTTTTATTAATGACCTTGTAGTGGGTTTACACAGTCAAGTTTCAATATTTGCAGATGATACTCAGCTGTGTAAAGTAATAAATACTGAGGTCGATAGTTTAACATTACAGAGGGATTTGTGACCTTAAAGGCATGTGGAGACTTAAAGCCATAGATGCTCCACCAGGGAATTCTGGGAAAAATGCAAATAAGTTTTCCAAGGTGTAAGTGGAAACAAACCTCCGTTGCCCCCTACCTTAAGGCGCCCCTACCATCAAGTATGACGCTACAAGAAGTCTAAAACATGATGTGGATTAAGCCAAACCAGTATATCTATTCCATACGGAACAGACTCCCAACTGGAGACAGCACTGTTTCGACCCGGTTGGGTCCCTCATACAGTGTAGGGAACGATTGGGCCCTATGTGAAGGCTATTGACTAGATCAGACAGTAGTGTGATGCGTTCCTTAGGAGACTGCCAATTAAGGCCCACCGTAGGCATGTGGAGACTTAAGCCATATGATGCTCCACCAGGGAATTCTGGGAAAAATGCAAATAAGTTTTCCAAGGTGTAAATGGAAAACAATACCTCCTGTTGCTACCTTGAAAGGCACCCCTTAACATCAAGTATGACCTACAAGAATCTAAAACCTGAATGTGGGATTAAGCCAACACCAGTATACTATTCTAAGGAACAGACCCTCCCACTGTGACAGCAGCCTGTTTCCGACCTGGTTGGGTCTCCCTCAGTAGCAACAGTGTAGGGAACTGATTTGGCTATCAGTCCGAATCAGTTCCTACCTGTATGAGGGAGACCCATACCAGGTCGAACAACGTGCTGTCCTACATTGGGAGTCTGTTGCCTTATGGAGTAGATATACTGGTTTTGCTTAATCCCACATCATGTTTTTAGACTTCTGTAGGTTCATACTTGATGTTAAGGGGGCTGCTTTCAAGGTAGCACAGGAGTATTTTCCTTTAACACCTTGGAAAACTATTTGGCATTTTCCCAGAATTCCTGGTGGCAGCATCTATGGCTTTAAGTCTCCACCATGCCTTTACGGTGGCCCTTAATTGGCATTGTCTCTTAGGAAACACCTACTGTCCTGATCCTGTCAATAGCCTCTCACATGCCAATCAGTTCCCTACACTGTACGAGGAGACCCAACCAGTCGCAACAGTGCTGTCCTACATTGGGGAGTCCTGTTTCTTATGGAATAGATATACTGGTTTTGGCTATTCCCCCTCATGTTTGTTTCAGACTTCTTGTAGGTGCATACTTGATTTTACGGGGCTGCCATTTTCAAGGTGCAACAGGAGTATTGTTTTCCATTTAACACCTTGGAAACTTACTTGCATTTTTCCCCAGAATGTCCCCTGGTGAGCCCTGCTATGGCTTTAAGTCTCCTACATGCCTTTAAAGGTGGCCTTAATTGGCATTGTCTCCTTAGGAGAACACCTACTGTCTGATCCTAGTCATGCCTCTCACTAGCCCAATCAAGTTCCTACCACACTGTACTGAGGATAGACCCAAGCAGGTCGAAACAGTGCTGTCTACAGTTGGGAGTCTGTTCCTATGGCATATATATACTGGTTTGGCTTAATCCAAATCATGTTTTTTAGCCTGCTTTGTAGTATACTTGATGTTAGCGGGGCTGCTTTCAAGTAGCAACAGGAGGTATTGTTTTCCATTTAAAACAACTTGAAAACTTATTTTGCATTTTCCCCCAAGGGATTTGTGGAAGCTGAGGGATGGGCAGAGAAATGGTTATGGGTTAATGTCGATAATGTAAAGTTAATGCCTTGGGTCCATGGAAACAAAAAGTATAATTATGTTCTAAATGGTCAATTCCTTATTAAAACTGAGCTGAAAGGACTTGTTGGTTATGTGGATGGTCAAACTTAATTTTTAGTGACAGAGCCAGCGGCTGCTGCTAAGCAAATAATATGGGATGTATCAAAAGATAGAATAGATTCTCATGATTAAAAAAAGACATATTTTTGGCCTTTACAAATCCCTGGTCAACCACACATGGAACATTTTGTCCATTTTGGGTCACCAGTGTATAAAAAGGATCAGTAAGCTGGAACTGGTGGAGAGAAGGAGAGGCAACCTAGGAGTTTGGGGAATGGGGGAACTATAATACACTGACAGATTAAAAAATTTGGGATTATTCATGTTTTAGAAAAAGACGACTGAGGGGACCCTCATTACATGTACAAATACCTGAATGACCAGTACAAGGATCTCTCCAAAGATCTTTTATCAGACCTCGTCCGTGACCAGGCCAAGGGGGCATCCTCTACGCCTAGATGAGAGGCGATTTTACCATCACCTAGACGAAAGGTTCTTTACTGTAAGAGCCGTTAGGCTGTGGACTCCTGCCGCAGGATGTTGTTATGGCGGACTCCTATGTACATGTTCAAGAGAGGCCTGTATGACTTTCTGGAGAGAAAAAATATCACGGGTTATGGGGATAAAACATTTATTTAATTCTTAAAGGTTGTACTTGATGGACTTGCGTCTCCTTCCAGCCTTATATACTATGATACTATGAATAGAGCCTGTTAATCAAAAAATGTACAAATATACAGTAATAATGCTTAAAATTCTATTTTTGTGATTGGAAATAGTATAATTATCTTATTGATTTAACAAGATTATCATCTGGCATTATAGAAATTCTTGTGCACACGTATGCTGCAGGATCTGGCCAATTTCCCAGAAGCATCTGTATTATTCCAGGGCTAGGGAATTTGGCTTCACATATCTTTGTGGGTTCTCTAAATGGCTTTTCATTCTTGACTGTCAAAAAATGTTTACTGTGAATAATGTTCAGAGAAACCTTGTGCAAGGAATGTGAATATTTAGGTCAAGGACAACAGCAGACCCTCTTGTCTCACAAATATACTACATGCAGCAAGTTTTAGCCAAGTGAAAAACTGTAAAATAGTAAAAAAAAAACAAAAAACAAAACACACATCGATTCTTAGGGGTGGATCACTTGTCTATTTACAAGGGGCACATCATGGTGTGGATAGGTCTAACCATAGTATAAAACACATCTTTTGTTTGTTTTAAAAGCAGTCCATGTTTTCTAATCACAAACCACATTTTTAATATTACTTTAAAACTCCATGTTAAATCTTTGCCATGGTAATATATACACCAATTATTAATATTAAATCACTGACGTTATAACATAAATATAACACTGATGTCTAATCACATTGTCATGTGTCAAGAGATTAAATTTGAGTTTTCAGTAGCAAATCATTAGCTATTGTAGTTGATATATTGAAAAGTATATGTAACTGTAAGAATCTGAGTGGCTTTGATTGATCTAGTTATCCAGAGCCTTTAGGCTTCTCGTCAGTATGCAAAGATCAGTAGACACAAAAAGGCAACCAAATAAACACAACAGGTAAATCAGTGACAGGGTCATGGGTACCCATGGCCTAGTGGAAGCGAAGGCTACCCCATCTTTTTCAATCACACACTAAAACAACAGTGTGGAGCAAAGTGCTGATAGGGTTAATTCTGACTGTATGTCCTACAGTACATTGTAGCTTTCTGTTTATGGTCGGTAATTAACCTGTAAGGTTAAGACGGGCAGAGCTCATCAAAATTAGACTGTGGTGCAATGGAGAAAGGTCTGATTGAATGAATAATGTTTTCTGTTACAATGGATGGATGTTTGGATGTTCAGAGTTGGAAAGCATGTGATTTAAAGCAAAGTAATATTCTGGGTAAGTTAACAAAATGCTACCTACTTAATTGAAGAGACCAAGTTACGGTGTCCATTAAAAAAAGTACTGATTATACAGTGTGATTCCCCCCATACTGTATAATGCCTCTCTTCTGTTCTCCACTGAATATTTTGCGCTTCTTCCTGAGGACCGCACACTGTACAATAAACCGACTTAAAAATCCCCCAATGCTGTCTCTCATTTATAATGCCATTAATGTGCCCATCAACTGATATTGTCACTTTTTACTAGACCACACTTATAATTCCCCATCCTCTGGCCTTCACTTACAGTGTATTCAGTCTTCTTTTCAATTTTAAACAGCCCACTATGATTCCCCATTGTAGGGACCCATACCCAAACAAACCTAGTGAAGAGAGGAGCACATCACTGTGTTCAACTTTGTCTATATCTGGACAGTTAGAGCCTGCCTTCTGTCAGCTGAGACAACTGGAAAGAACTGAAAATGATGGTGTACCAACCTTTGTGATGATCTGTATCAAATGCCTTGAAAAAGTCTATATAGACAATATCCACAGTGTCCCCCAGGTCTAGTCTAGAACTTACATCCTCAAGGTAGCCGAAAAGGTTAGTCTGTCAGGACCGATCTCGCATAAACTTGTCTGGATAGAAACTTGTCTGGATAGAAACTTGTATAGGTAGAGATGAGGGGGCACCCATGGCCAATCACAGCCATGGCTGTCAATTTTCCATGAAAGCCGCAGAGCCCCCAAACTGGTTGCGCATGACGCACCCAAACCCTGCCCTTGAACTGGAAGTTAAGATCTGCTCATCTGTAGTTATAAGGTTATGTACAGTGAGATACTCCAGGATGGCATCTCTAACAAACACCTCAAATAATTTCCCCACAACCAAAGAAGCTCACACAAAGGTTAAATCCCATTTTGATCCTTTTTTTATATTTTCACCACATTTGCTATATGCCAAACCTGTGGAACATAACTTGTTCCTAATGAATCTTTATACTGTATATTAAAAATAATAGTGTGTCTATCGTAGTAAATAATTCCATTAATATCAGTGGGTGCCTGCCATCTGGGTCCGGTGTTCTTTTCTTTTTTTAGTGGTTTCAAAGTGACATTGCACTTTTTTCTGTGTTCAACAGCAGGCATTTAAAAGAGGATTTTCATGTCATCCACTATGGGATTTTCCTGGGTGAAGAAAGAGAAGTCGACTTTCAATAGATTGTCCCTTTCCACATTTCCTCCACCATGACCCCCAGGTTATTTTTTAGTGGGTGCACACACTCTGTTTTTAGTTTCCAATGATTTATATATTTGAAAAATAATTTGGGATTATTTTTTACTTTCCTTGGCAATATTTCTTTCAATCTCTATTTTTGTTGCCCTTATCTGTTGTTTACAGAATTAATTTTTCTCTCTGCATTCCTGTGACACCTCATCACTACAAGTTTTAGCAACTTAAAAAAAACGTAATCTTTCTCATTTATTACTCACTTTACGATTCTAGTTAAACACATTGTTTTTTTTCTTGTTTCGATTATGCTTTTTCCCATATGGTATGTTTTTAACATGACATTTTTAAAATGTTTTTTGGGTGCTTTTATTTTTGAGAACATTGTCCTAATTTAAACCATTGAGGTCCCCCTTAGCTGTTGAAAATGTGCCCTCCTGAAGTCTTGAGAGTTTGATTCTCCTCTACTTACAATCTTAGTGAAGGAGAATTCAAAATCTGTGATGTTGTGGTTACTATTCTCCAGGTGTCTACAACCTGTAATTGTGATATTCTTCTAGAACTGTCAGTTAAGATAAGGTCCAGGAGTGCCTCCTCTCTTGTTGGTCTTTGGAATATTTGTAGAAGATAATTATCTTTTGTTATTGAAAAAACCTGCTGTCTTTGAAGAACCTGACGGTTTTTGTCCATCCTGTCTATATAGGGAACATTAAAGTCCCCAACAATAAGTACCATATATACTTGAGTATAAGCCTAGTTTTTCAGCACAAAATTTGGGCTCAAAAACCCTAACTCGGCTTACACTCGAGTCAACTCAAATATTAAAGTCAAAACTCACCTTTCTGACGTCACCGGTAGGTCCTCTTCTGTCTCCGATGCTCCGGTGCCACCTACAGGGGCTGGGCTGGCTGTATACTACAGGGGCCGGGCAGGCTGCATGCTACAGGAGCTGGGCAGGCTGTATGCTACAGGGGCTGGGCAGGCGGCATGCTACAGGGGCTGGGCTGGCTGTATACTACAGGGGCTGGGCAGGCTGCATTCTACAGGGGCTGGGCAGGCTGTATGCTACAGGGGCTGGGCAGGCTGCATGCTACAGGGGCTGGGCAGGCGGCATGCTACAGGGGCTGGGCAGGCTGTATGCTACAGGGCCTGGGCAGGCTGCATGCTACAGGGGCTGGGCAGGCTAGGTACATCGCTGTGTTTTGAGGCCAAATCTATTTGACTCAACAGCAGTTCCTCTGTGGCCTCCATTATATTTGGAGCCTATATAACAATATCCCCCCCTCCCCCTCTTTTATTTTTCTCACTGATGTCATATTGCAGGATTGGCAAGATTTCAAATATAAACAAACCCCCCATGAGCACCTAGCTGTGTCTAGCATTATATACAGTAAATGTTTTTTTAAAAAAATTAAAAAACACCTCACATTCAGAATTCTGGTAATAATAATGCATCATCTGCCAAAGGTAAAGACACATGGAAAAACATAAATTGGAAAGGAGAAAAATGCTGGAATGTATGCAAATTGAACCCATTAATTTTGATTCCATGTTTCAGTGTTAATGTAGCATACTGTGTAAGATGTGCACCCACTGCACAAAAGGCTTTAAATCATTAAAGAGGAGTGTAAGGAAAAAATAATCATCAGAAGGCATGGAATGGAAAAACATTATAATGTGAAAAAACATTACAATGTTCTGTATTATGTAAAATAATACTTTATTACTACTGCTTTACAAGATTTTTTGAAATAGATTTCTTAGTTGCTATGGAGGTGGTTTATAGGTTATATTTGACAAAGATCCCAATTAATTCAACAGGATCATAATACATTATCAAAGAGGAATATGTTTAACTCCGAAGCTAGGTTGGAGAAAACCAGGCAAAGCAAACAAAAAATGTGATTGATACACATAAGCAAATCGGTTTGCAGTGCTGGGCACCCAAGTTCAAGTCCTAGGGTCAACATCTGCAAAGAGTTTGTATGTTATCTCCGTGTTTGCATGGGTTTCCTCTGGGTTCTCCGGTTTCCTCCCACACTCCAAAAAACATACTAGTAGGTTGATTAGATTGCGGGCCCCATTGGGGACAGGGACCGATTTGGCAAGCTCTATGCAGCACTGTGTGATCTGTGTGCGCTATGTAAAGAAATGATATTATTATTATTATTAAATATAAAGAAATTTATAAGTATTATGAGATGTTTTAACTTGTTTCTATGAGTCACCTACCAGTAGTAGGTAAAATAAATGAAGATTGAGTACAACAATATTTAGAATACTGTACAGAAAGTTAAGAGGGTTTTCCCACAAATTCAAGTTAGGCCCTATCCACAGGATCTCCGTCAGATCCATAGACATGAATGAAGCAAAACGGTAATGTGTGGCAGTCCGTTCCATTACTCTAATGGAGTTACGAGGGGTCCGACGGAGGTACCAGAGATCACAGTGGATAGAGGGGTCCATCTTTAACTATGGGTTGTCTGTAAGTCGGGTGTCCTTAAGTAGGCGACCGCCTGTATAGACATTGGCTAAAAATTCTAATCGTGAAAAGTAGCCTCTCTGGCGTAAAAACCTGGGATTTTCTAGATGACTGCTGCACACATTCAGCAACAAGATAAATATATAAATAGGTAGAGAAGGCAGATTGTAAGTGCAACACCCCTGCTAATACATTGGTAGGCTGGTAGTTGTGAATACCGCCCTCTGCAGGTTAGAAGCTGTCAGAGGGAGTCATGGACCCTCTAGTAAGTTTCTAGCACTGAGAGATTATGTAATTGCAGCTGTAGAGACTGCCTGGCAAGGTAGCAGTTAAATGGTGTAAAGTTGGCTGTATTGTAAATTGGAGTGTGATTGGAGAGGTGCTACCACCTGACCAGGGGGAGTATAAATCCCCTGTGCAGGGGGGAGCACATGGTCTTTCAGAGTCAGTCCAGTCTTTACCTGTCCAGTACAGTTTGACCTCATGGTCTGAGTGAAGAGAGAGACAGTGTGTGCAGCACACCTTTAGTGCTGAAACAGATACCAATCCCAGGAACTGAGTCAGAAGACTCTAACCCAGAGCTGCAGCTTTCACAGTTTTAACATAGCTCCACTTCAATTATCCCAGCCTGCATATACCATCAGTCTGGTGCCTTATCCTGTGGATCACTCTCCACGACCACTCCAGTACCAGAATCTGAATCTGCTGTATGACAGCCTGCTACCGGTTGTGCAAAAAAGAACCTTAAGTTGATTTTCACAAGGTTGCCTCCGTCTGACCCCTGGATACGGCTGTCTACCACCACGGGCTTCCCCATCTGTATTATTAATAATATAGAGTTAGGAATTAATAGCACTGTGTCTATTTTTGCAGATGACATCAAGCTGTGTAGTGTAATACAGTCTATGGAGGATGTTCATAGGCTTCAGGGTGACTTGGACAAACTGAGTGTTTGGTCATCCACTTGACAAATGAGGTTCAATGTGGATAAATGTAAGGTTATGCACCTAGGGGGCTAATAATCCACAGGCAACATATGTCCTTGGGGGAGTAAATCTGGGAGAGTCCCTTGTTGATAAGGACCTGAGCGTACTAGTAGATCATAAACTAAATAAGAGCATGCAATGTCAATCAGCTGCTTCTGTGTCTATTTTTAAACTGTATGAACTATAATACTATGATAATAATTATCTACCTTAAGGTTAATGGGGCACATGTGTCGCTTCCCCGCTCAGGACTGCCGGAGTTCACAATCTTCTTCCCCGATGCATGTAAGTGCATTGCTTGCGACACAATTTTGAATGTTAAATCCCGCGCTTAGTCCGATTCAGTCGTCGCATAAAAAGTCAAGCTATAAACTTCTAAAACTTTATATCACAATATGTAAATTTATCTTAACTAGTCACAGGGACAGGGTAGCTCCATATAGTCATACAGTTAATTGAATGCTGTGAGATGTCACTCACAGTTTGATATAAGCCTGATGGCCTCCCAAACTGCCAGCTGAACCTCATGTAATTGCCTGCCCATGTGACTAGTTAGTCCCTCATTCCCTTAATAGTACAGTGCTGCCATGATGAGGATGAATGGACAGAACTTAGAAGCCAAGTCCTCTTCATACATGGTGGGTGTCTTCTGCACCATGCATCAAACACACACACATCTAACAGCCATGATCAGTCTTAGCTGCTTAAATGGCACATATACCACCATATTGCTTTTGAAGAGATCCCTCTCCCTCCTTTACAGTCATCAGGGGACGTTGATCTGTTGCCATGCCAGTCAGGAGCCTGACACAGATCCAGTATATTACCAATATACTAAAATATAATGTTATTGCACTGTATTTCTGATTGATGTTTCCCTGCTATATCCTTTCATTATATGGATTGTAGAATGACAGGCCTGAAAGCTCTGAGAGGCTCCTACCTGTAATAAAAACCTAGTGGCACATTTGATGATGCCCCAATGCATCTATTGGGGCCATATGGTAGCACTGTTGTGCAATGATCACAGTTAACTTTGGCACTTAATAGGTTAACTTAAAAATTGTTAATGATGGGCATCTAATCTTTAATAGCAGACACCTCTACCCTATATAGAGAAGTTTACGCCAGTTTAAGGAGAACATTTAAAAGTATGGCATGGGTTGCTCTTTTATTAGTTATGGCACTCAATATTCAGATTAGGATCTCTACTACAAGAGTAGATAGCACAGGGCAGTCAATAAGACAATACAGACCCTAATTTACATATATGTGGCTACAACTAACAGCTCATGCTTAGGAACACTGAGGGATAGATAGATAAAAAGGCCACTCCAGAAACAAATCTGGAATGTAGAGAAAACTGACTTTGTTGGGTTCTGCATATAGAACAATATTGTGACTTTAATGATACAAAAACAATTCATTAAATGTGCTGCATTTATTTTATAATGGATTTTCCATAGAAACTGTTCTAATTTTCAGCACACTGCGATTGATAGTTATCATTATAAGCTTTTTGTCTTGTGTATATGCTTATCCTGCCTTTAGTGAAATGATATATGTGACCTTCAATAGATGCAACTGTTCTGCATGATCATGGACAGACTTGGAGTTCTCTGATTGTCTGACCGCTCAGGAATCACCCTGGTTTACATAGAGAAAACAAAATAGGATAAACAAAAACAGCATTGAATTTAATTATTTTATGATGAAAGGTTAATATGTTCTGACATATGAGTCTTCATAAATATTCTATTCTTCATCGAAAAACCAATTCCAAATTATTTATTCCTTGAACTGTATATTCATCTAATGCTTTATTAGAAATGTATGAATACTGGGTGCTACTATTTTCCTTTGGCAAAGAGATGTTCCCCTATGTGTGCAGCACTTTATTTAGTTACTGCGTTCACATATGAAGAAAGACAAGATTAGAGAGCATAAGCTTGTTTCTGTAACACGTGTGGTATAGTGTAAATAACCTTAAACATATTTTTACATTTCTGTAGAAAATATGAAAAATCATAAAGCCACTAAAATAGTTTTTCATGTCACATAACTGATTCTTGACTAATCCCATGCAACAGGGATAATAAACTATCCTTAATGACAGGAAGTATCCTTTATTGGAAAAAAAAATACAATGAACTTAGTTTTGTATCAGCTAAGGCCCAAATAGATGACCTTCAATAAGGAATAAGTTTTGATTAGAACTGATCAGTTTTGTTTCTTCTGGAATATATATACTGGTTTCATTTTAATACAAGATTAGACCTCCTGAAAGTCATGCTTGGTGTTAAGGGGGTTGCCTTACAAGGCAGCCTAAGATGCTTAGTTTTCCAATTCCCATCCTGGAAAAATTGTTTGCATGTTTTTCCAGAATCCCCCAGTGGGGTATAAATGGCTATAAGTCTCCACAAGCCTACAAAGCGGCCTTAATGGGCAAGTCTCCATAAGGAGAATTCTTACTTCCTGAAGCCTTCCATATACACTGTAATGTGTGGACAACTGCCTTCTGTTACTCTTCCCTGCATAATTGCAGAACAAAAGACGCATTATGCCTTGCTTTTTTTTTTTTTTAAATAGTGTGAAGACCAAAAGGAACATGTCAAAAGCAGGTGTGAATTTTATCTAAAATTGATGTTCCTTACAAGGTATTTATTGTCATAAATCCTACAGTTATAGGATTATACAAATTGCCTTTCACTGAAACTCTCTTTTTATTTGGTGATTTGTATTCCAAAAGCCTTGCCAAAATGGAAAAATAAAGACATCTGTTTAATCATATGTAGACAAGCGGCTCAAAATCCTAACTATTGTTCATTTTGAGCACCAATTTGTATTTGAAAGGTAAATTCTTCTGTACAATTTAGCAAAACTAAGAATACATAAGGAGACACAGACACACATAGGCTGCAGCTGGCCCGCCCCCTGAGAAAGAGCCAGGTACAGTGAATTAAACTGATATAAAGTACTGAAATGATTCAGAATGCTGGCAACGGCATTTTAAAATCAGCAGAGCATAGGTTATTGGGAAGCATGGTGGCTTAGTGGCATTACAGCCTTGCAGCGCTGGGGGCCTGGGTCCAAGTCCCATGGTCAACATCTGCAAAGAGTTTGTATGTTCTCTCCGTGATTGTGTGGGTTTCCTCTGGTTTCCACCCACACTACAAAACATACTGGTTCGTTGATTAGATTGTGAGCCCCATTGGGGACAGGGACCGATTTGACAAGCTCTGTGTAACACTGCGTAATCTGTGTGCACTATATAAATATAGGAATTAAATTATTATTATTATTGGAACCAGCTAAAAATGGTATTACACACTAACACTAAATCATTGCTAAAGTTACACAGCATGTTCCTTGTGTGTAAGAACAAGTCAAAATAAAATACTGTTTATTGTGCAAACCATTAAACCAACGCAGAAATTACATTGTTTATACTTTGCTCCTACTGAGACTAATTATTGTTGCACACTATCAAATTCCCTTTTAGGTTTGTAATAGTTATTACTACATTGTACACAAATTTCTTAAAACTTTGTTTCTACCATTTCTACCAAGCTTTTTAAAGATTTTGATTCGATCTGAAATTATTTGTCAAAACGAATGTTAAAAATAAAATTTTTAAGCACTGGTAGCAGCTATGTGCGTTTTCAACCAGTGCATTACTGCAACATGCAGAGATGGTCCTCTGGTAGTCAAATTAGTAGCTATGGCAGGTAGGTCTCGTACAGTATATGGGCATGTGTATCAACTGTCCTAGATTATCCCTGCCTAGATCAAAAGTAAGCCTATAATATAACCCCCTCCGCTGTCACACACAAAAAATAGGGTAGTGGTCAAATAATTCAATTCAGTGGGACTGTTAAACCCTTTCTTTATCCTATATGTGTATTGACTTGAGCTTCATAAGGCCAAACAGGCACAGGAGGACTACCATTGATCATTTTGGAAGTCAATACACCCTTATCATTATTATTAGCTTTTGGGGGTTTAAATATGCTTCTGACCTGTCTTTAATTCATAAAAATATAAGCCCCTGTCTGATGAGGTTTTGAGGGTCAATGTATTGAGCTCAAAACTATCTATGGCAGCCTGCTTCTGCAGGACTGTCATCAACAATGTCGCTCAAGAAAGTGGCTCCATGCTTTGTCTAAAGGCTCCAGTAGGAATAAAAATGTTCTATAATATCTTTCTGGATATTAAAGAGTTGTGGATGGGGGATCCCAGTCTATTAACCTAGAATTTAAAGATATAACTTTAATGTATTAATTCAAACATATAACATATGCTATTTCCACTGGGTAACTTCTCTAAGTCAATAAACAGCATACAAACAGTATAGTCCATTGCAGTGGTTTACTTGCAATGATTACCAGAAATGTTTTTCCTAAATAGAGGCTTGAATATCCTATGCAAGCACTGTGATAAGACCCAAGGTGAAGTCATTTTATATATGAGAAGAAATAATTGTATCACATCACAGTTTGGTTTCTGGCTGAATTAAAATCACTGTGATTGGTCAATTTTCCAGACAATTTATAATATGTAATATGGAAAAGACTTTTCTATGTCATACAATTTTGTATTACCAATAAAAGTTGGTACAATTTATTTGATTCTGTTCAGCCTATGCAAAGTAGTAACTAACATAACAGTTTATAATCATGTGCTTCCATCTGCCCTGTACAGTTAATAGGGAGAGAACAGTTATAAAAAAGAAGAAATTGAGCGTCATGTTTACAGACTAAAGCCTTCGGCACACAATTGTATTTTGTATTTGCTATTTTTATAGGACCTAGTATCAACAGTTTTTCTCTTGTGTCTCTGCCGTGTTGCTGTAAGGTAGCCCTATGTATATTCCTTGGGTCATCCATTTTTGTAGACCCCATTAAAAAAACGAGAGGTTGTTACCTAGCAATCCCCATCAAATATGGGCAACACACAAATTCTTAGATATTCATGTTTTATTAATCCCTTCACGTTAAGATTTATCTTCGCTTAGAACTTTGTGTACAAGAAACTAGTTTTATGAAGTGTATAAATAGCAAAAATTCCTCTTTCACCATTTATGAGGCATCTTTCTCCTCCCATTACTTTCTTAATCGTTTTAGGTTTACCAATATAATTGATAATAAGAGAGCAGATAGATCTTTTGCTTCACTGAAAGGTTACATACTGCACAAAGAAGAGATGGATAAGGGGTGGGGGAAAAGCACAGATAAGAGAGTAAGAGACAGCTGTAGTGAGGACTGCTTATTTTCTTAGTTTTCTATCTCACTCTTGAATTCACAGTAAGTATTGTTATTATTGCTTCAATATAAACTCCAATATATTGTATCAGTGTCCTGGCCTATCTTTCACTTGGCTCCTTCTGCACCCTCTCCATAGACTTACATTGGGAGCTGTAATCTGATATTTCTGTGTGGCTGAAGAGCCTATGCCTCTCAAATTATGCATTGTATTAAAAAATAGCAATTCAAGCGAGTGCATGAGAATGAGAACGATTAGTTGGTAGTGAGGCACTTTTGCGGATAACTAGCTATAAATATTATTTATTTGCACAGTTATACTATTTTTTTTTTAAAGAAAATATGTTTACAATTGTAAGTAAACCTTGAAGAAAAACGACTAAATATTTAAATATAAATATAATATCAGAGAGGACCTGGAGTACATTTCCTTGCTAAAAGTACGACAATAATGAATTGGATATTTTTTACTTACAGTGTAACAATACACAACATTAAAATCAATTTCAAAAGGTAAAAATATATGTAAAAAAACTTTCAAGATGCAGGATGTTGCGTATTGTGGTATCATTTACTTGAAGAAACATAACCTAGTAGTGAAAGTGGTTATTAGTAAAACAGTTAAAAAAAGGCAATAAATACAAGTAATATCTAAGCAAAGCATTGCATGGAATCAAAGTAGACTATAATGTTAAAAAAGACATGTACCATAATCATAAATCACAAAATAAAACTTACACCAAACTCTTCACCCAATAAGTGTTGAAAAGAGGGAGAGAGTTATGACGCTCCACAGCATGGAAATCTGGTTGACCAAGAAAAGTAAACACACAGCTCTACAAGAATGTCTTGAGGAGCTATAGAATATAAATAGCGTCTGATTATTTTTGGACAACACTACAGGTGCTTGAGTCAGGCACCGAGATGCTGGCAGATTCCCTGGTTAATGCCTCTGGCTTTTGCTCCTTCTACAGTAGCACAAAACATTTATTTTCCTCTGTAGATTCTCTGGTGCTACTGCAGAAGTAGTAAAAACTCTTTAACCCAATGATCTGAAACCTGTCCAATGATACGTGAATTTAGGCTTCAGAATGCTTGTATAATTATCACTGATATTCATATATATCATGTATGTACCATTATATAGCTTTCCATCCAACAGATCAACAACATTCTCACATCCATACATAGCACCCCTATTAGACAACCACTCAGTATGTTCATTGCCATATAAATCAATATGCTTTGTACAACAGAGCAGGTGGTGTAGGAATCAGCTTCAATTTCAGCTGATGTCAAGATATGTATGCAGCGTACAAGTTATTAATCTAACAGTGTGGGATCAATAGCATTTGGGATCGATAGCAATATACTGCACAAAATTCATATGTAAAACACTACAAAAACATCACATTTACAGCCCTTCACTGTTTCTACCTGCTGGGTACATGGATAATATATTATTCCCAAATCTTACTAGTTCCTTTCGGATTCTCAGTGCTTTGCTTCTACCTGTATCCTGAAGCAGCAGGATTTCTTGCATAATTTTCACATACTTCCTGATGCTTTAATTGGAGGAACCTAAAAAACCGTCAGTGCTGGGGGAAGAAGCAGTGAAATCTATAACAGATAAACCTTTCAGTTAACACATTCCTACATGTTCTTACATGATCACCTAAGTCAAGTGATTGGTAGGCAGTCTAAAATATCAAAGCCCACAGAATACACATTAGGTGTATCGTATATACTTGAGTATAAGCCGACGCAAGTATAAGCCGAGGCCCCTAATTTTACCACAAAAACCTGGTAAAACCTAATTTTTTTACTCGAGTATAAGCCTAGTTTGGGTTTTAAAAACATTAGCTTATACTCGAGTATATATGGTATATTGTCAAACCCACCAATTTGTGTGTGAATGGCCTACCATCTACTGTGTATTGGGGCCACAATGGTGGATGTTATGGAAGATAAGGTGCTGCTAGATGTCTGGCTTTGTACATGCATATAGAAGAGCTGGACAAAATGGCTGTTATCCGACAGCTATTTTATGTGTAGAATGGGGGAAAGAAGGCTGCAATTAAAGTATATATATATAAAATAAAATATATATATATGAATAAAAAAGATTTAGCAGCCAAGGATATAGCTGTAGCTGATATGTTAGCTCATATCTTGGTTACCAATAGAAAGGATATCGAAAAACAAATCTAAAAAATGTAGTAGGTTCTGCCCATGGTCTCATTTTAACCAGTATTGGTCAGTTACTGAATCATATTTCTACATTACCGCACTTCAGGTCTTTGAAGTTCATATTTATTTAACTCGATTAATTTAAATGCAAATTCTATGTCATAAAGAAGCTCAGTAACCATTGCATGACGGAGACTGCAGTGCTACATGATTTCCAAGACGATGTAATATATGCTAGGTTTAGGCACAAAAGCTTAGCTGCAAGCTTTAAATCCAAGTATTTTTTAAAGTTGGCATCTATGTTATATACAGTATATTTTTAAAATATTTTAAAAGACCCACGCAGCATTTTATTTTTGGGATCAGAGTGAAGGTTTCCAGATACTTGCACAAGCTGCCTCGGAGTATGTCGGAATATTTGACATGTTGGTTGTGTATATTAAAATGCAATCCAGCTAAATTTCCATATACATAAATTTCCATGTACACAAATTCACTGCAAAAGAGCTCAGTCACTTTTGTAGTGATCCTAATGATCTTTTGGGAATAGCAGAGGCATTAACTTTGCTTTCACTTCATTGCACCCACATATTACTATCACCATTCACACTTATCACATCGAAACAGAGGAATCAGCACACCAAGACAATAGTTTTTGTTTTGTTTTTTTTGTCTCATTTTTCCCCTCCATGTTTATTATTGTTTTTCTTACCCCAATTTGAATCCTTCCAGGCAGAAAATGTTAAAGGGACTTCACATCCTTGAATAAGTATTGCTCCAATTTCCTGCCGTTTATTGGCCCCACCTCCCCCACCGCTCAGGTTTATGAATGAATTTAATTTTTTAACCCTCTGTAGTTAATGAATTAATAATCTATTTACCAATCGGGAGTGGGAGGAGTTCATGTCTCATTATAAAAAATAAAACACAAATTATTGGTTGGTGCATTATTTAGCGATTTGTTAAACAGTTCTCTATTATTTTAATCTTTGCTTAGTTCAGTTTATTTATTTCTTTGTTTTTAGTTTTAGCTGTTAAGTTCCTCCATGTTGCGTGGACAATTGTAAATTTTCTATTAATCTGGAATTCTGCTGATGTTTCATTTTATTCTGCTCAGTTGTTTCAGTGAAAAAACATGTATTTTGTATTAATATGATAAAATAGGAAGTTGTCAAATTAGAAGCTATAAACTGAAGAGGAGGAATTGTTTGAAATTGTGACATTATGGCATGAAGGGATAGTTTCTACTGCAGACCTCTTTCACCAATCATTGCTAGCTATTAAGTGGTTCCCAGAACTGTCCTCTTTCATAGTTCCCATGGAGATTTATTGGAGATAAAAGCAGTAATCATTGCTACACAGATAACGGAACATGCTAAAGGACAAATTATAAATATATATATGGCATAAGGTGTATGGAGTGCATTACTGTAATTATAGTGAGGCTCGTAACTGTCTCCTAACCCTAGCCACTTCTCAGCTTGTAATTTCTAATGTCTTATTATTTTCAATGTACTATGAGCAACTTAACAAGCACTGCACAGAAAGGGCAGCAAAAAAATTGTGTAAAAAGGTCGTGGATCAGGGACAAAATAAAAGGCAAACATAATTTATTCTATGACCTCTTATATATCACATCAAAGGTTGGATTCGCATTATTCGGTTGATCCTGACAATTAGGGAAGGTGATCTGTCAGTGTGAATGGTTGATAAGACCAGATTTAATAGAATTAGAGTAAAGAGAAGATAATCAAAGATTAGTATTCTAGTGTAACATATTATTTTATGGTTGTGGCCCATTGCTCTTATATTGAAAGTTTTCAATTAACTGCTCCTAGCATTGCCATTTATACAGCATGCTCCATTATGTACAGTGAAAAGAATGTTGTAAAAAAGAGCATAATTATGTAGTAAAACAAGCATTATGTTATAGAATTTTTTTTTAAACACAATTTGCTTGATGCAAACTAACTGTGTAATATTCTGTGTAAATTGCTATATTTTAACTTTAAAGTGAATGTCTTCCATATAACACAATTTTGCAGTTTTTAATACAAAGAGTTTCAATATGATGTACTGACTTATTTCATAACATGCTGTCATAGTTATAAAGCTCTGAATTCCATGCATAGACCTTGAGTTAAACTATAGGATTGTGGCTGCTTAAACCAGCCTTTAGAGGTTATTTCGAATTTGAAGGGCCCTATATGTTAGGTGATACTTGTCCATTAGACATTTTCCA
The DNA here is from genome assembly GCA_019512145.1 of Engystomops pustulosus. Lineage (NCBI taxonomy): Eukaryota > Metazoa > Chordata > Amphibia > Anura > Leptodactylidae > Engystomops > Engystomops pustulosus. The sequence continues at coordinate 124,157,524 of CM033647.1, forward strand.
ATCTAAGTATTTTACCATGTGTGAAGGTCTCTTATGATCCAAAGACAAATGATAATTTGCTCTCTCATCATTAATTTATATAAAATTAAAACTCTGCCATGTATAGGGGATCTGTATAATAGAGTGCGGGGAAATGGCTGAATAAAGTATCAGAAACCTTCAAATCAACCACCACAAACAAGAAGCTTAACTGCAAATTATGTTAGGCAATTAACGTGGATGTGAGTTAACTGTTGGAACAATGGCTAGCATGCAACCATAAAAAAATCTGTTTGTGGGCATGTTGTGTTACCACAAGTCAGATTTCAGAAAGTTGTGGATACGATTCGTTTTGAGTAAATTTTAAACGCATGTCTACAAAATTATTCTGTGGAGAAAAAATTATAGAAGTATATTTCCTGTGAGTAGAGATCATTTATACTATTGACTGTAATTGTGCGCATGTAGCTTTTATTACTCAGTACTGTACTTACTATAGAAATACTTACTATACAATATGGTGAAACTTTGTAATAAGCCAATGAAAGCAGCTATAGTGGGTGCTTATCTTCTGAGAGAACCAATGATAGGTAGTGTCAAATTTAACTAAGATGATCCTTCTTCCTCTTAGTCATTGAGTTATGCCACAATAGATATACTACTGGTTTTGGATAGTCTAATGAGCATTACATCTTAAAAATATCTTTCATAAATAAAAATGTAAAAAATTCATGCAAATATATTAAATTATGTGACAGGATAAATTATCATAATTTTTTTAATTGTGTTTGCCATAAACATCAGCAGGATCCCTATCCCTATCCATTTTTTTGGAGGATTTCATGGTTTATTGTCAGCAAAGGGTTAAAAATCATTAATTCAATTTCCTGCATTTGAGGTCATTAATATTAGTCCCTTTAACGTTTTTTTTAAATCTGTATGTTTAAAATCTTTAGATTCTCTCTCACTCTTTCCTAGGATTTTCATTTTTTTTAAACAGATGACGCAAGTAAGAAAAAAAGTTTATCAACCGTTTAGCAGAAATTATTAGATGATTAAATTTAGGTTAGACTTCAGTATGTACACGTATATATAAATCTCAGGAAATTTATATATAAGTATATCTTAAATTTAGGTGTTCAAGGATTGAGAAGGAAAAGAGAATTCATTACATTCGGTCAATAACATCACATTAGTAAGACTGGAAATGATGAAGAAATGAATGTAAAGAAAATGCATAAAATGAGATTACATCATAAACCAAGTGACCCAGGACAATCATAAGCATCTCTCAGGCTATTAGCATCTGGCAAGCTGCTCATCGCACTGTAAATCATGAAAATGTGGCTATCATTGGCAAGTGTTTAGCTTTTCTTTTGTCCCCAAGAGTATTGGACTGAAGTGGCTTTGTCATTTACGGTGTACACAGACTGTGCCTTCTTTTCTAATACACCTTAGTCTATTGTTTGTTTCCCCTATTAGTCCGACAGCCATCATAAATCACATTAATACGGCTGTATAAGGAGCAGATACTAGCTTCTGTAGTTTATAACTTTCTTGCATTTTCTCCACCTAGGATTCCTGAACATATTACAGAACTTTGCATTCCTCTGTATCGACTGTAGGGGATGGACTTGGTGGACCTCTCTCTATTGTAAACCTTATTTGGCGTACCAGCATAACATGACTTAATAGAAATGTATCAGGTGACTATACTGCCATCATGAGCTTTTTGAACTTGTGATTTAGTGTCCTAAACATTCTTGAAAAAAAGCATATAAACATCTTTCCAATGAAGCAGACACTGACGAAATGAAGGTGCAATAATAGTCTCTTAAATCTTTATATTTGTATATGCCCAAGACATTCTTAAATATGATTTTGATCCTAACTTCTGCATTAAGAGTGAAATCACCCAATCCTGTGTGATTTATTCAGGAGAAGGATATATAATGGTAACTACCTCAGGCAGGGAGAGAGGGCTGTCAATGTCTTGTGTCATTTATAAAGATATTCACTGCTATTTCGCCCCTACCATTGAGTCAGAGGTGTACTTGCTCCAGGCACTGAAAGCAGCAGAAATGAGTCTGATGTTCTCAGTATGTAGGATGTTGTAACTTACAAACTTACTTTAAAAATATTTAGAACGGTAAAGCAAAGGTTCAAAAAGGCCTTCTAGTGGTGTATTGTCCAGATTAAACTTATACGTTGCCTTTTATTGACTTGAAATCTGATAACTACTTTAAATATTATTCTAAAATAAGGGCTCACATTCTTGAGTTGCAGGATAGAAGATACAAAATATAAGACACAGGATATATTCAGCAACAGAATTTTCTTATGGTAAGAATTTTTGATAACCCAAGGCTTTGTCGACAACAGACAGGACTTTTGATGGTAACTGTACTCATTTAGAAATAAAATTTACATATAAAATATTTTAAATCTTCACATCCTAGTCTTTTTCACTAAAAATGGCAATGGATTCCAGCAGATTATTCCAGTATTCCAGTTATTGCTTTCTGAGTCTCAGAGCCTAATGTATTCAACCTCTATGTAACAATAATAATAATGTTACAGTAGATGTATTCAGCTTATATTCTTTACGTTATTGCTTGGGAACCTCAAGTCTTATGTACATATGATTGTTATCAATTTAGAAATGTCATTTGAAATGATCACATTTCTAAAAGTTGTACCTTGCTCATGCAGCATGTTTTCCTGTACTGCTACCATTTTAATCTTTACTCCAGGCAGGTCCTAGTCATAACCCCGGTACCACCGAGATTCACTATAAACTGCTGTGATCAGCTCAGGTTATACAATCAGTTAATTTAATAGAAACACTAACGTGTATTTCCACCACAGTGCACAGAGTCTATTTACTAGGGAGCAAAAGCTTATATGTTCAGCACTTTCAATAGAATGTTTCTGTTTGATAAATAGACCATCTGACATATGCAAACAAAGCTGGATGATTCAGCAAAACTAATATTCATGGGTTTACACATTCCAGAATTCTGCAAATTGAACTAGGAAATGAATTCAAGAATGTGTAAAATAACCAGCCAAGCATGGAAGGTGACCTTAAGCTGAGCAGACAGAACATCCAATGTTCACATCTCTAACCTTCTTCTTTCAATATAAGCCACAGGACACAAGGAAGACATGGCTATAATTATTAGAGAGACATACAGGAAATGTCCTTCCTATCTTTCTATCAAATGCATATTCTGTCCTTTTCTTCTAAAGACCTCAGACATGAAGAGTTTGATTCCATGGCCAGCATTCTGTTCAAGGAAACACAATGCTACTGGAAAGTAGAATGTCACATACGGTATAATATCTAGAACTTCAGAAGTAAATAACATTAGAAACCGGTAAAACTATATATTTAACTTTACGTGCTAGAGGGGACATCAGCTTGCCATAAGGACTTACTACAGGGTAAGATGATGAAGGTTTTGCTTCTATGGAAGCTTCTGCACAACCTAATGTCAGTGATTGTATAGCAATGTAGCATACCTGTCATTTATTTTTATACCTGGAAAAGTTCAATGACTTCAGCTGGTACAATATGGCTAGTTACTCATATGACACTCAAAGCCTCCAGGGAGCCGCTGTATGTATATAGGGATGTTTTTTGTGCATTCCACAAATCTTCCATGATTGATAAGCTTGATTATTTTTTTGTGAAATCTTTTTATACTTCTTAGATAAAAGGGATAAATTCTGTCAAATGTACAGCAGGTGAACACTCCAGTGACTACCCACAGTGTAGAAAGATACTAACGTGGAACTATTCTAGATATAAAGAGGTGGCCAAGATACATAAAAAGAGGATTTCCACTAACAGCTCTTATCATGTTTACACAGGGTAAGGCAAACCTGAGCCCCCATATACTCAGAGCCCAGCACAGAGTTCCCCAGACAGGACCCAAGGCATTCTCTTACAGTCCCATACATCCCAAGACATTCCTCTCCACATATTTGGCTGACCTTGATAGCAGGAAGAATGAAAAACCGTGGACAGAGTAAGATGGTTATTGGAGCTCCTTCTCCAGGTCCTGTGATTCTTTCTGTTCAGGTAGGAAGGGTTGTCTGGATGGGAGCTACAATGGGAATCTGATTCCCCCCTTTTAATGGTATTGGTGTCCTCAGGGTGCCAATAGCGTTGAAAGCTATGACAGAGGAGGCAGCAATACATTATTTCTTAAATTGCCTTTGTACTTTGCAATAAATTATTGGGTTTCGGGTTGCAATTTGGGCACATTTGAGTTTCTGAATTTTTTCTGATGAATGGACAGGTATTATGTGTGCCTGCACACTGATTTACTCACTTTTATTATCCATGTATTTAGATAAGAGTTTAATAGAAGTCACATAAGACACTATATTCACACAGGAGACTCATAATTTCTTGTATGGTGAAAATGGGGGTTACAGCAGGTGTCTGTTCTTTCATTTCTAAGCATTTAACACTACTGCAAAGAAGGATTTAAATATAATGTGTTTTGATTACAATATACTGAGGGTAAATACTTAAAAGATTTGGGGAACTACTTGTAAAATAAAAGCATTTTCCCGATGGCATGAAATCTTTATGTGCTTCTGGCGCTAAACCAAATGATTAACAATTGTGACTATTTGGACATCACTGTAACTGCTTACTTGAACATTGATTTCTTTGGTACCAATTTTCCAGCTTACTGGAACCAGGTCATGTGATATAAGCTCACTCTCTTGAAATGTTATGGGTTTGTGTATCAAGGAATTATTTTAAAAAACACCTTGCTATTTGTAGGTCTTAAAATTAAGTATATACAATCTTGGGCAAACAGAGTCTATCATTTTACTATTAATATGTTGAAACTGAAGCCATATATGAATTAGAAGCTTGTAGAACTAGCGCCGATAGCATGAAGTCAATAGGCAGGTATCCTACTCCAGTGCTTTTTAAGTGTATTTTTACAAGCTCTTTAATAGTCTTTTGAACAGAAATTTGCAAATTTCAGTTGTCTAAACTGAAAAGTGGTTTCTTCAGTCTATTGTTCCAGAAGTTTTGTGTTTTACTCAGAAACACTTTGAAAGCTTTAACTGTGCGGTTGTGTGTTCTTTATAGACAGAAGAAGCTTTCTTTAAATTATCTGGAAATCCTAAGATCAATGGGCTGTAACCATTGCTTCTCAAAGATCATTACAGATGTATTTCCTTCTCTGTGCTCTAAACCTGTAAACTGTAAAAACTTCGGCTTTTATAGAGATGATGATACCTTCTGATCATCTGTTAATCAATGGCATCTGGATAACGGCATATGACTACTACAGTGTAGAATCTAAAATGTGTTGTGGTGGACCTGTAGCTGTATTTGTTTGGCTTTAAGAAGTAGATGTTTTACAAATTATGTCATGAGCATGGCCCCAATAGGCGGGTTGATACATGGTGTATAAATTTGGCTCCAATAAATTTATTCCATTTATGCATGACAATTTTAGAGGATGATTTTTTTTTGTGGAGGTCCAGAATAAGGCATGCAATAGGGTCTGCAATGTCAGTGCAATAATTACTAGTCTCCAAGACTCCTCCACTATGTGAAAGGGGAATGTGTGGCCAACAATAGTAAAAATAAGTAGCTGCACAAACAAATTATATATATATGAACTATTGTTTGTGTTTCCATTCATCCCCCCCACTACTGTATAAAATGTCCCTTGCTAGTGTCCTAACTGGGGATAGCCCACATATTCCCCAAACAGAAACAGTATCTAGTGGACAACAGCGCTGTTTAATGATTTGCACTTATTTCAGATCGAGATTCATGAATCTACTTGTTTCAGAGATTAAGTATGAATCTGGAATTTTAAAGGCACCAAATCAAATTTAAACTTTCTCTTTTCTGATTCACTTCAAGGGAATCTTGTAAAATACTCCTTCACTCATCCCAGAGCTTAGCGAGGGGCAAGTACAAAAATGTTAAAAATTTACAAAACAAGTTTGGAACTTTTCCTACAAAATATGTGTATTAAAGAACTAAAAGAAGTTATATAGTAGTTCCAGAAAAGTTGTAGCAACTTTGGTTAGAATTGAATAGATTCAGGCCCAAACCAAATCTTTTAAAATTTGCTATTAAAAAGTGACTATAATACAAAGTAAATCTTTGATAATTCCCTCTGAAAAATAATCTTACTGTGTAAAAGGACACTTAGGGGCATACTCACCAGAGCCTCTGCGCCACATCAGTGGCATAGAAGCTCTGAAATAATCGCAAATGCAAGCTTAATGCTGGCACTTGTGAGTATTTAGCCCAATCTGCCACCTTCACGCCAGTGGAGCTAAAGGGGCATGAAGGAGGGACACGAAGGAGGGGCACAAAGGGTAAGCACGAAGGGGGGCGGCCTGCCGAGCAGAGGGTGCCTGCACATTCATTGCAGCCGGCAACTTTTCACATGTGATAAGTCACCTGAAGCGTTTATTTTAATAAACACTGCACAGGACCCAGCCCGTTATATCAAGAGGCTGGAGCCTCTTGATGTATTGCGCTGCGAAAATGCAGCAGCGGGGATATTGTGTCGCATGCTGTTAAAGGTAGAGCAAACAAAAAGTTGCTGCACACTTCCCGAGTAGTGCAGGATGTGCCAGATTAATGAAGACCATGAACCAGTATTCAATAATCTGCCATACTCTGCACATTAGTGAAGCTCACTAAAGCTTTCCTACTCAAAAGCTTGAAATTAGGTCAGCAATTGTATACTACCTATAATTTGTTTTCATATTTATTTCTATAGGTTTCTTAATTATTTAGCCTAAATGTTCTAAAGAATCAAAACTTCACAATTTTTTTGCGGCTTTATTTGAATGCTAGAAAAGGCTAAAAAGGTGAATGTTACAATGAATGAAAAGTATTTAATGGATAACTGAAATGTGAATTTTCTATCATCTACAACATTGGTTGTTATAATGGAAATAATGAAAAAATAACATGGAGTAATAGGAAAAGAAGACAATTTTCTGGGAGTGTTTAGTTAACTTCTATATAATTTACCAGTTTTTGTTTAAAGAATTCTCTTTACCTTCTCACTCCACCATTTTTAAACCAACCTCCCATTCCCCACAAAAATTACCTTTGTCTAGCAGCCATTCGTCTACAACACGACCCAGGCGGTAGGGGATGCGCTGACGGGCAAGCGCCAATCTTTCACTATCTGGGTTCCCTTTATAGAGTTTTAATAAAAGAACGTTAGATGCGTTAGAATCTGAAAGGCGAAAGGTTAGAGGTTAACAGTTCATGGAACAGTTACAATAGTTAGAAAATGGTTAAGAGAGATTTAAAGAGATTAGTCCCATTCTGCCCCCATGTAATAAAACCACTTGCATAAGTCAATGAAAAAGATATGGATTGCAAAATCTGGGAAATCATCTACAGATAAGTACTACAAATATACTTTTTTCCTAGATCTTGCTAGCCTAATACTAACAATTATTCTACTTCCATGGCATCCCATGTCTTTCAATTGACTAGATAGGATCAAACATTCTTTCACAACAGATTTCCAAAAGGCACATCAGGAGCCATTTTTCCGCTATTACAGATATAACGAATATGTGGCTTTTGATTCCTATGTTAGAAATTATTGTTGTCTATTACAATCAATTAACCTGTTAATTTGCTTTAAGTAAAGATCTTACTTAAGAGCTTCAGAGAAAATAGTAAAGATGATTTTCTATGTGAGCTTACAGAAAGTGACCCTAATATTTCAATGGCTATTTTTAAAAACATAATTGCCAAAAATAAGCTCCAAAACTATTTTTCACAAGATATCACTATTAGGTATAATTGCGATTAGGGAAATACTATCTATTAGGGAAAACTAAAAAATGAAGGGTAGATAAGGGGAAAAACTTACAGAACTATCATATAGTTGAAGGATTAGGGTTGAATTAAGCACCGTGGTGAAGAATGCAATATAGCTATGCACATACAAGAAATCCTGGAGTAATGGCAGAGGGAAATAAACAGCATGCTAGATATACAGGTATACAGGCTCTGGGCTTCTAGAGATGAGTGACAAGAGTCTGGCATTTGTGCAGCTTAAAAATAAAGATTTTTAGTAATCATCCTTTATAAATATTGACCAATTTTGAAAATGTAATAAAGAATTTAACCAACATTGAGTGTTACAGTTGGCATATTTACATGTAAAACTGCAGTATATGAAAATAAAAAGAAGCACTATACACTGAAATATAAGTGAAAAAAGGTGGTTCAATCCATATACAGTGGTAAAATTTTTTGCTCCGAACAGACTGAGCCTTGTGTGGAGTGCTGCTTTTTCGTCATATATAATCTGGAAGGCCTGTTGCCCCGACATTTAGCGGCTTTGCACCCTTATGTCATAATTAGTTTAACTGTGCTGTTTCTCTATCTCTGTTTCTATATGTAATAACATAGATTTATCAAGATTGGTGCAAAGAAATGATAGAGTAGTAGTTAGTAACAACCAATAATGTGCCATCTCTCATTTTTGCTTTTAAAAATGAAAGGAGAAATCTAATTGGTTGCAATTATTCCACGGTACTGATTTTGATAAATGTCTTCTACTGTGAATTGTTTTGCAAGCTGCAAGTGTCAGTAAAATTTCCACTAGATAAATAAGATTAGTACAGGCCGAACTAGAGCAGATTCCAAGTTCGTGCACCCATTTTGCACATTGAGAAGCCATCTTATTGAAGAAAAACATATGGCAAATAAACTGAGTGCACTTTTCCCAAATTTTGCATTCCAGTTGTATTGTCCAGTCTAGGACTGATGTGGTTATAGTGAGGGCAGAATAGATTAAAAGCTAAGCTCTAGTTAGTTATGTTTAGAAAACGGTTAAAGGGATGGTTTGGAGAGTTTAGACATGGATTACCAGTAGATTTTAGCATTAGGTTTATCAGAATTTTTGGTTAGTTAATTCATATTTTCTTACTATTTATTCAGTCAATATTCAAACATATACCTTAGGGAAAAACAATGTCTTTGATCATTTTAGTTTACCCTCTAGAAACTAGACAATCAGAATTTTAGAACACAACGTATTAAAAAAAATGATCCAATGATTTGTTTGCAATCTCTCAATTAAAGGATTCTATTGGCTTGGAAAATCAGGAAAGAAAAACATTTTCCTAAAACTTTGCCTGTGTGTATAATAAACATATGCTGCACGTAAATGCTGTGACTAGTAAAGAAATATGACAAGACAGGTTTCCAATTGCATTTATCCTTGACTTTGGGGTTTGGCATGGACTGGGGAAAAGTATTTAAGTAAATGTGAAAGAAGCCTAAAGTGGCAGATATGACCTTACAAATGGAAGAAAGCAGGTTACAGTACCAGGAAAGGGAATGTAAGAGCCTTGGAGTCATAGGCAGAGCACAAGAGTGATATTTCACTTTTATTGGGTTTATATAGACATACATTCTCATTATCAATCTTGTGCTATGAGCTGTTGTTTGGCTTATTTCCTGGTGTATCTGTTTGTAGTGTGTAGTATACCACACTGCTAAGTCACCTCAGTCTTCAATATCGTTTTCTTACCAGTTACAAAATAATGTTAACTAAATGAAATTCTGTAATTATGAAGTGCAATGGCAGTAATAATTTAAAGCAATAATTGTCATTTACAGTACAGGATGCAATTTTAACTTAATGACTGCAGTATTGGAAAAATCTCTAAAGAAAAGATTTGCATCAGTCTATAACATAATATGGACCCATTGAGGGAAGTACTTTTCATGCAAACTTTTTGTACAAGGGAACCTTACCTGCAGGATACCTTTCATTGACTGGCCAGCTGTCCACCTGCAAGGTAGCATTGCCTCCACTGCGGGTAAATCGCACCACATGATACTTTCCATCGCTCACCAGTGCCCCTGGTTCTTCAATAGTAATATCATCCGTACCTACGTTAAAAATTACCCCCACTGTGCCCTGGTCCTAGAAAAGTAAAAAATAGAAAAGAAAGAAAATAATGTATTTCAAACAATTAGTTTTTTGCATTAAAAAACTGCAAACTACAAAATTATCATAGGGAAATTCATTTAACTGAACAGTTCATTAGCAGTAATGAAAAGCAATGGTTGTGAACCTCAATGTAATGCAGCAGCGAGTGATAGACCCACAATTCAGGAAATCTTTAGATATAGTTTGCATGAAATACATGATCGGGATTTGTTTTCCTAAGAAATTGCACAATAAACTTCATAATTGCAGTAGTTATAATCAATACAGGAATACAATGGAAACAATCTTATTTTCTATCTAGAAATTTACTATTCATAGCAATATCACTTTATTGTTGGTGATGAAACTGTACTTTGTTTTGTTGCCTTTAGTTTATAATAAAATTACATTTTGTGTCATAAAGTCCACAATTCAAGCAATATTATACACATGCTTACAATGCTTTGTATTATTGATGTAAGCAGGACCCAAGCAGTTTCTAACATGGAGTCCATCATTTCACAAGGCAAACTAATGGAGCATGATAGATGGTGCATGCTGGATTCTTACATTTCTTTGCAAATTTCTTAAAACAATTGTTTGTCCATGAATCAACTTTGAAGCTCTTGACATACTGTATCATACGTTTACTGCTATGTATAAGGGAAATCCAGGAATTGTAATATCCGTTTCAGAATTCGGTTTAATGAAATGACTAAAATATTGATTCAATTACAATTTAAAACTCAGAAACAATTGAGTTCTATAATAATAGTGGACATTGGAAAGAAAAATACAATGTTTCAATGGCTCTTTTGTAATCACTAAGAATAAACCAGCTTTCTCTGAATCAGGAACAGCCTTAGTAGTTGAAGTACTTGTCTCTAGTGCTAGATCTCAGCCTACTGAAATATTTTGATTGTTTCTTTGATTTTGCACTCATCTAGTGTAATGTATTAACAATATATAAGAACTTTGAAGTACTGTATGAATGCAAATAATTTAGATATTTAAACACACTTGTGGTCCAGTGATACATTCTTCAGCCCAATTTGTGTTGTGGGCATTGAAATCAATGCGTTTCGTTTGCACAAGCAGCTTCTTCCCATCCTTACCATATATCTAGAATTAAATCTTACATGAAAGAACTATAAAATGTTGCTAACTAGAGCAAGTAATATGATATACACATCAATCTGAGATAAATATGTCAATGAGCAAAGAAGAGCAATAGCTTAGTGCTGATTCCACCAAAATGCAGCCATGACAAGATGGAGAAATGAATATTATTTTGTAAAATGGAATATTTATTTTCTTAATATTTATTTTTTCAAAAAACATTATTTTCATAAAGTGTATTTTTTTCCAACTTCCTAATACACTGCATTGAATATTAAGGAAGTACAGGGAAGTACAGTTTGATTACAGTTGCTTTTGCTATTATGGATACTTTGAAATATTTATGATTGTTTCTCATTTCAAACTACAAAATGGCAGGGAAAAATGTGACACACTCAACACTTATACAGGTATCATTCTTCTGATCCCCAAACTCATTGGGGCACATTTACTAAGGGTCAGTTGGACGCATTTCTGTCGGGTTTCCCGACTATTTCTGATTTTTGTCTCACGCAATCGTATTGTGGTGCATCGGCGACACAATACGGCCCCCCCAGACACAAATCGGGGGCCTGGCCGTCAGACAATCCGACTAATTCGGACAAACCGTGGAATTTAAAATTCAAATTGTGTCGCAAGATCAGCACTCACATGCACCGGGAAGAAGAAGGTGAACTCCGGTGGACCTCAGCAGGAAAGCGACACGTGCAGGAAATTGGACGCATTATCTTAGTGAATCGTGGCAGCTCCGAATCCTCGTCGGACATTCCGATTGACTGGCATGGATATTTTAAAAAATCTAAAATTTGAATATCTAAAGGTATTAAATTAATTTAGCTTTTTAAAAACCTAAGACCAATATTTTGTGTCTGTTATAGAAATGGTTTAACTCAGGGATATCCATTTTATTATTTGTTTCTATGGTTAAAGTCAAACTGAGGACATTTAGAAGAGGAGAAATCTTTTGGTCTTAGCTCTACTGTACCAAAGATTTTTCTACTATAAATGTCAGTAGCTAACATTCTCTAAAGGATTTCATGTTTCTTTTTCAGTTTATGTCAGGTTTTTCATAACGATATAAATTTTTCTTGCATTCCAATAATGGGATACACATGCTACTTTTAATTATTCACCGCTGAAGATTGCCATAATAATTTTATGTGGTAAGACTCCCCTGCATGTATAAAATATGCATTGCGACCTGTACATATCAACCATCAGCAGATTCTGAGCACTATGTTTAATATTCATTTCCATAGTTACCTCAGTGAAGGGATTTTAAAGTGCTCCACATAGTCATTTCCTCTAGTAGGTCAATTCACTATTTATAGAAGTGTTGAGGTGAAGTTTTTATTTCCTTAATATTTCTTTCTGCTTTATATCTTGAACCTTGTAATGCGGTTCAGTATTGCCAACCTTGGTATAATTCACAAACAATCCAAGTATAAAATATTTTCTTGATGCCATATGTGCAGCAGTACAAGCCAGTTGAAGAGTGTATTTTTATATATTATAACAGTATCATGAGTTAAAATTATACAGTACAATAGTTTATTAGGGGAGCAATATACAGTATATTTATCATAATTTACTTTGGGGGGACTATGTATATATCGCTATATAGTATCTTCATAATCCATTATAATATACACTGATGAGTAGTGATGAGCAAACAGGGACCGCAAAATTTGGGTCCATACTGAACTTGGGTGGGCTCTGGTTCACAGACCAAAGTTTGGAGTAACTTGGTCAAACTAATTGGGGGGATGCTGAGTAGCTGATCAGCCAGCTTTTACTCCCTAGCTACCACAGGCTTTTCTATACTGGGCATGGCTGTGATTGGCCAGGCAGGACATGTGACCCTGCTGTATAAGGCCAGGATGTACATGTGACCCTGTTATGTCATTACAGAGAGGAGACACAAAGTGAAAGGCTGCTGTTGGAGACAGACAGGGACTTACAAAAATCTATTAATATTGTCAGGGCAGCTAGGTAGGGAGAGGAGACTGTTATATACAGGGACATCTAGAGATGGTAAATAATTGCCCTTTTCCGGGCAGACTAAACATCTGTGTACTGATATTCAACTATAGTGCAGTGACTACATATCTAATCTTTAACAGTCTCATATTTCAGTCACTGCCTGTTTAATCTCAAACATTTGCACACTGTAGCCACACTCTATTTAATATCGAACGATCTCATACTGCAGTCACTGCCTGTTTAATCTCAAAAGGTGTTATACCGCATTCACTGTCTAATGTCAAACACTCTCATAACACAGTCGCTGCATGTCTAATCTCAAACAGTCTCATGCTCATCCATGAGAAGGGAGAATAGTTTTGTCCTTATACCCATAAAGGCACATTTACTAGGGGTTGATCGGATTGTGGCGCATCGGTGCCGGCTTTCATGCGACACAAATCGGGGGGCGTGAACGTCGAACAACCCGACTGATTTGGACAAACCTCGGAAATTAAAAAGGAAATTGTGTCGCAAGATCAGCACTCGCATGCACCGGGAAGAAGAAGGTGAACTCCGGTGGACCTCAGCGGGGGGAAGCGACAGGAAGTATGGCAGTTCTAGGGAAAGGGGGGTGATTTGAATTTTTAGGTTTTTTTATTATAATTTTTTTTTTTAAACTTTTTTTTACTTTTACTATTTTTCAGACTCCCTAGGGTACTCTAACCCTAGGTAGTCTGATCGATCCTATCATATACTGCCATACTACAGTATGGCAGTATATGTGGATTTTACTCCCCATGCATTACAATGTGCAATTAGCACATTGTAATGCATGGGTTAAAACGAAGTAGCCTTGGGTATTCGGAACACCCGAGGTTACCATGGCGACGGATCGCCGCTCCCCGTGACGTCATCGGGGAGCAGCGATCCACAACAAGATGGCGGCGCCCATGCCATGCTAGCACCGATTGCGGGTGTTACCGGTAAGCCTTTGCTGCAATATGCAGCAAAGACTTACCGGCTATGGAGAGGGCTCGGCCCGCAAGCCCTCTCCATGCACCGGGACCCGGCGTGCGCCATACTAGTACGGCGTGCGTCGGGAAGGGGTTAAAGGATTCAAGCATGATCTGGACTGAAATATGATCCTACATCTCTCTTCTACATCTTTCCAGTGTTGGTGCTTTCTGGGTGACTCACCCACAAATGTTCAATTGGGTTAAGTTCTGGGACAAAAAACTTCAAGGAAACGAGTGACCCAGCATGTGGTTAAAAAGTTCTTTATAGGTTTTTTTATTGTCTCCAACATGTAAAATACAACATTACATCAAACATGCATAGCACTGCGCCCACAGTATGGAATGCAATTCACAGCCTATGCATTTCGAGTGCTTTAAACGCTCTTAGTCATGGCTTCAGCCTGTCCAAGGAAAAAGGGCTATATAGTGTTGTGTGGGCTGACGTCAATGAAATGGAGGGAGGAGCAAAGACAACTCGCCCTCCTTTGTGACGTCAAAGGTTTTTAATCATATATTCTGGATCTCCAAATTTAAGTACATCTAAACCGGATGGCCTTGGCCATATAAGACCATTGCATTCTTTCTCATCTCCAGATTATATGACATCAATAAATCAAGATAAAAGAAGAGAGAGAGTTGCTTTGGTCTTTGGAAGCACAGGAAACATACAAGACTCTGAAACAAAAGAAAATGACACAATGGGAAAGTTTGTCAATTCAGAAATGTCGCATTTGGTGGGACTCCACAACTCTGAGTAATTATATCTCTAAAAACATGACACCTTGAGGTTTGAGGTTACGAAAGATACCAACGTGTGTATATTCCCCAGATTTTGTGACTGAATGGAATAATATTTTATCTACCTATTCATTGGATTTCAGGTCTCTGAAGAAAATAAAACTGACAGATATTGACAAAGAAATTGACACTATTAAACAAGAACTTAACATATGGAACAGACGATATTTGAGACTGAAGAAAAAAGGATCAAAGAACTTATAAATAATATTGAGGAAACCATATCTGAAACAAAGAAAATCAAATTTCAAAGGGATTACTTCGATTATAATCAAAATCAAGGATATGAATGGGATCGCAATCGCAATCTGAGGAGCCAACACAAACAAAAAACAGCAAACAAGTTATTGAAGGAGTTAATGTATTCAATTCATCAGACAAACAACTCTGTTCAGAACAAATCACAGTACTGTCTTTAGGGTTAAACTATGCACCTACAACTAACCTTGATCTACTTTCTACTCTCAACACCGTAGAACAAGTCAGTACGGAATTTACAACCAATTTCTTTAAAATTCTATTCGAGGAACAATGAACACTCATGACTTTACAAAGCTTGGACACTGTTCAAACTGTTGCAGACATTTCCCTATCCTCACAAGGAACCAATAATAATAAGAACTTCTATCCTATACAGTCCAATGTTAAATCAATATACATATTTCAAGAAGTCATGGAGCGTGAACTGAAAGAATTTTTGAAAACAAACCAAATTGCAGAAACAACATGAGTTACAAAATGAGACAGGGTTTAAATGAACTGAAAGAAGATCGTGAACTATAAGGATGGTGGACAAAGGTGACACGGTGGTTGTGATGAACACTAAAGATTACATACATCAAACGGAATCAATGCTATCTGATTGTTATCTACTTCTCCTATCAAACCCCACAGAAATTTTCAAGGAAAAAAATCACATCTATAATTCTCGATGGTCTCGTTGGGAGTCATTAATATTAAACAGAGGGATCTTGCCCCTACCCAAAGTTCACAAAGGGGAACATCCTCAACCCATGCAACTGATAATTTTGGGCATCGGGTCATTAAATGAGCCCCTATGTGAATGGTTGGATGCTCTCCTCCAACCCTTGGTCACCAAAACAGCCGAATATTTGAAGGATAGCGGAGATCTTCTTAGAGTCCTTAAAGATATTGAATGGTCAAAAGAATATATTTGGTTAAACTGCGATGCAGTAGCTTTAAACACCTCGATTCCCCATGAGAAAGCAGAGGTAGCTCTCAATTACCACCTTAACAAATATAGTACATATAGCACTGATCTCAAAAATTACATCAATTTAGTATTATGGTTTCTGATGACGCATAATTTCTTTCTGTACAATGATGTGTTTTATCTCCAAATCAAAGGAGTTTCCAAATTTTCACCCTCCATAGCCAACCTTACAATGGCATGGTGGGAGGAGCACTATCTGTATGGAGACTATAGCCCCTTTGTTGATGTTATTCTCTGGTACGGCAGATACATCGATGATTTGCTATTTATTTGGCTGTACCGGAGTTTGTGCAATTTTTGAATGACAATGAATGGAACCTTAAATTTACTTTTTCCACTAGTGAAAAACACATGGTGTTCCTTGACTTTAACCTCAACATCATAGAGGGTCGTATACATTCAAGTACATTCAGGAAAAAGGTACCAGAAAATACCATCTTACATGCCCAGAGCCTGCACCCAAAACATACGATTAGATCAGAGCCAAGAGGACCTGTAGTACAGAACAGGACTATATAGTGGAATTAAAAAACATGTAAAAAAAAGATTGTACAAAAGAGGTTACACTCATGCCTAGCTCAATCGGGCCAGCAATATAGTAGATAGCAAACCAAGAATTGATCTACTTATTGAAAAAATAAAAGACAGGGTAACACATAATACAAAACTCATACATGATATTACATTATATAGTAGTGTAGATCATTAATTCTTAAACATCTGCCAATATTATATCAAGATGAAAAACTGGAAAAAATCTCACAAAATGGTTGCAATATTGTGTCAAAAAGGCCACCCACTATAGGAAACATTATTTCACCAAGCTTTAGACCCAATAATAAAATGAAAACAACCTAGCTTACACACAAAGCTTTCTACCGATGTGGAGCGCAAAGATGCAAAACATGCCAAGTAGTAAAAGTAAAAAAAATGATTTACAAACTCCACCAATTCACAAATATTTGATATCAAAACTTATATCAATTGCAACAGTGACCATGTTGTCTATATATCGTGGAATGCACACTTTGTGATTCTAAATATGTAGGTGCTACCACACGTAAATTGAAAAAACGCATCCTTGAACACCTAGGGGGACATAGGCAAAACAGAATTAAAAAACTATTTCTGGAGCCTCCAGACACTTCAACGAAAAACATGGGGGAAACACTAAGGGCTTCTAAGCTTATGGTATAGAACATATACAACATTATACTAGAGGAGGTCATTGTGGCAAACATCTCTTTGATAGAGAGGCATATTGGATACTCTACCTTGACACTAGATTCCCGAGGGGTATGAACTACAAACATGAGCTCATGTTTCATTATTGATTACGTCATAAATACATTTTTGAAATTTTGGCACACTCTGTCACTTACCCTTGCTAGACCCCTGAGATACCTAAATATTGTTGCATAAAGTCATTTGCATTTTAGTGTTACGATTTGGAACCAACCAATTCAGTCTGTTGGTCTAGACACATTTACTCTTCCATACACGGTCCTACATGTTGCTGGGAGATGTGGTACACCAACCATCTAGTCCGTACTTCTAGATGTACTTCTGTCTTTCATTCCCCCAAAAAATGTACATGCTCATTAGATGACTAATATTGTGTAGGTACATATTATATTATACTGATATGGTGTAATTGTGTATATACACACACTTTTGAATAAGGCTTTCAAATCCATTTCCACACACTTTACAGCACTTATGTGAATAAATCCCAACACATGCGTTTTTGTCGTGATCTTTGGAAATGCGTCTACGGTATTCTAAGTGTGTATTCTAAATGTGCTGCAAACATAAAAGCTCTCGTTTTAGTAGCAGTAGATCATGCAAAACCTATCTTTGATTCATAACCATAGCCGATTTCCCCTCTCTGTAAATTTAACCGATAATAAATTACTTTGTGTCTGGGTCTTGCACCTGCTGTTCCCATCAACGAGTGCTCTTTATCCAACTTACCGTGCTTCCGATCATAGGACTGCTAGTTTCACATTTACTTTCAATATTGTTATTGAATAATATATCATTATTGAAGGAGATACTTATACTCAGTTTTAAAGTTAACAAATACAAAAAAATGTGTTTTTAGCATTATTGTAAAGCATGTTGGAACAGCGGCTTAGTGGTTAAAAACTTTTTAGATGTAACCAAGGAGGGCGGGTTGTCTTTGCTCGTCCCTCCAATTCATTGACGTCAGCCCACACAACACTATGGGGCTCATTTACAAAGGGTTTTGGCACACGCGATTGGATTTCGACGGGTTGCATGCGACAGAAATGGGGGGGGGGGCGTGGCCGTCAGAAAACCCGGCATATTTTTTTGAATAAAAAGTGTCGCTTGACACATACTTACCTGCACCAAGAAATAGAAGGTGAACTCCGGTGAACTCCAGCGGACCTCGGCGCAGCAGCGACACCTAGTGGATATCGGCGCACGGACCTTTGTGAATCCCGGCCGGACCCGAATCAGCGCCGGGTAAGTAAATGTGCCCCTATATATCCATTTTTCCTTGGACATGCTGTAGCCATGACTAAGAGCATTTAACATGCTCAAAACGTGTAGGCTGAGAATTGCAGCCCATACTATGGACACAGTGCTATGGTCGAAATAATGATGTACTTTACATGTTGGAGACAAAAAAAACCTCTAAGAACATTTTAACCATGCGCTAGATCACTTGTTTTCTGTCCCAAAAACACTGGTCACGTGGAGGTCCGTGCTGCAGGAGAGGAAGTCTTCCCAAGATAAACTTTATCGGGTGAGTGTTACTAACTTACCATACCTCTTTTTGCTTAAAAAACGTTAAGTTCTGGGGACTGTGGTGTACAACGCAGCAGCTATACTTTATTTCCATTTCTTTGCCAATGCTTCTGGGCTGGGCGGTTTCATGCATGGGTTGATTGATACATGGCTGAGTCATTCAGCTGCAGGGGTAACACCCATAAAATATCTAATCCTCAGTTTACACAGGGCTGGTTACATTTTCTCCTGGGATTTGTAGTACAATTGTGTGTGTTCTTTGCTGGACCTGTATTCCTTACTTTGTATCCGAGTCTGTATCCTGCTTGATCTATTAAGAGTTGGGGTTGTCAATCAGTAGTCCTTTACCACTAGGATTTGTGAAACTATTAGATAGGGAATTGTGGGTGGGTACAGGGTCTGCACCCCTTTTTCTCCTTTGACAACTTGAGTGTACAAAGTAACTCATCTGGTAGGATACCCACATTGAGATCATAATCAGTCTTAGTCAAATATCAAACACTTTTTCTTATGAGCCTAGTCAGAGCCTAGTCTATTGCCTTTTGTTTTCATTGATCCAAAGCTCCAGTTTCTTATCTTTTACAGTCCTCTTTTCATACAAATTTTCAAAGTGGATCTGACGGTTCTTATAATAATATTGAAGTTGAGACTTCTTCACTTGTTTTCCATGTAAAAAAACAAACTCATCTTGTCAGATACCCACATTGAGATGATCCTCAATCCCGGTGAAGTGCTGCTGGTAATGCATTTTACTATGAAACAACCCCATGTCTTCAGACTTTCTCCAATGAACCTGACAGTCCCTTCAATTTATCGATACAGTCCCTTTTTCCATGATTTTTCCCAATCTATTTTCACTTATCAATCTAGTCTATACAGTTTTGTCTTATTGTTCTAAATCCAGTTTCCAATCTTCTACTGATCACGTTTCATACTTTTTTGTATACCGACGCTTCTTATATTAATATTGAAGTTGAGGCGTCTTCACTTTGTTCTGGGCCATGATTCCACACACATCCCACAGTTCTTGCATTCTGACTGCCTCTAACACACCATTTTTATCCCTTTTTATCCCTTTTACCTTGCTCCTTGAGCTGGGTAATATCCATCGTAGACAGCGCATCATAAATTTCTATGACTTTCATGGCTTGGCTGAGCTTTTTTGGTTTATGTTTTATATTTGGCCTTGTTTTAAGGGCCACATTTGCTAAAAACAGTGCAAACTTCACTATATGGAAGTTCCTGGGGACTGTGCGTGTGGCGCAGTTCTGCACGAATCTGGCACCCCCTGCACTGCTCCAACAGAGTGTACCAACTTTTTTTTGGTGCACCTTTAACATAGGGTTTGCACTTTTGTCAGACTTTGCATGCTAAATGTGGGGCACAGTCTGACTGTGCACTGGAATGCCCCTTTTAGTGCAGAAATTCATGTCGAATCGGGAATAACGCAACCGCAACTCATTTGTGTCACGACTGTTCTGTTCCCAGTGAGACAAATTTGTGCCACTGAAACCTCTTAAATACTAAATATTAAATGTGCCCCTATGTGTCCTTTTACTTTTTTGGCCATGATGTTGGCCTTGCTGAATTTGTTATTTGAAAATTAATAGTGGATATTTAAAATGTGGCATTTTTATTTATGCCATGAAACAGTGTAGTTACTTGTGTTGGATATAGTTGTTTTTCAGGAGACAATATACTCTTGGTGACTGTGGTAATTTTTAGGGGTGCAGTGTGAAGATGTGCTACATAGAGGTGAAAACATCTTGGGGCAATTTCTGCAGCGAGGGGTCACAATAAAGATTGGACTTGATGGAGCAGTTTGTCACATATAAGTTACAAAATTCCACTTCTGTCTGTGTCTGATCATTATGTGTCTCATCAGTTATTGAACATTTATTTTTTTCTAGTTTTCCCTGGTAAATCAAGTGAACACAATAACATAGTAACATTAAGAATGTCTTGCATATGCACTGGTGCTCAAAATAAAACACAATATTCAATGTTTGTTCAAACTACAGGTATGTGAGCACAAACTATGTCATCAAATGAGAATCTATGGCTCTCTTGATACATCCCTTTATTTTATGTGCCTCAGCTGCAGCTGTGTGGTGCTGGTCACTATAGCCAAGTTTACTGCCCACTAATACCCCAATGATTTTTCTGCTGCAGTTTGACATACTAAATGAAGCATAACTAAATATAATGTATACTATAATTTGTACTAATTATTTTTTGTGTTCTATAACCGTACATTTATCTACATTAAACTTAATTTGCCATATCATCTCCCAAGCCTCCAACTTCTACAAATGAATCAGTGATGCACTAATCTACTTTGTATTGATTATTTATGGAGCTTAGTATCATCTGAAAATATTTAAATTCTACTCTTTCTTTTATAGCACTGCTAGATAACACTGCACCATGTAAAAACGATCATTCTTTTAAATAAGTGGGGTGATCTATAAATGTTTTCTAATGGGTAAAAAAAGAGCTCATCTCTCTTCCGATTCCAATTTCTAAAAGGTGTCAAGTATCTTTGCATTGAAAGCAAAGCTACTTTTTGTATTATGTTCAATTACTGCTATGCAAAAGAGAGTCCTCATTATGCTAAGTGCAACATCTTTCGAAACTGTACAAAATAAGTAATTATATGTTGTGTCAATATTTTATCGATATATGTGGTCACTATATAAACTAATTATCTGGTACAAAATTTATTTGTACTGTTTATCGAGATTATGTCTTCATTATTTATCTAGATGGCTCAGATCACTTTGGAACCACAATTCTATGGCCCAGATGTATTAATGTGCTCTAACCAATTTTGTGTCTAATTGTGTACTAAAAAGAACATCTTTGGCACTTGCACATATATTTTTAAAGTGTTTGTGCCACTTTTGTATCATGGCTGCACTTTGTAGTGCTTTGTTGGAGTTTGCAATGCATTTATTACATTTGTGTATAATGTAAGTGCACCAAAGAGAAAAAGGTGCACACTACCCATTGCAGTGCAGATTACGCTAGATAATTGAACACATGAGCCAAAATTGAATTATATGGTGCACCCTGCACATGAGTGAGGCAAGCTGCACTAAGGCAGTTTGCTCCACTATTGATATATTTGGGCATGTATGTTATGTTTATTTGAAACCTATATTAAAGAGAACCCCGCATGCAAAATAACCCCCCTAAACTAAATATATTTTCATAAACTGTCATTAGTGAGCATTGCCTCTATCCCTTCATTGTCCCTCTAAATGTCTGTAAACTTAAGCAATGAGGTCCTAAAGCTGTATGCAAATGACCTGTGAAATGTCCAATGAGTCATTATCATATTCATGCTATCCAGCTTATTCATGAGTGGGAGGCACAGCCACACCCCTAATGCATGACTGACAGCTGCTTCATGTAATGGCTGCTCCATGTGCTTGCTGGTGGCCACACCTCCTGCAGCCTATGTGTGCATGTGTGTATGTGTATGTGAAAGATACAACAGTTCCAGGATGCAGCCATGTTATAGCAGAACATGCCAGGCACTTGTGTAGCTGATGTCTGTGTCTCTGTGTATTAGGAGGATGCAGCATGTCAGCAGATACACTACCTATGCTTTACTATACATTACACACAGACATGAGCAGGGGGAGGGGAGGGGGAACAGGGGTGACATCACTGCCTCTGACCATGTGACCAGCCTAATTTACATAATAAAGAATAGATGATTTTATAATGATTAATGTATGAATTGACTATATAAAGGATGTGATGGAATCCTTGTGAGCTGCTCCAACAGGTAGAGGTGACAGAAATGGTGACAGAGACCTGATGACAGGTGTCCTTTAACATTCTATGTTAATGCTGTATTTCCGAATAGAGCAGACAGACATGAGAATGAAGAAGTGAGGATTCTGTCACAATTCAGTCAAAAGAATAAAGGAGAATGAACCCTACAGACT
This sequence comes from Engystomops pustulosus, assembly GCA_019512145.1. NCBI lineage: Eukaryota > Metazoa > Chordata > Amphibia > Anura > Leptodactylidae > Engystomops > Engystomops pustulosus. Next base: position 124,180,349 of record CM033647.1, read on the forward strand.
GTAGCTTCTGGAAAGCCACAGCTCAGCTTTGAGACCAGCTGGAATTTTTTGTATAGTTAAGGTTCATAATGATTTTTATGAAAAGTTGCATGTTATTCCTTTTTTCAAAACAAACAGAACAGTTGCTCATACAGTATGTTTCTTTCCATATTAATGGAAAGGCTTTCCTGCTATCTACATGGAGCAGCACTGCATGACCTTCCCCTTTCTTCCAGCAGTTATTACATAGAAATTCTTGTAACACAAAGATAATAGCCACAGACAATGGAGACAACAACTACAAAAACATGCTAAACTGAAGAGGATAGCAAATAAACTGCTAGACATAGTTTGAAGGTCGCAAACATATGGCACAAGGTTTTTTCCCCTGGTCTCGGTGTGCTTTACTGGATAGGCAAAATGAATGGCAGCACAGAGAGTAATCTACTTCCTGCTCTGCCACTACACACAGACGTCTATAATTGTGTTGCCTGCTGTTGGATGCTAATGGTCATGGACTGCAGTGTAGTGGCAGAGCAGCAAGTGTATTACTCTCTGTGTACAATGGAAAGGATACTCCAACACTTCCACAGGATTCATAAAAACGCTTCTCAAATTATTGGTTCCATTTTAAAATCCACATATAACATCACTTCATGGGTATGGACACAGCAAGACCATGAGTAAGTCCTTTTGGACGTAACACACTGGTTTGCTGAGAAGTGATGTTATATGTGGATTTTAAAAGAGAACCAATAAATTGAGAAGTGTCTTTATGAATCCCGTGGATATGGAGTATCCTTGTTATTGTATGCTGAGTCCTCCTTGAACAAGCATTTCACATGAAATTTCACACTTTTTAGAAAGGGATTATGTTGCACGTGATCAGATTTTGGTGCATCGGCATCGACTTTCATGCAACAGAAATTGGGGGCACTGCATAAAACTTTACAACAGATCCACAATTGTGTTTTCAGTTCTAATCCAGATCTCTCTTCTTTGAAAGGAACTCATTCATTGAACCCTGGAGAATGGGTAACCGTAAAGAGACACACGTGGAAGGCACTGAACCCACGATTTGAAGGTCCATTTGATTACACCAACGTCTGTAAAATTGGAAGGTTAGTTGACCTGGATACACACCTCCCACTTCAGTTGATTAAATCAGGAGTTTGGGGAAGTATTTAATGAATTGCACTGCTTAATGTCACCTCCTAAAAATTGAGAGTGATGATAACTGTGAATGGGAAAATACATTTTTAAGTATCATAACATTGTTTCAGAGATGCAAAACTTGTTTGTAGTCATTCACCTATTTCTGCTAATTCAATGCAATATGCAGAAACTCCACTCTCAGAAGCTGAGTTATTAGAATTGCCCTGTCGGGATTTGCCTCCGTTACATCTAGATTCTCAACACAAAGATACTGCTTTGGCATTGCCAGTAATTGGATGGGCAAGAAACCCCTGGTGGCAAGTTAATATATCAACAAGGATAGGTACCTCGTATAACTATGATAAAAGCCCTTATAGAAGTGGGAGAAGTACCTAGTCAAAACATTAAGATAAGTTTTGCTGGCCAAGAAAGAGATTATGCAAACAAATAAAGATATTATTTGGCCAGAGAAATGCAGGATTTAGAACAGAACTTTACAGCATACTTCCGATCCGGTAACAGAGCTCAATGTGGAAAACTGGGTGCTTTCTTTAAACCAAGGTGACCAGGTATAGATTTTGAGGAAGAAGTAGAGGGCATAAAAATCCTAAAAAGCAAGAACCTAGTCCTCCAATGTGTGGGCCCCTTTTATATCGTAAACTCGTTAGTAAAGATGAGAATCCTGAGAGTCATGGTGTTTTTATCATGACACTACAATGTTAATTAAAATTGTTGATGTATTGATTAGAAGAGAGCAGTTTTAGCTACCTGATGATGTGCATATAATTTGCCGTAGTAAGGCATTTAAGTGTCTCCCAAAGGGTGCTGGAGGAAATGGCATCTTAGCCAGGTAAGAACCTGGAGTTCTGAGGATATCCCTTTCCAGCATTTAACAGCATATATGTTGTCAAAAAGGGAGGCATATACAGTCATGGCCATAAGTTTTGAGAATTACACAAATATTATACTTTCACATGATCTGTTGCCCTCTGGTTTTTATGTGTGTTTGTCAGATGTTTTTATCACATTCAGAAATACAAGTTCAATCATATTACGAGTAACAAAAGCTTTTATTGATAGTTAGAATGAGTTAATGCAGCAAGTCAATATTTGCAGTGTTGACCCGCCTTCTTCAGGACCTCTGCAATTCTCCCTGGCAGCTCTCAATCAACTTCTGGACCAAATTTGTTGGTTTTTGTTAGTCCACTTGTCTCTTGATGATTGACCACAAGTTCTCAATGGGATTAAGATCTTGGGAGTTTCCAGGCCATAGACCTAAAATCTCCATGTTTTGTTCCCTGAGTCATTTAGTAATCACCTTTGCTTTATGGAAAGGTGCTCCATCATGCTGGAAAAGGCATTGTTGATCACCAAACTGCTCTGGGACGGTTGGGAGAAGTTGCTCTTGGAGGACATTCTGGTACCATTCTTTATTCATGGATGTGTTTTTAGGCAAAACTGTGAGAGCCGTTTCCCTTGGCTAAGAAGCAACCCCACACATGAATGGTTGCAAGATGCTTTACAGTTGGCATGAGACAAGACTGGTGGTATTTCTCACCTTGTCTTCTCTGAACAAGCTGTTTTCCAGATGTTCCAAACAATCGGAAAGGGGATTTATCAGAGAAAATGACTTCACCCCAGTCCTCAGCAGTCCACTCCCTGCACCTTTTGCAGAATATCAGTCTGTCCCTGATGTTTTTTTCTGGAGAGAAGTGGCTTCTTTGCTGCCCTCCTTGACACCAGGCCTTGCTCCAAGAGTCTCCGCCTCACAGTGCGTGCAGATGCGATCACAACTGCCCGCTGTCATTCCTGAGCAAGCTCTGCACTGCTGGTAGCCCGAAGCTGAAACACTTAAGAGGCGGTCCTGGTGCTTGCTGGTTCTTCTTGGGCGGCCTGGAGGTTTTTTTGGCAACAATGGAACCTTTCTCCTTGAATTCCTTGATGATGCGATAGATTGTTGACTGAGGTGCAATCTTTCTGGCTGCAATACTCTCCCCTGTCTGGCCAATTTTGTGCAGTGCAATGATGACTGCAAGTGTTTCTTTAGAGATAACCATGGTAAACAGAAGAGAAACAATGATGCCAAGCACCAGCCTCCTTTTAAAGTGTCCAGTGGTGTGATTCTTACTTAATCATGACAGATTGATCTCTAGCCCTGTCCTCATCAACACCCACACCTGTGTTAATGAAGCAATCACTGAAACAATGTTAGCTGCTCCTTTTAAGGCAGGCCTCAAATGAAGTTGAAATGTGCTTTGGGGAAAAAGTTCATTTTCTAGGCAAATATTGACTTTGCAATTAATTGCTGTTCACTGATCACTCTTTATAACATTCTGGAATATATGCAAATAGCCATTATAAAACCTGATGCAGTAGACTTTGTAAAAATTAACATTTGTATCATTCTCAAAACTTATGGCCATAACTGTATTATACCTGACATGCCAGAGAAACCTCAATATAAACACCCTACTTAATCAATACATGCCAAGCCTACTTGGGTAGAGAAGTTGGAATGTATATTCCAGTGGTAAACACTTATTTATTTTCTTAAGGAATTCTTAGAAATGCTAAACTGATTGAGGATGTAGCAGACTTATTTGACAATATTACAGTTATTTGATGCTGAAACAGTTTATAGGTAATAATGGTTAATAACCAGCATGCTGTGGTGTTAGGTTATCTTACCGCAGCTCAAGGATATTTATGGCAAATAGCGGGTTCTGCATATTGCCATTATATTCATCCCACTGGTATACTTAGGGTTCCCCATGATTTGGAACAAGCAAATCGATTAAAAGAGGGGTTTAGGAATACTCATTTAGCGCCACCTGAATTTACTTGGCCTGACTGGCTGCCATGGCTTAATCCCCATAATTTGCTTAAAGAAATAGGAGGTTGGATAGCAGGCATTTTCTATATGTTGTTACAAGTCTATTTCCTTGTTCTAGCTTATTTTTGTTATGGTTAAGATCTTTTTGATACTCTTGATAAAGATTCTAAAAGTCAAAATGTTTTACAGGAAGATCTCGATCAGCTAATGTGCCTGTAGCCAAGGACACAGCACCAAAAAGTAATGATAAAGAGGACAACTCCAACCTCGTTGCAATTGGCAGATGCTGCAGCAACTTCTGATTCAGCTCCTTGAAATAACAAAGTACCTTTTGTGGACAAAAGGCTTTGGAGAATTTAATTAATTGCATTATTTACTGAACCACATCATAAAGAAGACTCATTTAATGGACTATTTTAGAGGAAATTTAAAGGACAATGGACAAAACAGAAGATAGGGGAGAGAAGCTGTATAAGGAGAAAAAGGGTCACCTGGATGGATACTGGTTATCCCACAATCTATGAAAATTAGTATTCTTATACCTTGTGTAGGTAGGATGATCCAAGGTACTGATTCCTGAAAATGTGAGGAAAGGAAGCGGGGGAACAAACATATTCTTTTTATCACTTCTCTATTAACCATATGGAAGTGTAATTTAAGTGTAATGGTCAGTTAGTTGTGGATATGTACAAACTCCATGTTGTCTGTGTGCTGTACCCTTTATGAACTTAACATCTTCTTCACTAAATAACATGATTGCTCAAGATATCCTGGCTTGTGGGAGGCATTCCAGAGGCCCTACATAATTATTTGTAACAAACAGAGACCATGGAAGTTTGGGATGTGGGAGTCTAGTACTCAGTTTGAAATACAATGGTTGACACTGAGAAATGAGTGCAGCCAAAGGTTTTTGGGAAACAGATAATCTATCTGATACAATGAGGATCCAGATGGTCTGTATTTATGTCCAGTTTTGGGTCCAATAACAATAAAATGAACTTTAGCGGAATTCCTATGATAAGTTGTTTGCTATCTACATCTACATGTTATTGTGTGTGATTATAGAAGCTCATGCGGCTTCTACAGTAAGCTAGTGTTTTCAACAGGTTTTTATTGACAAAGATTTCAATAAATTCTACTGGATACTAAGATGATGTATATAGACAGAAAGGAATCGGTTTCTATTGAGCCAGAAAGCTTATAGTACACATAAACAAAATGTGTATATATAGTTGAATAGTATTCAAATATCAAAGCTGAAGTGAATCTTCAATATTTGAAATGAAATGCGTGTCACATAGAGAAAGTGGTCCTATCAACTCTGCACTGTTGTTTAAGCTTGTGTCAGTTGACAAGGAATCTCCTCATCTAGAAAAGAATATTCTGGGTTCAGATATTGAATTTCATCTTTGTTTTTTTAGATGGTTTAGTTTATAATTGGACAACTAGTTGAATAATTCACTCAAGTTTTTACAAGATGAGACATAATGGAAATTACACTGGGGAACACTCGTGTTTGAGCACCTGACTCTTTTAGCTCTACTTTTGGAGATTTGGCATTGCCACCTAACAAAGTATACTTTGCTAAAACTAGTCATCACTCAATATTGAGCTAAATAAATTTTGAAAATTAATGTCATATTTTTCATCAGGTCACAGAAACCTTGGGGGATATTTATCATACGCTGGCGCTCATGCGCCAGCGTATGATAGCCCCGCCACTACAAATTCGCAGCCCGATACATGAAGAGGCTTCTGCCTCTTGATGTATCGGGCTGCCAGTTGCGCAGCGTTTATCCTACGCCAGGCAGGGCGTGGCGTAGAAAAGACGCAACCGGCGACTTTTCACATTTGACAGTAACGCTCCGCGCCGGCCCACTCCTGTCCGGCCGCGCCCCCCACTCGGCCGGCCGCGCCCCCCCTTCACCCCCACTGGCGTGAAGGTGGCGGATTGGGGAAAATAATCGCAAAAGCTAGCAATAAGCTAGCATTTGCGATTATTTCAGGGCCTCTGCGCCACTGGCGGTGCGCAGAGGTCCTTATAAATATCCCCCCTTGTGTCTGTCATTTTCTGTGATGAGCTGTTCTTGGACATTCTGGCTGAATGCTCTAACTGTAATGAGCCATAAAAACCAGCAGAGCCATAGTCATAAGAACAAATTACTCATTGCATCAACATCTCATTCTACATAACTTAAATATTGGTGCTTTTAAAGGGATAAAGGTATTTTTGTGGAGGTATTGCCAAGAAAACCATTTTATTTGTTAAAGAGAACTGGTCAACAAAGTACAAAATGCTAAAATGGTGTGAAGAAACGTGACTTTTTGCAATCCCTGAGGGGTACGCAAAGTCAATTAATTATTCTTTTATAGATATTCCAAGAATGCACAGTTCTGGGAGGCACAGGATGTGTTATAGTTCTCCACACAGCCTCCACCAGGTGGTGCTCTGATTATAGTAGGTGTAGACACACCCCTTGGAGGACTATAGGGATCCTCCTACCTGGTATCAGGTCCAAGATCATGGCGCAGTTCTAGCCTCTCAATAGAAAGGCATAAGGTTTGAGTTCTGATCTCATTGGATCCGGGTGAATCCCTGGATCACATTAATACCAGACATGACTTGTTTACTATGTTCCCATTCAGAAATATTTATATCTATATGTCCAAGACTGCTAGAACCTAGTTAGACAAAGGTAGGTGGCTTGGGCGGAGATGGACCATAACTCCATGAATGGGATATTAATATTTCCTTTGTCGATTCTCTATAAAAAGGAAAGGAAGCTCCTGAAAGATCTCTGTAGTCTCTGCCACTGCTAAGGTGTTATTTAACAGCTACTCCCTACAGATCCAGAGTCCCTCTGCAGCCTTTGTAGTATGATGTTCCCAAGTTCTGATTTATTATACAAGATAAGGCTAGGGGGAAGTGAGGGATATTGATGGCCTGATGAATAAGACCAAATCTGGCATATGAATCCCCCCTGTACATGCAAATACATGTTATTAATTTAATAAAAAGTTATATAATTTTCCAATATACTTTCTGTTTTAATTCCTCACTGTTTTGTAAATCTCTGCTTGCTGTCAGTCTATGGGAAGCTTCATTGTTTACATCCAGTGGATAGAAATCGGTCACTGTCACAAGGGTGCACGACTCGTTATAATCATTTTACTAAACTGGATAACGAACCATACACCTGTGTGACATCCCTTGTCCATGTAAGGTTTTAATCCACAGGAATAAACAATGAAGCTTCCTATAGAAAATTGAAGAACTTTTATTATAGAAAAGCAATAATATTTGTGCAAACTGGACAACACCTTTAAGTGCATATATCAATTTATTACTGTCATGTCTTTGGCTGTAATCTTTTATTTTCTCTGTTAACTGTAAGATATGTATCTACTGGTTGGCATGAACTAATGCACATATAAACCTCTGCAGTGAGTGGGTGGACTGCAAAGAAAAAAAAATGCCTGTGTTATCGGGACAATAAATGGAAATATGTCTTTTGGTTTTGTTTTAATGTTAACATTTTGACAAGACCAATGTAATTTATGGTACTTTTTAAGCACATATTGCCATTTTATGCCACCACCATGACATATATCTCACAAAACATAGTTTTTTGTTGAAAATAAAACCCCTCATAAGGTTTCTTTCTAACATGGCATATCTTTAGTATCATACATATGTATCAATTCTTGTTAGTGATATTTTTTAATTTTTGATCCATTAGCAATTTGTTTGGAAAGTATATTGTATTATTTACCATAGGAAAAAAATTACTAAATATGTTTCAAACATTTTCCACCCACCCTACTACCAAATAGCATGGATGTAAGCAAAATTACATTCACTTCATGTTGTTTTTTTATCAGTTTGTCCTTGACATCTTATGTGTTAGGAGTATTTAACAGCTTGAGGTTCCTCAATGTCCACATCATGACTTAATTGTCATTTGACATATTACTTGCTGTTGGATTCTTAATAAAAAAAACAAGGCTGCAGACGATGCATCAATCAAACTTGTAGAGGAGACATGTAGAATCTGTTTATCACTTCACGTACACATTTTCAACAAAATAATGTTCATTTAATTGACAGACAGGATGTAAAATCTACTTCCTGGCTGTTGTAGGACACTAGACTGTTTTTTCTCTTTAACATTTTAATGAATATTGAAATTATTGTCTAGAACAAAATCGGTAGTTTAAACTATGCATAGAACAATATGGTAACTCAAAAAATTCTAATTCCAATACTAGAGGAATGAGTTTACGGGCAAATAGGTAGGTTGATACTGACTACAGAAAAGAAAGCTCAAAGGGATACAATGCTACTGTAAGTACTAAGCTTAGATGCTTCTCACTACTAGTGGTGATGATGATAATTCATAAACCCATGTATATGTGTTTTACTTAAGTTAAATTAACTTTACCTTAACAGCTTTTTATACACTTTAGGTTATTGTATGATTCACCATTCTCTTTTGGGTTATCATACTTGCCAATTATTTTTTTGTCATAACTGATATACCCAGGCTATCTGGGGCACACATGGAAGGTGTTTCACAGCAAAGGGATTTTAGGGAAATCTCACTTTGAATATTAGATAAATAATATAATTATAATTTTTTGGGAATTACTTTCTCCTTTTCCATGTGACAATGTAGAAAGAAAAAGTATACATCAAGCAATCCCTCTGATAAGGGAATATAATTTTATACTATTTGGGACATGTTGCCATCAGGTATTCCCTAGAGAAAGAATTGTTCACGGATATAAAATCCTTGCTGAACTATTAGCCTTAAGTGCTTGCCAGACATGCTTAAAATATCATATCCACTCTTTAGAGTGGAAACATTAGCTTCTATTTTTCAGAAATCATTTTGTCTAGATGCATGTATGATCATTTAGAGGCTCAACCTGACTTATGTCTTTCCTCCAGTTCCCTTGACAACAAGAGTGAAAGTTCACTCAAGATCAATGTTTCTGTCAAAGAAATAATATTCTTTTGTCAGAGCAACTCCTTTTTTTCCCAATGGTTTTAGGTTGGGATGTCTAACGTTAAGATCCTTCTTTTCTGTATAAAGAATATTCAGTATATTTTACAACGTGTTCCAATAGGGAAACTCAAAGCCCCTCTACACTAGCTTCTGACTTGCATATATAGAAATCTATTTTTGTGATATATATTCCATTTTCAGAAGATATGTGATATTGTTTGAATAATGAAAGTTATACAATTTTCCAATATACTTTATGTATCAGTTACTCATAGTTGCTGTAATTCAACAGGAAGGTTCATTCTCTACTTCCTGTGAACAAAATGATCCATGGTCATGTGATGTCATACAGGTGCATGGCTCGTTATAACACACAGCTCTTATTACTCTTTGTGATTTATATATAGGGAATAGACAATGAAGCTTCCTGTTGTAGAACAGCAAGCAGAGTTCTAGAAAACCATGATAAATTGATACAGAAAGTATACTAGAAAATTCTTTAACTTTGCACTACACAAACAATATCAATTACTTGCTAAAAGTGGATAATGGCTACAAGTTGAAAAGCAGCTTCCTCGCTAAGTAGTGTACAAGCAATGGTTTTGTTTGTTGGCTTTAACTTTTCAGGAATTTCTTTGGTCTATGTTATGATTTTCCCAAGTAAAGGACATTGAAGTTATTTTGTTTGTTATTGTAACAATTTTTTATTTTACTTAATCAATATTTTCTCTTTTAAACATGATATCTTAAAGGGAAAATTAGTAATAGTGCAGGAGAGGATAAGCAGGAGAAAAGGATTCAACATGGTCCATAATATAATACGATATTGTGGATATGAATTTGACAAGGTTTAATTTTTGGCCTTGTAAACATGTCTGTGGCCAAGACATCAGCCATCTGTTTACACTGACAACTGACTTATTAATGTAAAGGGTGAATTGAGTCTTTGAAAATGGATCTAAGTCCCTAATTTGTAAAAAAAATATATTTGTTGCCTGAAGCTTTGTTTAATGTTGGCAAAACCATATTTTTAAATTCTTTTTAAATATGAATATACAGTACATTGCTGTGTTATATTTACAAATAAAACATATGTAGATTTTTTTATTTTCTTTATTCTGTTAACATTTAACATGTTTAATAATTTCTCCAGGTTATCATAGCAATAAAGCTACCTAATAAATTCAGAAGAAAAAAAATATATACTTACCGTATATACTTGAGTATAAGCCGACCCGAGTGTAAGGACCCCTAATTTTACCACCCAAAACTGGGAAAACCTATTAACTCAAGTATAAGCCGAGGGTGTAGTATACAGCCAGCCAGCCCCATGTAGTATACAGCCAGCCAGCTCCATGTAGTATACAGCCAGCCAGCCCCATGTAGTATACAGCCTGCCCCCAGTATACAGCCAGCCAGCCCCATGTAGTATACAGCCTACCTGCCCCCTGTGGTATACAGCCAGCCAGCCCCATGTAGTATAACAGCCTACCAGCTCCCTGTGGTATACAGCCTACCAGCTCCCTGTGGTATGCAGCCTGCCAGCCCCCTGTAGTGTACAGCCAGCACCATATAGAATACAGCCAGGTCCCTGTAGTACACAGCCAGCCAGCCCCCTCTAGTATACAGCCAGCCAGCTCCGTGTAGTATACAGCCAGCAAGCTCCCTGTAGTATACAGCCAGCCAGCTCACTGTAGTATACAGCCAGCCAGCTCCCTGTAGCATACAGCCAGCCCCGAAGTCATCAGCAGCGACACTGTCGCATCATAGTGTGTGCCGCCCCGCAGATCGCATGGACGCAATTCTGCCGGCTAGAGAAGAAAGAAAAGAAATAGATAAGAAAGAAGAGGAGCCGCCGGGAGCCGTGCCGAGGATCGGGAGGGTGAGTATTAAGATTATTCTTTTAATTGACTCAAGATAAGGTTTTTCAGACCATTTTTTGTGCTGAAAAACTCTGCTTATACATGAGTTTATACGGTAATTCAAATTATTTGACTCCATTAATCCTCATCTAAGACAAAACTGTTGACTAAGGGCCTTCACCACTCCATGTTAAGAGGCTGTGTAAGTTTACTAATTCTAGATTTTTGCCATCTAAAAAGCCTATGAAAAAAAATGTAATCCCAATTTTCAGAATTCTTTTTAGTGTCCGCTATTTTTTAAATTACTTATTATAGAATGTAAGCTTTTTAGGGAGATGGATGCAAAACAATAGACACATTAAAGGATGAGCATTTTCTTCCAGTGATTTTATAAACATTTACATTTACATCTCACAAATGCTGACATTTTTGTTTATATCCTTAATTGCTATAAGTCAGAAATGTTAAAATTTTCTGTCATATTTAACAAGGTTGGGATACTTTTATTCCCCCTTAAAAAAATTTAAAAAATTGTGAATACTGGAAGCTAATTTGCTATGTAGATGGAAAAATCCCCTTTTATTATAATTTCTTATGAAAATCATAAAAAGATAGTTGAAATTCATTTGTACAATGATTCATACCAATATCTGAACTGCTTATTACATATTACTGTATTCCAAAGCAATTATTGCAACATTTACATAAACACTTAGGGGCTGATTCATTAAGGGGTGAAGTAATGGCTATGATTAAATTTTGTACTTGAACTATTCACAGGCTAAATCTGTCTGACGATTTAGGGCACAAATATATTAATTGTAAAATAAAGATAAACCTCAACGTACAAGATAACTAAACTGGGATAAACTAAACTGGCCTTTCGAACTTTAACAATATAGGTAGTTTTAAATTTATGTAAATATAAGTTTGTATATTATCATCTTTGTCTTTAATGATATTTTCTGTTTAGAATTATTTATCACCTATGATGTCCACTGCATTTGTGATTGATCCTACACTGATGGAAATTTGACTGCTTTACAATTTTATGGCCAGAACTATAGACAGCCCCTGGTCTGCCCCTGCACCACTTGGATCACTTGTCCTATTGATCTTTGAGAGTCAAAACTACTGAGCATCTAGTTACTATAACATTTCTAGATCGTATCATAGCATGCATTTACTTACAGTTACAACAATAAAAATTTGAATATTAGCTTAGTAAAATTCACTATAAGTCTTTTTTAAGAATTAATAAATCGTTTTTTTTTTCTATAATTTAGGCAACTTAACACATTCCTTTGCTTTTTTTTCTGCCAATTCTTTTTTAACAAATTAAACTACTTTACTATTCACAAACTGCACTCTTCTCCTTAAAGCAGCGGCATATTTATTATTCATTCAGTAAAAGTTCACACCCAGCTAAAGGTAACTTGAAGAATAACAGTCATTGCATAGTTAAAGAATTATAATAGTATTAACATTAAAAATAAGTATTTTCTTACTATGTGAAGCTGCAAGTAGTCTCCCAAACCAGAAGCACTGTCCACTCGAAGTAACACTGCATCCTTCTGCTGTGTGGTGAAGCCAACTGCAAGGCGATCAGCTCTGGTACTAGGCCGATCATTTGGAGGCCAAGTGTATGTAATGAGTGCTCCCCCTTTTCCAAATATATATGTGGTGCCAGCTAAAACAAAAGAGGATAGAATATGAGATGGTATCCAGACAAATATTTACATTACATGTTGAGAAACAGTAGGCAATGAGATAATAATACAAGAAACATACATTTCTTCAAATGTTCTGCAAATATACTATGAAATGTTCTTAAGTCACATATTAAAAAGTAGCTACTACAATGTAAAAAAGAAAACAAAATAAAATAAATTGCTGTCAAAATTCATAGAAAAAGAGGTGCTGAAGTGTTAAAACTATGTTAAAAAAATAAAGTGACAAGGGGTAATCCCTACTGCAGTAGTCTGAAATCGGTGACTCAGGAGTGATATGTAACCTGTGATTAGGTTTAATAAGACATATTAACAACTGTGGATTTGTCATTTTCGGAGCTCAAAATAAAAGATATGTCTGGGGGCCCTTGATATCCAATGTAGCTGGATCATGAATGGAAGAGCATGGAGTCTATTGCTTCCTGCTCTCCCATTGCTTTAAAACTGGCTTCCTGAGGACATCAGTCTGGGGCCCCAGGTATAATTTCATTGCTGATTATCATTGCTAGTCTTTACTATTAAATCATTTAATAATTCATTTTTCTATATGTTTCTCAAAGTTTCTTATATGTGGTTCTTAAGGTACTATGGTTGGGCACCTATGAACAGTAAAGTTCAGAATGATTGTTTTTCACATATTATAAAGAAGTACTAATTAATCAACAAAAAAGGACTCCAAGTCAAAAGGTAGTGAGTTTAAGGTCAGGTCCAGATATGGCATAGCTGCAATAGTCACAGACTTGCTGGCACAGCTTTTCCACCTGGTGCATGCCAATGTATCCTTCCAGGGTGCCCTGGAGTGAAAAGGTTTAAAGAAGCAAGAAACCCCATTTGATTCCAGCAGGAAGACCTCCACAACAATCAGCTCACTTTGGAGAAATTCAAGAGAACATAGCTGCTTTTTTCTCTCATTTGGATTATCATACATAAATGATATTCTAACTTACATTGACCTACGGATTTAACCTTAAATGAAGAGCAGTCATGTCTACAAAGGTAGGAAGCTAACAATCACTTTATATACGGTTTTCCTTCTTAAATAAACCTATCAGTCGTTTCTTGCACTGCTTTAATCTGAAACCAGGAATCTCGTTGCCTTTGTGTAAACTTCTGAAAATGCATGCTGTTCCAGTATGAACATTATACTATTACCCACTCAACAGAAATGCTTTCAGTATATGACATAACAATAGAGGGTTGCCTTTTATGCTCCTAATTTGTAAGATTTTTTTTTTCATTTTACAAAGGTTGATCTTAAAAGCTGAATCATTGGAACAATTATAAGGAGCATTCATGAGTCATAACAGGAGAGGAACTACAGCATTACATTTCCCCAATCAAGATTTCCTAAGAAGTAGAACATCAGACTTACAGATGTTACAACAGTTACAGATGTCCAATAAGAACACATTCTAGTAGTGCTTTTAATTTCTTCTTGGTTTTAAAGAAGCACAGGTAGTGTGGCCGATTTCATGATACTACCATCACTACATTTTAAGAATAATTCCAGAAATATTTCAGCCAGATACATCATAATATAAAGACTTTATTAAGATGTGTGTAGTCATCTTGCCTAGGAAAGAGCCAAGGTAGAGAAAAAGCAGAGAAATCTCATGGGCTCTGGGAGCCAAAATCAGGTTCCTCCATAATTCTTCACAGGATCATTCACATTTTCAAAATTTGACCAAGTGTTGCAAATGTTACCCCTTTGATGAAAAATGAACGAGCACCATATGGTAGTGTTAGCAGGATTGTATGTTGACATGAAACAGCAGCAAAAATGGTCCCTACTTGCCATGGAGCACAATCTCTATGTCTGGACAGTGTTATTATTACAAATATGTTTAGTCAGGCAACCGAAAAGCTCAATTGAATCATGAGTGAGGAACATCTTGGCAGCTACAACTACCACTTTCCCTGAATACGCTTACTGTGCATCTACACATGATACAGGACTTCGTGACACTCGATTTGCTTAATTCATCTAAATCCCTAATCCTACTAAAATGGAAGTCTTAGCAACCACCAGCAGTGACTAAATCAGGAAATAAAGCATCATGGCCCTATCATTTGACTCACATTCAGTTTGCTGCAAATCTAATAATGAACTCCCAGGAGACTACTACTCTTCCTCCTGATAAGAACATTTGGAAATAGAATAAATCATATTTTAATATTAAAATAGTAATATTTATGTGAAATCTGCGTTTTACTCTAACAATACATTTGTATCTCAATATCATGGTGCTTAAAACATAATCTCACAAATTAAGGCTTAGACAGACGGATATAATAATATATATTCACAACACCTGTGTAATATGTGCAATTGCTCGTACCTATGCCTGGACATGTCCTAAAATGTATGAAACAAGCTGACTAGCTTTTTATCATAAGATTATATTATGATACCCCATGACATAGGTGGCAAATCTATGGAACAGGTGTCCAGGAGGCATTCATAGTAATCTCTACTGGCACCCAAGCTGTCACTCCAAGGAGAGTTTGCAAGACAAGTAAAGTTACTCTACACATCCAGGGTAGTCCAGGGTGTTCAGTGTTTTTTTTAAAGCAATGCTTCCTACGACCACACGTGGAGTGAGGAGGTGTGGACAGGGTTGGCTCATTTCCGTGATACTTCCTGTTCAAGAGGACCCTGGAAGGAAGCTAAAATGATAGTCCAAATTTTCCCTTCTACTTTCTACTGTATTGGTGTCCTCAAGAAACCCTTAAAACTTAAAGATGTAGAGCAGGAAGCAATACGTTGCTGATTAAATTGCTGTGTTGGCACTATGTGATAAGTAAGTGTGTTTTTAATCTGTAAAAGATTCACCATCACTGTTCTATGACAAGATGACTATTACAGAGGGTTCAAAGTGTGGTCACTAGTAGATGTGTGTGAATTAAAGTCTTTACAGATTTGGGTTTTGAAGTTTTGCAATATTGTAGTGAATTGGTTTCATTCAAAACTGGACTGGACTGGACAGAATTTGACCTAGGGCATGGGTGGGTCTGTATGCATTATATAATCCCTGAAAAGATGTGTCAATTTAAAATAAACTGTGTCTAATTACACTTTTCTCAAATCAGGCATTGGCCACTTAAGTAGACTAAATGGTTAAGGGCTAAGGATCAGGTTATATTTGAAAATATAGTCCAAGGTGTAATATTTGCCCATACTCCTGTTCAGAGCGAGCACTATCTCTGCTGAAAACAGACAAATAGACTGGGGAAGCGAGCCAATGGGAAGTCACCTTATGTGTTTCTACATTTCCAAATAGTTAAATGTTTGTGCACCAGAATTTGGATCATCATTTAAAAATCTGTAGACTTAAGTGGAATTCTACCCAAATCTGACCCCCTGACACTCTGCATAGGATGGGACATAGTCATATATGATGCAAGGAGTCCCTTCTTCCCTGCAAACCAGCAGCATCTAAAGCTGTTCTTTTACACTATTCTGTGATCTTCTAAAGCTTATCATGGAGCTGCCATTACAGTAAAACAAATCACAGGTAAGGTAGGGCACAGTTTGCATTGTCTTATTTTACTTCTCCTGTAACTGTATAGGCATACAGCAATCACTTGCTGTTATAAATGGTATTTTATTTCAGTCCTACCTTAACAATATTACAATGAAAGCCTAGGAGGTTTACTGAAATCAATTTCGCCAAGGGAAAGAAAAAGGGGTTCACATTTAGATAATAGTATTGATTCTGTTGAAGAAACAACAAACAAATCCAAGCGTCAATCCCCTCCCCCACACAGTAGCTTCACACTTCCCCTGCAGCAAGCGCACATTGGTTTTACCTCCACCCACGCATCCACCACTCCATCCAGCTGTGGGAACACTGTAAACAGATGTTACAAAGCCCCATAGAGATTACAGCCTAGAAAGCGAATGGGTGAATACAAATTAACCTTGTATATCCCACTTAACTGAATGCACTAGGCAACGCTATAACATGCTAGAATACAATGCAGGTCAGAATCCAGGGAATATGCAGTCTGGTAGGAATTATCATTCCACCATCAGACACACAATGTCCTGCAGTCCCACTTCTGCAGTGCTGTGTAATGCCAGCCATTAGAATAAGGCATTATGTTAACATGCGGCTCCCGGCTTCTGTTTGTTTACAATAATTAAGAGATTGCTTTTACCGCTTTCTGTAGTGTCTTAATAAGAGAGCTGACAAGGTTAGATGAATGTGTTCTATGTTTATCACCTAAACAGCAGTATGAGCTTTAAGAGCTCATTTTACCAAAACTAAGACTATCAGGCTGGGACAGATTAATGGAACGCAAGAATACAGCCATAGATCAATAACCACAGTTGCCATAGTAATGCAATTTATGTTCTATCTACATCCTAGCACTGTAGTTATACACATTGCTGATTTATTATACAGCAAGTCTATTCTAAAAACATTTATCTTAAACCCACAAAGTTGCATTCATCTATACAAAGCCTGCAGAATTGTTACTTCTTTCCTCTTTCTGGATAATAGTTTTTGCTAACCTCCCTACCTAATAGAATTCTCCCCAGTTAATTAGTGGCCCCTGTTGTGAGCACAGTAATGTAGGGAAGAGAGGGAAGAGAAGCTCGCCTTTAATTAAAAAATGATAACGAGCTCTAATTTTGCATGGAGAAAAGGGGGAGGTGGTAGGAGGAGAAAATGAGATGAAGAAAATGCAAAAAAAAAAGTTGAAAATGTAGACAAAAAAATAAAGGAAAGCAGCAACAAGAAAGGCGTAAAAATCCATAATTCAACATTAGTGTTAATGACTTCTAATACAAGAATAAAAGCAGGGAGAGAATAGAATAAGAGATGCATGGGCGGAAGGAAGGTGCACTACGAAGAGAAACATTTTATAATGACCTCTAAATGAGATATTTCCATCTCACCGGGATATTCCGTCACTTTACCATGATTGTCAGGATCTCAACTATTGTGCTGCCATTGATACTGGGGATGAAGCTGCAGTGCTGTTTGCTGTTTGTGGTGTACTTTAATGTGTCATTAGGCTTCCTTAAATTAGCCTACAGGTGTTGAAAGAGGTGCCTTATGTAAGGTAGCACTGGATTCCAAGTTTTCCTTTTACCACCATGGAAATCTAATTTGCATAACCCTTACTTACAATCCTCACTTGATCATGCCTGGCCTTAAAGATTGAGCAACATGTTTGTTAAGGTGGCCTACAAAGGCAAGTTTCATTACCAAACAATGCCTTCTTTTTTATTGAGGTCAGTGGAAGTCTTAAAGGCTAATGTATTACTTAATTAGAAGGGAACAACTCTAAGGGTTAAAGAGTGAGAGTAAAGAGGGGGAAATAAGTGACGACTAAGGATGTAGAAATGGTCCAGGATAAACAGGACACAGCATGGTCTGTGATTCACTGAACAACTACAGCCATGTGAATTGTCCATTATGGCAGATTCATACTTGCCGAGTTTGGTATGTGAACTATGTATTGTGCAGGGTCCTGATTTATAGACCAAACACATTCCTGGAGATGCAACTACAAGCGCCATATCAAAATATGATGCACAGAATTCCTGCTTCCCTTATATACAGCAGAGCCAACACTACAAACATTACAGTGTCAGGTCTGCTTTTTAATGGCGAAGCAAGAACCCCATTCATCCTATATGAACATGGTGCTCGGAGTCGTGGTGCCCGCATTTCCATGATGAGTTTCAACCATTTTAGAAAGATTCTAATGTTTGGTTGCGTTGCTTGCTTAATACGCTGTATAGTGAGGGGGCATACAATTATAAGGTACAAAGTAAGACAGGCGTTTTGAACACCACTCCAGTCTTAATCTCCCCTCTTCCTCACTGCTGTTCTGCAGGGTGGATATACTAAAAGCCTGAGACCTCTTAGTATATCCAGAAGTGATCTCTGCCAGGTCAGACCATATCAGAGTTTTCACTATACCTTGGATTAAAAAAAAATAGGTGTCAGAATTCTGAATGTCAGAAATAGGTACTTTTACACGGCAGAAAACGCGCGGACATGGCATAATAAATTATGAAATTATGTGAGCATACTACGCAGTGGTAATATATGAGCACTTAGGAGAGTCACTGTGTGACAGAATTCATGATACCTATAACACATTTCGCCTGCTGTATTCTCTACTAAGGTACAGTACAAGATTCTGCACAATGACATGATCTGGACCATGATATGGCAAAACAAAAAAGAGAACTAATAGTACAAGCAATGGATAAACTAAGGTGGATAAACCAGTATCAAAGGGATAGGTAGCAAGTCACTGGCATCAATCTACCATTTCCAGATCTGCTGGTCAATATTATATATTATATTAGGCAACTGCTATATAAATCATTACTAATATATGTGACAAAATACCTATACGGCGAACCACACGTTCAAAGATTCCAACAAATGATTTTGACTCCTTATAGACTGAAAGTATGTTATCATGAATTAATGTGCCACCGTTTTAGAAAACTTCTTTTGTGTAGCTGTACATTTTCTGCATCTGTCATCAAAGGTAGCAATTAGGACACCTGCACTTGCATTATTAGCAGAATGGAGGGTTGGGGCTTTCATACGTGGGTGTTTAGTTGATACATGGGTTGAATCAAGGCGTGTTGATAACAGAGAGTCATGTTAATGAAAATGGAGAAAATATATGGTACATTAGTCCTAATAGTTAGATTTTAAAGAAGAAACATAAAAAAAATGAATATTTAAAACGGGGCTGTCTAGACATTAACATGTTCAGCTTCGGCAAAACTCGTAGTACAGTACTGAAATGTGATTCAACAATAACGGAACAAAACAAAGAAACAGCAGAGAATAAGGGTTTATTATTAAGCAGACTTTTTAAAGGGATAGTCTGATAACCTTTTAAGAATATATACTGAGTAAGACATTTAAAAGGGATAGACTGGGTTATAAACGTTTAAAGGGCAACCTATACTGGTTATTAACAAAAGACAAAAATGGTATCTAGAAAAACAATGACTACTAGAAGATAACCCAGTATGAAGACAATGTTCAGGAATCATCTAAATACAATATTAATATTCAGCCACTCTTGTGACACCAGAGGGGTTTTGTTCAGGTCAAAAAAGCAGATTATATATTTAATATCTTTGTGGATTTCACTACTCTCAAATTACATCTGAGCCAAAAGTGTGAGATATAAAGGGAATCATTACTCAAGGCAGTGAACTCTATAATGGAAAATAGCACCTAAATGTCCATATTGCCACTTTTTTGCCTTTTTTAATTTAAAAGTGATCAAAAGGTCATACAGTTTTTAAAACTGTATGAAACGAAAACATCATCCCATCCTGCACACAATGACACCTTTCACAGGTATGTAAACTCAAGCATCAAAAAGTAACATGTGTCAGAAAATTGCGACAAGCTGTTTTTTTAATGCAAGGTTTTTGAAATTTTTTAAGGATATAAAGATATTACTAAACTGTCTAAATTTGGTATCTCCTCGATCGTACTAATTTAAAGGAAAGGTGTCATCTTCGAAGCCTTAAAAATATGGCGCTACTGTGTTTTTTTGCCACCATTCCACCATATTCAGAAGCAGCCATGTGCATTTAATATTTACAGATAATATTCGCTGTTATGTGCATCTTCCTTGTAGAATAATACAGTGTTTAATATCAATATTGTCAATAATACTTAAAAATAGTTTTACATAAAAATGCAAGTGTTAAACCTTGGCTTTATGAAATATGACATGATCTGCCTTTCTTAAAGGAAATCTACCACCAGGATAAAGGAGTGTAAGCTATGCACACTGACATATTGGTATGTGCCCCCTCTGCCAGGATCTGCTCTTCTTTTAGGTTCTTTTGTCTTTGTTTTTAAAGTTTTTATTATGCAAATGAGCTTGAGGGGCTCTGGGTTCTATAGATGTTAATGTAGTCAGGAGCCCCTGAGTTTCATTTGCATAATTTTTAAAGCCTTTTTTCATAAAAACCAGGACATAACAAGCTAAATGAAGAGTGGTTCTTGCCAGAGGGGGCAATCGCCAGCATGTCAGTGTGCTTGGTTTACAATTTATCTTCCTGCTGTTAGATGTCCTTTAAGCAATGTTGGCTGTCTCATCCAAAGGGTTTTAGACTGTTTATTTCTAAACTGGGATGTACTTCAGAACATCACTCCTACTCCTTTTTGTCAGTGTTCTCAGCCATTAAGAGAAGTAAGGATCAGCTGTGGAAGGATGAACAAATCTGGAAAATGAATCCTGGGCTCAGCACTTACATGTAAGCAATACATGTAAACAAGCATCATTCTACACATTAATGCCTTTATTCTTTAATGTCACTTGCAGCTTCCCTTTTGGCTATATAGTGCAATGTGGTACACAATGCTTTAAGTGAAAAATGTTGAATAAAGCTGGAAATTACATTTTGATGTAATGTATCATTACAAAGTAATTCTAACTATAGTAAAGCTATACAAAAAATAACCTATAGGCTGCAAGATTATGTTATTTAGAGGAAGACTAAGAACAGAAACAATACAAACCACAAAAACTTTCACCTTTCTCCAATTTTGACTTCTAGTTCAATAAGCATTATTATAGTTGTAAAGTAACTGACAACAGTCTTCATGCTTTGCTGTGTCTGCTGGAGTACAAAATATGTGAATATGATTTCCGGGATGAGAAAATGAAACCTATACCTCTTGTGCTACCTTTAAAAAGAAAATAAATCAATGCCCAGCCTTATGGAGTGACTTGGGATCATAGCCAAACCAAGTATTTCCAAGAGGAAAAAGACAAGCAGCTGCAGACAATACTGCATTGTGCTTTGGATTCTTGGCAAGTGGTGAGGCCATAGATGTGGATCACAAAAGGAGAATGACTTATCAAGCCATCTGTGCTGTGGAGTCTTGCATGCACCTCTACTAATTCTGGGATTGAAATATGTTAATAGACACATCACAAGGCTTTCTGAATGTCTGACATTGATTTTCAGGGATTTTCTTATTGGTAGCACTTGAGGTATTTTACTTTTCCCATTCAGGAAAACTTATATGAATTTTCCTTTCTCAGATTTTCTAGCAGAGAATGAATTGCCTTTTCCACTATGTGAACTGCAAATGTGGCCTAAAAGGATAGTATTCTTAAATACTGAAAATGTTCTTCAATATTGATTCATGATTTCCTCTGAACACCATTGTTCTGTGGGGTTCTCCGGGATTCCCAGGAGATTAAACCCAGTGTTTTATGCAAGATTCCAACAACATTGTTTATTAGCAGAAGAATAGAATGCTGCAAAGATTGAGTTTCTGATTTGGTAGAGATTACAGCTACAGTCTCCGCTGGTTTTCTGGTGGAAACTATAGTAAATACGGTGGGGTGGGGCAAACTGCGGTGATGGGGAGATTTACACGCCTTCTCCACCAGAAAACTGGCAAAGAAGGCATTATAAATCTCCACAATTGAGTTCAACTGCATTTTCTGATTCTTTTATAGATTGAGTTCCTTTAGGCCATTTTCCTTAAATTTGTGGCCCAGAGGCACATGGGTATTCATGTGATTTTCTTTCTAGGTATTGGTTTCTCTATTTGAAGTCACATTTTACCATGTAGTTATTCCGAATTTCAATCAATCTCCTACATTTATAGGATGCATATGGATGCATAAGGGTGCATGCGTAGGAATCATTAACTATATTACTAAAGGCAGTCCCTGGCTTAAGGACACCCAACTTACAGTTGACCCCTAGTTACTTCTTCGACCACTGTGATCTCTGACCAACTCTCTTGAAGCTGGTAATATACTGTATTTTAGCACCAGGCTGCAAAGTTTAAAATGTCTGCAATAAAGCTTTATTGTTAATTCAACCCAAATTGTAAAAAAATAATAATTTGTCTGGTGTTACACTTACTAAATATAAAATATTTACATACAAATTGAACTTAAGAACAAATCTTAAGAAACTCTTTTGTATGTAACCCAGGGACCACCTGTATATTGATTTTAAGGTGGTACTAATAAGGTAAATAGGTTTAAGCAAAGTTTAAAAAAAGTTTGAGAACTTCCAATCATTGTAGGGCCTGCTCAGGCAACCCCATTCCATTTATGTATAAGCTAGATATTCACCAGAATGGCAGCATATAAAACTACATTTCCTCTATGGTGACTGCTTCTGGCCAAAAAAGAAATATACATTAATTTCCCACAGCAAAATAGCATCTTTATATTATTCTCAAAATAGCCAACTGACAGACTTTAATAAATGTTATGCTTTTTGCAATTTTCAAGCTATTCCATGCTTGTTTTACACACAGCCTTGTCATTCGGATGGTAACAAAGTAGTAACAGTACCATAGAATCAATAATATTACTGTATATAACAGAGGCATGTATGTGACACAATTTCACCAAATTGTTAACCTTTCTCTGTCCCTGTCGTATTTGTATGACAAGGGAAATAAACAGTAGGAAGCAGAGAACTTACTGATAGTCA
This sequence comes from Engystomops pustulosus, assembly GCA_019512145.1. Classification (NCBI taxonomy): domain Eukaryota; kingdom Metazoa; phylum Chordata; class Amphibia; order Anura; family Leptodactylidae; genus Engystomops; species Engystomops pustulosus. The sequence goes on from CM033647.1 coordinate 124,203,397, forward strand.
AATTTGATATTGATTGTTACGAAGGTTTCTCAAGGAGAAACAAAAGCGTCAATGCAAACCACATCCCAAGTGCCTAGTGCTTAGCCAGTGATCCAAGAACATACTATTATATCTGTCTTCCTTTCCACATTCCCATATAGAAATAGTGGTGTGTTTCTGTGTCATTGGTTTCAGAAGAAAATATGTCCAATTCTTCTATATATGTAGGACATTTTCTGTTAATAGCTTTTGGTCTAATTTACCACAATGCTATGAGTATATGTTCACTTCTATTCTTTACTTAATAATGGTCAAACCTTCACAAAGATCTGTCATTGCCAAGAATGACCTTCATCTGTAAAGGATTCCTTCCTGAGAAGGCTGCAGACATCTCTATTGTGGGAAGTGATGATGTCATCAACTGCAGTTAATAGATGATTGAGTGTAACACTAGATGGATGAAGAAGTAAAATAGTGTTGGGGTTTTCATATTTTCATGTGGTGCGGAAGTCACTATTTATGTACTAATAACTAAAATTTTTACATCTTTTTGGGATACTACACTGCTCAATGTAATGTTAAAATTCAATAGATTAATTAGAATTCAAACATTTAAAAAAAAAAAAAGTTTAATAGCTAAAGGCTAAGCTTGGTGTACAAATTCAGGAAACAAGCAAATGCTAGTTTTAAAGGAGGGTCTGTCTCACCTACTGACATGAACACTTTTTTATTTAAGGGAATCTGTCACTTGGATTTTCACACGTATAAATCGCAGCCACGATTATTTGTTGCTGTGATCACAGCTACTGAGAAATGATTAATATAAGATGGGTTGATATCAGCAAAAGCACTCCTGAAATGTAACAATAATTCCTTTTCATGATGCTCAATCACTCATATCTACTTCCATCTTCTGGTAGATGTACAGTAGAGCCACCAGGCTTCTCGGCATGTACATAGGGATAGCAATCAACCTCCAGAATTCAGGGACATTTTGGTAGACAATGGATCATGTTTTAGATGTCTTACATCAGTAACTGTGCTTACAGCAAGGAGACCAGAACTAATGTTACAAATGGAATCTGCCAAAACCACTATTTGCTTGTAATTTTTCAACTTCAATAAAGGTTTTTTTCTGATTTTATCTCCTTATCCCCTTCTTTCCACTTTCTATCCCTTATCACTGTCTTTATGCATTATTAACGGACTTATTTTCACCAAGCAGTAATGTTACACAAGTTTTGACTTTTTTTGCAAAACAGTTAGATGGCCTTATTTAGTAGGCCACTTAAAAACAAGAAACGTTTATTAAGAATATAGTCCTCGGCACAAAAAAAATGAAATCTAATCTTATTTGAAGGCATATATGCAAATACAAGTCACAGTTTTTCTTTCAGGGTTCTTTAGTTATTATATGCTCATCTCTGACAAAGGGTAATATGCAAATACATCTTTCAGTACGTGATAAGGAAAACTTTGCCTTTTGTCTACATTGTAAGGCAGTTCATGACTTTCTGGGAAGACCTGATGATATGATGTAGGATAACAGCGAGAGTTGTACATCTTTCTATTCCAGAAGGAACAGACTCCCAACTGGACAAAAGTAGCCACAGAATTCTATGAAACCTGGTCTGATAAATCAATTGATTGTGATACTTGAGTTGCTTTGACAGTTAAAATGTCATAAATATTTATTTAGTATACTATTTTATATTTAATATACAATTGGTTTACAAAGTCAGAGCTTAACTTAATCCACCCAGAATGAGTTTTATATTAGCGTCCGAGCCTTTCTATGCCATTCATATGCAAAGTCCAAAATGCCACTGATACACAGAGAAACCTTTTAATGAAAGCAGTCATGGTTAACATGCTCTAGATTTATTTACTAGACCACTACTCTACTTTATAATACATTGTCCTTAACTCCTGTAATCTGCATGGAGAATTGTGCATCCCATCACTTCAGCATGTATTTGAAGAAATCAATAGACCCTATACCTTGTCACCTGCACAATAGTCATAAATAGTATGCAGTTCTCCTAACACATTTAGGCAAGCTATTTTTTCCTTAAATTGGTAATTTATATGGATTCTAAAGTCCATTGCACTTATTGACATGAAAGTAAGTGGATACAGGTCAAAGACTGCACTCACATACTATAGTCAGCATTTAATGGTCTTCATGATATTCAAGTTTTGCCAACACATTATTTAGTTGAGTAAATGTGTTAATAACCACAGAATAGTGCAACATGGCAATTACAGTTAGCATTTGATAAGCTACATAATGGACTGGAGATAACTCATTTTCATCACAACTATCTATAGATAGCATAGTATCCTTTATTGTTAATAGGCAATGGTCACATCTCACCTTCACCCCTCCTTCCACAGTGATCTTTACAGAGCAAGTCACAGAGCAAGTTAAAAACACAATGGTCCATAACGCAATGAAAATCACTAAACTATGATTTACTGCGATATGTGGCCGCTGTAGAACATATTCGTGAAAAGGTGTTAACTACACTTAGTAGTGATTGAGGCAAGATTGCTGCCATACACCATTGTAAAGAACTTAAAAATATACATTCCGAAATAAAAACAGAATACAAAAATGTAAAGGTTTTACTACCTGGTTCTCGCTAGCATACCCTTTTAAATGGGGATGTGGTTAATAAAAGGCTTGCTCAAAGAGACAATGGGGCACATTTACTTACCAGTCCCTGGGGCATTCCCTGATCCGGAATGTCCGACTGGAATGCACTGTGCCGCGATTCACTAAGATTGTGCGCCCGATTACCTGCATGTGTCGCTTCCCTGAACAGGTCCACCGGAGTTCACCTTCCTTCTCCCGGTGTATGTGGGGGCATGTCTTGCGACACAATTTTAAAGTTCAATCCCGCGCTCAGTCCGAATCCGTTGGATCATCCTACAGCCTGCCCCCCCCCCCCATTTCTGTCGCATGAAATCTGATTGCGTGTGACACAATCCCCTTCTAAACAGCTGTGACGGTGCAAATCCTGAAAATTTCCAAAATTCGACGAAACTCTCGAATAAATAAGCTGAAATGTAGGTAAATAAAATTAGATAGGTTAATCCTTTAGTCCCACAGAGGGAAAATTCCCAATTAAAGACTTCTCCTTAATTTAGGGTGCTCATTCATTAGCCTAGGAAAAAAAAACTGCTGAATGATGATATCATAAAGACCTGATTTATCACAATTGTCTTTACATATTAAAACCAATCTGAAAACATATATAACTAATCAGGTTTTATTTGCAGATTTGCACCTGCCTCAGTAGATAACCTAATACATCACTTACTGTCAGTAGAGGAAGTGTTATTAAATATGTAATGTAAATGATGTACTGTTATAGAGCCATGCCAAAAAAAAAACTCACAAGATAATCTTAATACATGTAAAATGTGGTTTAAAAATATGTCTTTCTTGACACACTTTTTCAGATATTTAGCCTTTAAACTGTATTTAATGATTTACAGTCCAAGGAAACAACAGCTACATTTATTTTATTTTTTTAATTTCAGCCTTAATACAGTTCAGTAATGTAAATTATTGATAAAATCATATTTCCATCAACCATGTGCAATACTTCATAGGTAGACAGACAGACAGAAACATGGGTGGATGCATTCATCTTCAGTATAGCTGCAGGTGATTTGTGATATACACAGACGACCGAAAAGACATTTTTCTATGTATTACCGGTCAATGGCTGATTACATTCATGTGACATTATCAGAGCAGAAAGAGAGGTGAAAAGGACAAAAATTGAAGGGAGGTGGAAGTTAATATTATTTTGCTGCAAGATGCTTTTTTGTTAAGTTTCCCCCAAAAACAGCCCACCGTAAATGATGGTTTGATGATTTACATCTCTGATGTATTAGAATCCCTGCTCCAATATATTTCTATACCTTCTCTTTACTTTAAATATGTATATAATGTATATTATGTATAAGGATATAGGTTAATTGTCTAATTATAGAACCTTTCCACTACAATGCACATGAATAGCCAAATGATGTTCATTCAGTATTCCTGTTATACAGGTCGCTTTGACATTTAAGTGATTATGATGGTACCCCCATTAGATGACTGCTCTTCCACAAAGCTCAAATGTGCCTGCCAAAATTCATTACCTCTAAAAACGAAGCCTCAGGAACTAATGGGAAGGTTGATTATGTTAAACGCTATATAGTAGCTGTTCGTTCTTTGTGTATATAATTCCAGTCTGTGATAATGGTGAAACTTTTTAATCTAATAGTAGACGATGGTCTCTCATCATCCTAAAAGGCCTTCATTAGGTGTAAAAACATAATTAGAAAGATAACATGAATAACACCAGGTTTTATCACAAGTCTTTGTATTTTAATACACCCATTACCATATTTACCACATAGTCACTCTCTTTTACACCCAGTCCATTTCAACTATGCCATTCTTACACACTTGTGCCCAACCAGACCAGAGGCAAGGCCGGTGGTCCAAAACTAACACCCATGACACTCCACTGGTAACTGTGACTTAAAACAAGGATTTTCCATTAATAATTAATCTTTCTCCTAGTAAGCCTGTTAACCCAGTTGAACATATTTTCTCATAGACTCTGCAATCACAAATCATGAACACAACAATCACAACCTCCCAAGGTCCAATATACAACTTACTTTCTCAAAGAGAAAGTTCAGAAAAAGGTGACTTGGAACTTGGAAAGGGTATAACGAAGGGCCACAAAAATGATAAGGGGTGTACGGGGTCTCAGTTATGTGGAAAGGTTAAAAATATTTAAAAAAAAGTATATATGAAAGGTCTGTACAAAAAAAGACGTTTTTTCAGGTTAAAATGCATTAATAGACAAGGTACAGTCTTGGTCAAAAGAAAAAATGTTAAGTCTCTGGAGGCGACAAGGTCTCTTTAGTAGAAGAACTGAGAATTTCCTGCTTCTGGAGCTGCCCATAGCTGGGACAGAAGAGAGCTTCAAAAAGGGTCTAGATGCCTACCAACACCAAAATTACATTGATGGTTACAGAATATACAATTGTGTTCCCTTACATCCCTCCATTATCCAATCCCTTCCTTTTTTTTCATTGGCTGAACTTTATGGACATGTGTCTTTTTTCAACCTTACTAATTATGTATAGACATTGTTTAGTCTGATAGTATGACCCCTCTTTAACCCATGCTGGTGTTGTGATGAAGGTTATATACATTCAGATATGACAGAATAGAATTATTAAGAATGCCCTAAAATATTTTTCCAACAACAAAGGTCTATAGGTTTTGTCACCCTGTATTTAATGAATCCTGAAATATTAGGTATAAGGTTTGGGTTTTTTGTTTTATTTTTAGAAAAGTTGCATAATTCCACAAGTGCTTACTGGTGAACACTATCTAGATGCAGTAATTTGTCTTATTCCGTGGTTTTAAGGCAGGTTGCAAGGATAAATCAGGTGTCAATTAATAGGGAATTTGTAATAGTTCTAATGGGTTTATATTCCATAAGATTTTCCTGGTTAGACTGTTGAAAAGGCACTCTTCTGCTAATGTATGAAGGTTTTAAAATTCATCATGAGATCCACAATCATCACTCTACTGAAGCTGTTATGTTTTAATTTGTGCCAACATTGTCACCACTTATTGGCCAAAATGTATCTCTATGTACAGGGAAAATTGGATTATAACACCTAGCCTGGGCAGCCATACTGCAATACTTAAATTGCTTGAAGAAGTGATGGTTCAGAAACAAACATCTAATGCATACTGAGTTCTATACGGACTTCAAAAGGGTTGTCAAATTTCTTTGAGCTCTATATAATATGTTGGCCCTTTGATCAATTGATTTCCATGAGGTCCACAAGACTGCAGTTGATCTTTTCATTTTCCCCTGAAATAAACAGACTCTGTGATTACAATTGATGTACTTTAGGAAAATAGTGAGTTGGAGAAGCTACTTTGTGTACAAAAATAGAATGGAATGTCTTATTTAAAAAATAAAAAAGTTTGTAAAACTGGGCATACATATTCATGGCAGTGAGAACCAAAAGAGGGGATAAACAACTACTAAAATTATCAAATCTATGATCATCATTCAATTATTGCACACTGGTCCCATATCATATATCATCAGCCATGAAAAGACATGATCACAGAAGTTATCACTAAGTTATTCCTTCCTCACTAGAATGCTTAGCTACACCTGTAAGCTTAGATCTATCCTTTAGTAGAAATAATAATAATACATTTGTGTGTGTCACATTTAGTAAAATACAAATAAATACATAAAAAAATATAAAATATGAAAATATAAATATACATGATAGAAACCACTTTCATATCACCTGCTGAAACTCAGGAAAACACAAACAAATATTACAGTACCTTTTTTTAATTTTCCTGAGATTCTTACACCACAAGCTCCAAACCCAGCTGAACTATCGTTAGATTTTGGCAAGTGCAGTATCATGGAGAATTTGCCTGAACCCAAAGGAAAAAAGAAGGCAGCAATATGTAAGTTCTAAGTATCTTACAATAGTGCAGCCTCAGGGATTAGGCCTGTGGTTTTTTTTTGTTTGTTTTTTTTCTTAAAATTACTTTTTACTTGACTTGGGCAGGCCTCATTTTAAAAAGAATATACCGTATATTACAATATATTTGAACTAATTGAATTACGGTCTCAGAAATAACTGGATACAAGGAAATTGGATAACTGTCCTTGTGGTATAAGGGAATTGATTTTTTTCCCAGTGAAGAAAAAATGATCACATTTGTCCAGGAAGTTTAGTTCTGCTTTAATTGGGATCAAATATCTAGGTTTGAGAAATCTTGAGTTTCACGGACATGTGTCTTCAACTTACATAACCCTATCTAATTAACTAAGTAATTTAGCATTTTTTATATAAATTCTAACATTAATTTATTTCCAAAGTTTCAAAATATTTGCATGTCATGAATTTTATTAGTACTAGAAGTCTACAGAGGTCATGTGGATATTTTTATATATTAATAAAATATAGTTCTCCACTTTGGAAAAACTCCACTAAATAGGCATTTCTATTGATAAAATAATAAGTATTATTATAAATGTAATAATAATTGCAAAAAAAAAAAGTAAAACAATTTTGAGAAACTACTGACAAGTTCCATAACCCTTAACAGTTGCTTTCTGAATGTCCCAAAACTAGTCCACTTTCTAACCACAAAGGGGGATATTTATCATATGCTAGCTCTCGTGAAGGTGGCGGATTGGGCTAAATAATCGCAAGTGCTAGCAATAAGCTAGCATTTGCAATTTTTTCCGGGCTTCTACGCCACTGAAGTGGCTCAGCGGCCCTGATAAATATTCCTGAAAGTGTCCTATTATGTGGATCTACAAGCTGCTGTAATTAAAGTGGTTTTCCTAGGAAACAAGTTAGGCCCTATTCACAGGATAGAGCCTAACTTGGTGATCAGTAGGGGTCTCAGTGATGAGACCTCCATGGATCACGAGAACGGGAGTATGATGGGCTCCGAGGAACCTCCGTCGGACCCCATGTTGCTCCCAGTGATGAACTGAGCGGATGGCCATGCATCTCCGTTCGGCTCCATTCATCTCTATGGAGACCCCCACTGATCAGCAAGTTAGGCCGTATCCTGTGGATAGGGGCTAACTTGTTTCCTTTGAAAATGCCTTTAAACTATTTTTATAGATTGTGCAATTTAGGATATGGGGGTATTTAACATATTTTATGATTGTTTATTACGTGCAATCTAGAGAATGAGGATTTGAACTTCTAGGTTTTTAGGGTTTTTGTAGGCCCTCTAAAATATGTAGAATATTAAATATACTGCAATACAACTGTATTTTGCTAATATACAGATTCACTGTAGTGATGCTGGCTGTCATACCGACTGACCGTCACACCCCAATAATTACAGGGGCAAGGAGTAGGGCCAAGATGGGATCCCTGCCAAACCTGAACGATTTAAAAAGATAAACCTGCAATCTTTCAAGGTTGGTGTGGAAGATGGTAGTTAATCTTGTCTGGGGAGGGCTCATAGGAGACTGTGCACCATGTATGGCTAAATAGTCTACCGGCAGTTTCAATCATACAAAACTGCAGATAGTGTTAGGTAAAGCCTAATAATACCTTTGCATGATTTTATCAGCAGCAGTACTGTCAAAAATGTATATATATATATATATATATATATATATATTGCAGAATCATAACAGGACTTACCGCACTATTGTGCATTTCTGTGTAAGATCTCACACCACAGCCCATCTCCCTTGAGTCACAGCAGTATCATGCTTTTGGCCAGATGTTACCGAGATTTTGTGGGCTTTTGAGGATGTATTACTCCTTTAATACCCCTTGGTTGAATGTCTGGGTGAAGATGCTTATCATCTATCTCCTGTCTATCTATCACATATCTATGTAGTTATACATCTCCTATATTGTCTATTTTCTATCTACAAAGTGTTATTATTGTGCAGGGCTAAGGGGGGCCTCTAACAGTTCATAAAATAGTTTTATTTTGGGGCCCAGTCTACAACTGGCCCTGGGGGAGGGACTAAGTAGCAGTTAAAATGCAAAGATATAAAAACAGTATTTTTAGTAAACTCCACCAGTGCTCCAAGTCCCATACAATTTAAACTATAAATCCCTCTTCCAAGCCCTGCTGCTACTAACAACATACAGATGGCTACATACCTCTTCAGGGCTACTTCACAGCACTGCCTGCAGCAATGTAAGCCAAAACGCCTATAATTAAGGGTTCATATTAAATTATTGCCTACTGTGATCTGTATTATGTGAAGTTACACACATAGGGGCTCATTTACCAAGGGCCCTGTGGACTCCACTTTCATCGGACATCCCGTTGATTTCCATTTTGCTCCGCTGGGACAGGGTTTAAAATGGATCAGATTTTGCCACAATCACACCGGCTTTCACGAGACACAAATAGGGGGCGGGGCGGCGGACGATATGATGGATTCGGACAAACCGCGGATTTAACTTCAAAATTGTGTCGCAAGCCAAGCACGTACATGCACTGAGAGGAAGATGGTGAACTCCAGCGGACCTGAGCGGGGAAGCGACAGGAAATCAGGCGCACAATCTTAGTGAATCGCGGCAGAGTGCAATCCGGGCGGACAATGCACTTTCGGGAACTCCGAGGGACGGGTAAGTAAATGTGCCCCATTTTGTCTTCTCCCCTTCTATTTAGCACCTTTGACACATTCATACAAAAGTTTGCACCAAGAAAAACAAAATGTAATAATGAGCATCCATCTCTTCTGTGCATTCATCACTGCTCTTTTTTTGTCTGCACTTCTTTTTTTCTATGAATTCCATGTTAGCGCTTAGGCACTCTGTGTCATTTTCTCAAGCCTTCATTTTCTCTTTCTCCCTTTCTCTGTCCTGGTTTTATCAGCGTGGGAAGCTGAAAATGTGTCTGTACTAATTTTATCAGCAGCAAGAGACAAAAAAACCCAGAGAGGAAGAAAATGAAAGACAATACAATGCAGAAGGAGAAGGAGAGGGAGGAGAGAAAAGATATCAGCACACTTGCCATTGTTACCATTCAAAAGCTGATATATTTTAATATTTGAATAGATTTGGCATATTATAAAACCATATATTACACTGGCAGTGTCGGTCGTACTTTATAAGGCCATGTATTACAATGGAAGTATTGGACTGTAAATAATATGACTGTAGATTACACAATGAATATTGGAAAGCACATTATTAAGCTATATATTAGAGTAAAAATGTGGGAGGAGACATTTCAATATCATTTGCTATTTTATGAATGATATATCAAGCATTACAAGACAATGGGGCAGATTTATCAATGAGCACTGGTAAAATGAAAGCTGAGCAGTGATTGGTTGCCATGGGCAACTAGAAATATTCTGACTTTCAGACAGCTTGATAAATCTGCCCCATTATGCTGTATTCATTATAACACCATGTATCATATCAGAGATTCCAGAATGCACGTTATTCTTGAGGAAAGAGCTCTAATTCTTATATTATAATACTACACTGTGGTAAAGAACGTCACAACCCTGGGATAACACACAGGAGGAGACCTGCTTAGCAGTATGGGGAAAGGTTTATAAGGTAAGAGGTTATGGCTTTGGATGCTAAGTCCAGTCAAATGAAAAAAAACTTTTTTTGCCATTGACTAACCTTTATGAATCTTCCTCTGGGACTAAATCTTCATCGGTCATCCTCCATCCTTGCCTTTTTAAAACCCCCTGTGCACTTTCTCCTTTGGCCTCCATTAGACTGTGTCTCACACATTCATGCATGATATCTAACGTGTCCTTCAAGCTCTCCTATTTTTTTTCATCTCCATCATCAGGCTTCACTAGCATTTTAAGTGCTCTCTGTTCCTCTGTTTCTTTTCTAATAATTCCCAATTACTACAGAGTAACAGTTACCCTGTATTTCTTAAAAAATTATGGTATATACTATGTGTAACCCACTAGACTTCTAGAAAAACTTTTAATGCCAAAGTCAGCTTAATATTAAAGTTGTTTTGGTAGTGTTGTTGGTTCTTGTACTGGTGGTGAGCCTGTTGTGTGTGTTTATGGGAAGCGAGCATTAGTAGGAGAAAAGAGAATATTATTGTAAATTATTTGAAGTTGATATAAAATGTAAGTTGTGATAGGTATATAGGGTTAATGAAATTAAGACCATATATATTCTGCTTTCAAATATTCTTACATATTCTGGTATTTGCTGTAACCTACGTCTGGAAAAGTCAACACACCTATGCCTTGGAAAAAAAATTTAACTAGCTTTATAGGCATCACTAAGTTAACAAAGATCACTTTTAATTGCTAAATCTAAAGACCTGCCAACCAGGGAAAATGTGGTTTCACCTGGTGACATAATGCTTCTTCATTTTAATAGGAGTTTGGTTTGTAAATGATTAAACATTCAGGTCTGTTTAAAAAAAAAGATTGGGCGGCACGGTGGCTGAGTGAGTAGCACTTCTGCCTTGCAGCACTGGGGTCCTGGGTTCGATTCCCACCCAGGTCAACATCTGCAAAGAGTTTGCATGTTCTCTCCGTGTTTGCGTGGGTTTCCTCCGGGTACTCCGGTTTCCTCCCACACTCCAAAACATACTTAGGTTGTTTAGATTGTGAGCCCCATGGGGACAGGGACCAATTTGTCATGCTTGTGCAGCGCTGCGTAATCTGTGTGTGCTATATAAATAAAGAATTATTATTTTATTATTATAATTTATTCAGAAATTATAAACTATGCTTTTTGCCCAGATCCTGTTTGAGTTCATTGCATTACCTGCTTGAGCATTTCAACAATTAGAAATCCCTCCAGTATATGGGGTCCGCTTGAGACCACTTGACATCCAATGGCATCTTGAGAATCTATTTTTCTATTTAATCCGACTTTTCCCAGTATTGTGTACCTGTTAGGCTCAGTTCACACATACATTGGAGATTTTTGTTACATTCTTCATTTTAAGAGACTGTAATAGAAACTAAGAAAGGAAGGTGACCGGAAAGTCTCCATTCACTTTCCATTAGACATTGACTTGACCATGTAAGGAAGGTTGCCTTGAAAAATTAGAAATCCCTCCAATATATGGGATCTGCTTGAAACCACCCAAACTGTTAGAATATAAAGATCTTTACAAAACAGTGAACATTTCATGGCAGCTACACATATCAGCACAGTTACTGATATATTATGTAAGCATTGTAAGGATATTTGCAAATGGAAAACTGGCAGATAAAATACAAAAACTAAAGTAGTAATATGATCTTGTAAATAGTTGGAACGGGATTAATTATGTGCTACATATGCAGGATGAACGATGCACGTTATTTCACATATTCATCATGTTCCATCATCATTATCTATTGCCATAGTAACAGATATATCCCACGTCATATATCACAAATGATTTTCCTGCTCTTATACTTTGCTGTGTGTGCACATTCCATTTTAAAGGAAGCTGCACTACAGAACAACAACTGGCCCTTTTGTCGTGTGTTGTATTTGGCCTATACAATGTGTTGCTTGAGAAAAGTAGAAAATAAAAAAAAAGTTTATTGAAGTACAAAATGTTAATGGTGTATGTTCAGGTGAACATTACTCGATCATCAGGTATAAAGATATACAGTTTCACAGCAACAACAGTAGATAAATCAACTCTTTAGTAGTTATTACCTCGCGACAGAAGTATTTGTAAATCCGCCAGTTCTTGGTGTTATCTCCTAAAACAGACTAGACTTCAGACTCATAGAGGCTTACTAGAGTACATGTAATATAATAAGTCCATGGAAACCACCGCATTACCATATGACCATATACATCTGAACAGTCTATTAATGTCAATGACAGTCTTTATGAGAGCTGTTCAGTTGGGCTTCATTTGCAACTGTGAGATAATAGGATATCAATTAGAAACTGTGTCCATCTGCCATATAAACTGTTATGCTAGGGGCTTGCCAAGTCCTTCCAAACATTGTACACCAAAGAATGGCACAAGGTTCTGAACTATGGAGGATGATTTGATTTTAAAATGGCTTGACATCCAATGGCATCTTGAGAATCTATTCTTCTATTTCACCCGACTTTTCCAAGTATTTGGTACCTGTTAGGCTCAGTTCACACATACATTGAAGATTTTTATTACACTCTCCATTTTAAGACACTGTAATAGAAACTAAGAAAGGAAGGTGAACAGAAAGTCTCCATTCACCTACCATTAGCCATTGACTTGACCATGTAAGAAAGTTGCCTTGTGTTACAATTCCGCAATTTTTTCTGTTATTTCATAGAGGGAGGGGACCAGCACCTGCCTTATGCAGATGTGATCTGAGCCCAATTTAGCTATGACGATAATCTGTGGTTTAATACTTAGAAATCCTCGCTCACTCTCATTACTGTGAGGCAAAATACAACCCAGTTCCCTAACAAGAAAGTATGTAGTCTGCAGGACTTACAAGTCTGCAGCACAAGGTTAATAGAAGGATTCTATGTAGCTCTGTAGCTATGTAAGCAGTTATCTTTCTGTATGTTCTTCTATATGCAAAAACCCCACATTCCTAATAATACTAAAATTGGAGAAAAATGTCTTTAATTATTGTCTTGCGATCTTAGTATGAATTTCTACTAAATGTTTATTTCCATTAAAAATCACAAATGTGATTTAGCTCCAAATTCTTAATCAATAACAATAGTAATTATGCTGTCAGAATCGTTATTATAGAATGGCAACTTCAACACTAGTTTCTATCTGCTAAAATTAGCGTTTATATAGGAAAAAGTTGGGATATTATGATACGTTATTGTTGTTTATAAATTGACACATTTTTATTTATTTCTTTTATGAAATGCTAATTGGTTTTTTTTACCAATATTCCACAAACTTATTGTAGAGAAACACAGCAGACAAAAAAATCGGGATGATTAGGATTCCTGAAGCTGCAATGTGGAGCACTTGAAGCTGTCATGTGTATGGCTTCTGCCCCATTAATCTGCACTCCTGGTCAGGCTAGCCTGTGAAGTGCCACTTAGGGATGAAATATGATCCCCGCTGGCCTCAAAGACAAGGAAAAAAAGGACAGTAGGAGCTTGTCCCGGTGAATGCCAGCCTACATGTGCATCTGAATAGAGGTGTATTTGGCCGTTAAATAATCATACATTCTTATCTGACACTAAATGCTGTACATGGTCTGTATATTTCAACAGTAAAGTACATGACAATGTGGAGATATTTATGGTCTGCTGAAACACATGCAATACAAACAGCAAAATCTGCAATCCTCATAATTGGCAACTTCTCCCTATTTTGGGGTCATAAACCCCAAATATAGCCAATGCCCTGATAAAACATTTTACAGTGTCCTAATGTGGATTGCCCTGAAATTAATATGCGGCCATTATAAGCAAGTGTGACAAACATTTCTAATGCACTTTTATCATGCAAGCAACCTAAAGCACCTGAAGAGGTTTAGAGACATTTCTGACAAACAGAAGTTTATCTCATCCCCAACTAGGTAGAATATCATAGAAAACTAGTTATATTTTAATATATTTTTGTAGTGGGAGAAAACCTGTGAAAAACATAGGAAAATGTACAAACTCCATACAAATGGCGCTCTTGGCCAGATCTAACCCAATAATAATAATTCTTTATATAGCGGACACAGATTACACAGCGCTGCACAGAGTTTGCCAAATCAAGACAATTTGCAGCCAGATCACGGCCCCCATAGAGGTCTATGGCACCCGATCATGGTGCGGAGAGCACACTGGCCCGCATTTATTAAAGTGTTTGCACCAGTTTTCTGTCTGACTTTGCGCTAGTAAGAACGTGCAAACTGTGTGCACATGTATTTATAAAGTGTTCGCGCCAGTTTTGTGTTGTAGCTGCACTGTGTCCAACAAGACACAGAAAAAATGTGCACCAAAAGAAATGTTCCATTGCACAGTTGGATCATGTGCCACTATTCTTTCCGACATGAGCAACAATTCTAAAGCATTTAGAAAGTGCACCAGAGAAAAAATTGTACATTCTGCTGGAGCAGTATAAGGGGCGCCAGATTCATTGAGAATGTGTGACACACTGCACCCTCTACAGGCAAACTGTAGTAATGAATACAATGCTATGTAAAGTCCTATGTTTAATGAAACTTTACACAGGGATTTATGACTGCAATAAGCCCTTTTGTTTTGATACCTTCTTTGGGTTCAGCCAGATGTGGAACCGATTCTATAATAGCTACAGTACCAGGAAATCGAAAAAGGTTATGTTTCAATGATCTTGCAAGTGGTTCCCCCCCATCACCTTCCTTTCGGAGTGTAATATGTGCAAGTACAGACAATATACTCACATGAATGAGCCATAAAATGTGCAACAATAACCTTTCATGTGAGAGAAAAAGAAAAAAAAAAAAAAAAAGAGTGAGATGTTCAACTTACTCAATTGTTTCATTTCAGGCCACATATTTCTTTTCATCTCTTCCATTCTAATCTTGTCGTTATTGACTGATGTTTTATCTGAAGACATTCTTTACAAACTTTAAATTACATGAATTTACTGTCATTTTTCTCATGTCATGTAAGCTTTTATAATAGGTGCTTTCTCTTTGTCAATGTTTTCAATAGTAGAAAGACAAATTTGGTCTTCAGGTTTGGTTTGATCCATCAAAAGAAGGGTCTGAAGTATTTTGTCAAAAGTGTATGGAGATAGTTAAGAGCTCCTTTATTGATTCTGTAATTTTATAACTATTTTTTTATGTATATATTTTATCACTTTACTTGTTATTTCTAAGTCACAATCTTATCATTAACACGACTCAAGGGACAAGGGAAACAATACCGGATATATATCCTCATTAGATGGCTGCTGAGACAATACCAATACTTAAATCAAGCCAAATCTTAGTTTCCTTCCACTTACAGACTATGAATTCCCCAAACACTCCAACATGTCAGGTTGCTGATAGATAGTGTAGCTTATTATTTAATTTAAACTCTATAGGCCATTTATCATTTCCTTCTTGCAGTTATAGTATAGCACATATTCTATATGTGACAGGAATTTTCAATAGTTGTCCACTACTTCACTTGTAAACTAAGGTTCCAAAATAAGGTATTTATGTTTCTTTTAATACTGACTGAGTCAAAAAATAAGCTTCACCTCTACAACAGTTTTACAAGTAGCCATCATGTCGATCTGTGTTTCATCTTAGGAATCATGCTAGTTTGGACGCACAAATAATTAAGAATAAAAAGAAACCCTTCTGCAAAGCACAATGTTCTATAAAAACTCACTTGTTTCCAAAACACTTAAAAAGTGTCTATGTGTCACAGTTTCACACATTTGTTAGAATGGAGAGACAGCTTCCACATTGCAGTCTTAAAACCAACTGCTGTGATGGCCAAAGCATTTTGTAATACAAAGTGGCTACAAGGTTTCAAGGACAAGATGACCACTGTTTAACGTATGCCGCTACTGGTCTCTATATTGTCATGGACAGAATCACAATTCTGTTAGGCTGAATTCACAATAATGTATGCCCTCTATGCCGTAAAACTGCAGGCGTGTGTTTGAGGTGATGGAGAGGAGGAGGGGTGACCCCTCCCCTCTCCATAGAGATACATGGTGCACTCCGCCATAATACGGCTTAAACTTTATTGAATTCACTGTGTTAAATTTATATTATTGGGTTATTGTGGGAAATATGCAAATAAGTTTTCCAGGATGGGGCAACAAAAACCACGACTCTATCACCTTGTAAGACAGCTTCCTTGACATCAAGCTTGGCTTTCAGGAAGTCTAATGTCCAGTATATTCCCAAAGGAACAGATTCCCAACTGTAGACAGAACTTATTCCTAGACTATAATTAGGTTAAAATCTTAAAAAAGCCAGGTTGTTCCTTCACATAATAGCAGCGAAATGATTGATATCTCTACATTGGAGGCACTCTGTCCCGCCAATATAGTTAGATTTATATGCACACCTCAGAGATCCATGGAAGATATTACCACCATGCTTCATCATACTACAGATAAATTTCAAAAGACCTGGGCTCAATGGGACACCTATAACGCAAGATTGTTTTCTTGAAACATCACTGTTATACTAGTGCTACTTACGGTGGTACTAAGTGGCCTCTATCTCGAGAGTACACATTTCAGCAGATTTATAAACAAAAAGTCCTAAGGTTAGGCAGTACAGAGTTTGACTAGACAGTCTCATTCTGCAACAGATTTATAAAAGTGTCTAATGCTGGATGATAAATCTGTCCTAGTATAAGACTGTCTAGTCTACTCTACACCTCCTATTAGTTGGCTTACTTTTCACCAGAAAGTTCGGACACAATTCTGTTGGGTTGGCAGTATTTCTGACGCACAGATCTTTTTGGCACTAGGCCAAGCCCCTTTTGTCAGGCTAGTCGTAGGAGAGCCAGAAAACGGTCTTAAACCTTTTATAAATGTGGTGCAGACAGAGTTTCAGTGCAAACTACGACAGAATTCTGTTGTGGACAGATTAATAAATCTCCCCCATTGTATATGACAAATGGTTTTTTTTTGTCTTTTCTGGTTTTATGTGTTATAATATTATGAATCTTTATGGTTTTCATCCGATTTTATCTTGAAAGTGAAAAAAATAAAAAAATAAAGAGTGGAACAACAACAAAAGTTAATTCACATCACCTTACTTTTACACCTGTAACTTCTTCATGCTTTGGCATACAAAGTCTAATTTTATTTTGGCAAGAGCTGTCATTTACATGAACACCATTTTGGTATGTGTACGACCTTGTGATCACCTTTCATCCAAATGTGGACATTTATTTCATGCTGTCACAGTAGGGGGATAATCAATTTTAGATTTTGATATTGTAGGCATTTTGGGACACACCAAAAAATTATGAAACATATTATAAGCAAATGACTAAGCTCAGGGATACAGTCAGCAG
The DNA here is from genome assembly GCA_019512145.1 of Engystomops pustulosus. Classification (NCBI taxonomy): domain Eukaryota; kingdom Metazoa; phylum Chordata; class Amphibia; order Anura; family Leptodactylidae; genus Engystomops; species Engystomops pustulosus. The sequence continues at coordinate 124,220,860 of CM033647.1, forward strand.
TCAACTGAATACGTGGCACACATCATTAGGAGATTTATGTGGCCAGTCGCATGTCAGTCATTTTAAATATTGAACTAAAGACACAAAGTGCTATATAGGCACATCCTCTGCCAAGATATCTACTTAGTGGTGTAGCAGTCAACACAGAGGCCCAGAATTCTGTGCCTTCTAATTTCATATGTCTCTGTTAAATATCTCAGTAAAATATCTAATTATAGCTTTATTTAGCAACCCCTTCTAGATTATAAAATAAAAACATGCTATACTCACCTCACCCAGTGTCCTAGTGTATAGACCCTCAGCAGGGGTGCAGCATCTACAGTATACACCAACTACAGCTACAAAAAAAGATCCCTCCCAGTGTGCACAGGGCTCTAAAATACACTATAAAATATAATATTTAACTTTTTGAGTCTGTTATATATCTCAGTGCTAAATAAAGTACATCATCTTCTTGCCTTATAGTTAATGCATGGACATGCTAGTGCCATTACCATTTTACATAATAGAACTTATTTTTTATCACAAGTCAATTACAACTATTTTCTACTTTACTAAACACTGCTGTCAGTGTGAACTGTCTGATACAACAAACAATTTTCTACATTTTCTGCAAAACCTCCTCTAGTACAGTATCTGCTCTTCACTGCACTGTACCGCAGCGTGCCTGGCTAGGTGAAGAGTTCACACAGCAGGAGAACATCTCATCTGTGAATTACACAAGGATGGAACACTGCAAGAAATGCAATTTTTTATATTAATTATAGTGAACAGGTTTATGGTATTGCCCAATATAACAAAGGTATAAGATGATCAGTACTCAGGGGATCTGCTCTTATTTGTTTGCTGTCCATGGTGCTTAATGTCCTAGCAATATGCTGAGAAGATTGCTCTACTCCAAGCTCAGTGAGAACATATGATTTGGTATAAATTGCACTGATACCAATGTCTGTTATCACCTTGTTTGCACCTTATGAAGAGGTTTGCTCTTGAAACACTCCTAGCTATAACACATATTAGGCATAAATAAATTCCGAGATTGCTCTTTGCAGGTCCGTAATAGTGTCATACGAAATACAGAACACTACATACAGAAAGGCTACTTTTTATTGATAATCCAGCTTTTAAAATGGTCAATGTGAAGCATTGGAATAATATACAATAGATAAAGCAAAGAAAATAGAAATTATTGAACCAGGAGAACATCAAACAAGCCCGATAATCTACTGTATTTCAAAGAACGTGATCCAATTCACATGGAAGCATGACTATTTAGGCTAGTAACAAATGTATCTTCTATTCAACCAATAAATGAATAACTCAGTAATTGAGCTACTAATTAGATCTAATGTAATCACAATGATCTACTTTATACAGTATTAGGACAGCTGCACACAAACATGCTTGGTCGGTGGAAACTGACCAGTGAGCTGATCAGATCCTACCAACTGAGCACAGTGCACTGGAAATGATTCCTTGCATCATAATTGTAGTGATACTATGATGCAAGGACTCGTTTGTAGTGGTTTTAAGAAAGTGAAATGTGAAAGTATGGGCATTCTTAGGAATGAGAAGGAGACATTAATCTACTATCTATGATACCATTGATGATAGATTCATACATTGTACAATATTTAAATTCTAAAAATATCCACAATTCAACTTTTTATTAGTGTTCTGGGCACTCAGGCTTATATCTGTCCTCCATTCCTCTCAAGTTTATTCTAGTACTATTGCCTTTGAAAGAAAATGTAATCATAAGTGTTTCTGAAAATTTAGAACTGCAATAATTTGAATTTATGAATTGTAATTCCCAATAAAACAGTCCAGCTCTTTGTTAGCCCGTATTTCTCGGCAGGGTATGAACCTGTCTTCACTGACTCAGATGTGTCCAACCTCAATGTAGCTCAGTTTACTTAGAACTATAGTCTCATGAAACTAGTCAATTACAATATCCTAATACGCTAATAAAACCCTTAACAGGTAGCAATTAGCATCAAGACTAATGAGTAAGCAAACAATTTCAGGACACATAACTGGAATTTTGTTTTAAAAAGCCAGTCAACTCACAACACACATCAAATGATATGATATGTTAAACCATGAGTAAATAAGAGCACATACATCTATATTATTCTGCTAAAAAATCTTGTCAATATTCCTTAGCAAAAGAATTGAGACCCATTTTGTACTGTTATTTCATCATTTCTATCAGGGCTATGATTCCACATAACCTCACAGGTGTATGGAGAAGGAATTGATATCTATGGAACTCTGTTGTACTTCTCTATACCTTAGACGTGCGATCATGTACTGGTTAGCTAAAAATCAAACCTGTACCTGGGATGTTTATGTAGATAGTTATGCTCATCACAAACATTGGTCCAAAGCAAGGATAACCCCCAAGTATGGAACCATAAAAAGGACCAGAACACAACACATTATGAAAATGCAGGCAGTTGGTACTTAAGTTAAATTTGTATGTAGGTCAGACCTGGTATATGTTATAATAGTAACTGTAGAAAAAAAAAAATTTTTGTCCCTGTGACAACTGGACACCTTACAACTGGTCATTGCAGCCGGGGCCAAAGTAAAGCATCCAGAGAGCTTCACAAGGTCACAGTGGGCATAGAGGTCCGTGTGTTATTAGAGGTCATATGTAAGTCAGATGTCCGTAAGTCAGGGAATCCTGCACATTGTCCTCAACATGTTATAATGGGAAAACTGAGGCTTGATTCCCCTTCTCTGGACAAAGCTCAAAGTCCTCTTCCGTCAGGCACGTACTCCACTTCATTATAGTATTGTTCAACTACTGTTTTGTTATCATAGAATTATCTATGTATGGAACATAACCTATAATAAATCATAATATTGCTTGTTGTTATGCAATAGAAATTGTTCTCCAACCATCAAACACAATGAGTCATGGATGGAGTTGAAATTCTGCTCTTTTAGCCACTAAAAAAAGTGATTCCCTTGGTTATACTTTTATTTTCTGTTATAACTGAAGAGAGCAGATGGCTTTCTAATGCGGGACGCATAGAAAAATGCAGACTGCTGGGATGCATTGTTTGCAGTTCAGCCCTGCAGAATTAATTTTTCATAAGCATCATGCATTTAAAAGAAGTCTGCTCACCTTCCCAAGGGCGATGTTCATACTAAAAGCAACGTACCCAGGTAAATGTGTCAGATTCTCAGCAGGCCTAGGCTGATTTACTAGGCTACTCCGCTTTATCTTGCTATGCTCAACAAATATTTTTTTCTTTTTAGTTCCCATTAAAATTAGAATTTTCATAATTGTTGTTGGAAAGGACTTTCATTGTGATAATACGATGTTTGTAGCACTAAAGGGAAATAAACAGGCACAAATCAGGTCACTTGTGACTTGAGTGGCCTCTCTGAATAATTTGACAAGGATTTCAGATGTTTTAGAATCATTAAAAATCTCCTCTCCCTTAAAAGGCTTTTCCCATTTACAACACTCATCCCCTTTCCATAGTGTCTGGTAAGTATCAGGGATTCCTAGCTAAATTGATATGAAAAGGCCCTAAGCCCTCTCTGTGAATGGGGTGATAGGCTGCACACAGGAAAGTCAGTTACATCTCCATTGACAACAGATCCATTTTGTTCGCATTTTGTATCCAAATCTGTTTTTTTTTCACAGCCAATGTGCTTCTGTTGTTCCTTTTTTTTTTAAAAAAAAATCCACAAAAGGAACTTTCGTAAGGCATAACACCTGAGAAAAATAACGGACCGACACTCGTTTTTTTCTATGCCGATGCACTTCCATTATTTTCCGCAATGTGCGAGGACAGGCTCTAATTTTTTTTCCCTTGGACTAAGGATGAAAGTTAGACATGTGAAAAAGCTCAAAGGAAAAAATGCTTCAGTAAGGCTTCCGTGAACGAGCCCTAAGGCCTATGAACAGTAGGGGATTTGTGCAGCAGTCCCTGACATACATTTCACATACAGCATTCAGAGAATATGATGTGAACTTGGCTCTAAGAGCAAAGTATTGAAATTGACATAGGTAATTGATCTAGTGATTTACCCTATTTGCAATATTGGTTACCTCCCATTTGGAATATTTGTATTTTTTCTTTAGAAAAGTTTAGGTAAATGTTGGAATAGCAATTATTTTACATTCTAGTTACGGTGTGGCTAACCAGTAAATATTTTTTGCTGCTCAAAAAGAAATGTTCACACACAAAACCATACAATGGTACCCGCACAAAATTTACCACTAGATCACACTGTCTTGCAATTTTGATAACTTAAATGATATTATGTTGTGAATGTAGGGCAGAAAATATAAATCATAGTGATTTTAATCAAAAAGACTGTTCTGGTATAACTTACTAAATAATAGTATTCGTATACTGAGCAGGAAAATATTGCTGCCGTAATTTATTGTGTGCAGACATCAGCTTGCTACATCCTGAATTATACATGTCTTGCTGGGAGTTGTCATAATGGCCTTGTGAAAGGCAAACATGACAATCCTCTGTAGACAGTTGCAGTTTCAATAAAGACCCTGAACCCATGCACCTATGCCTTTGAGGTTGTCTCTGTGCTATCATTTGGCAGTTAACTGTGAAGATGCTGGCAGTAAAGTATATATTATTACTAGTTACTGTAAGTTAACAAAATAAGTGGCGAGTTGTACTAAAGTTCATAGCAGGTGGAAGAGAATACCAAAAATGGTATACATGCCAGAATTACTTCACCACACAACGATTCACTATATAGAGAAATACATTTTTCTGACCCATATTGGATATATTCCCGGATCAAATCCAACATTAATAAAGGTAAACCTGGTATGTTTCTTTATTTCTATCTACATTCATTACCAAACCATGTGGGAGGAGATCTCATAATTTTTCAGTTTGTACAGTAAAGAATTTGAGGTTTTTTTGGTGACATGTTGACACATTTTTCATATGTGAGCTTGTTGAGTTACAGTCATTTGGAAATTTTGTATGAAAACATTTTGTAAATCAAAAACTTTTTGTTAAACCCTTTAATAATGATTATGGTAACGTTTTAGATGGGGTCTTTGAGGTGATGTTCCTAAACTTTAGCTTCTATATACACAATAAATGTGAATATTATTCCTGAAAATTAGACTACAGTAAATTAACTGGGGATATCCCATGGAACACTGTTGGCCAATGGAGAAGCTATGAAAGGTATAGCAGTATGTGTTGAGCAATGTTATGCCTAATTTGCTTGTCACTCGCTTGTAATGACCATCACTGCTTGTGTCAAGTACAACTATGCATCTACAGTGTTTAAACTTTACCATGGCTTATTGAATCTTTTGATAGCACAATTTAGTTAAATCTTGGGAAGACCACAAAATAATCTATAAAAATTATCATTAAATAGGAATAGGAATGTCTAATATTTGACTTCCAGAAGAAATGTAAAACAGGCCTAAAAGATATAGAATATATTTTGCCCTATTTAAAGGACATTAATTTCCAGGATTGTAAACCAAGCACGCTGACATACTGATGTGTCCCCTGGCTGGATCTGCTCTTCTTTGCCCTTTTATTTTAAGAAAAAATTCTTTAAAAATTATGTGTGCCTGAGTGGCTCCAGGCTCCATTAAAACCTATGGAGTCTGAAGCCCCTCAGGCTCATTTGCATAATTTTAATAGCCCTTTAAAAAACAGGGCATAAAAAACTAAAAGAAGAACATATCCTGAGGGGGCACACACCGGTATATTAGTGTGCTTGGTTTACAATCATTGATCCTGGTGGTAGATTTCCTTTAAGAGTGGAATATGACAGATTGAGAGAGGTTGGGCCATTAATACATATATACATATTTATTTGTATATATAAGTATATATGTTTTGAAGCAGATTTTTTTGAGTAACAAGTGTTGATAATCCTAAAAGGACTTCTAAAAGGCACGTTGAAAGCCTTGCTTACAATATCCACAAACAGTTATTCTGTACCCATACTATCAATCTACTTTTGTGAGCAGGGTAAGCAGGACTCTCACCGTCTCTCCTAGAAGTCCTACCTGGATTTACTCTCCTTTTATTCATAAATCCTTCACCAGATCTCGTAAGTCTGTAAATAACAGAGCTGAGCTTCTCTCCAGCATATGCAGCTCTTAGATAATAAGTTAATATAATAATAGGGAGCATAAATCTGAAGATGTGCACAGGCAGGTCCTCATTTACTATAACAGTGAGTGGTTAGAAATGCACCTCCAACCATTTCCATTATAAAAAAAGCGTGCACATTAACTACAAAAATAGATTCCGAATTTAAATCTCACAAAAACTGTCATCTGCATGTCACCTATAAATTTTAGAATATCCTTTGGACCTAATAAGGAGTTATTTACCCCTTAAATTCATAACTGGTATATTTCATACAAATATGAAATATTTACGTAAAGGTGTTATTAATTTATATGCTCCCAATTCGAAGGTAAAACACAAAAGTAAATTAGGGGGTCTGGGCATCTATAATTGTTAAGTCTCACAGAAACATTTACTGGTATTCCCACTTTTGACATCTATGGCATAGCCAACAATTGACACACAACTTTTTAAAGGACAGGGGTCTGAAAACCTTATCTTGCAGTTAAAGTGAAAGATGGTGTTGAAAATTCTAATAATAGAAAATAAAAAGTAAAGAGTATAGAATATATAACAAATGGCACTACACCAAAGACAAAGTCCGGACAAATAAAATTCACGTGGACAGATGATAGAATGAGGGCGGCACTCACCATACTTCTCATTTATTAAATACACATCATAGGCCCCCTATGTCCTATGATGTGCACTGAATGTAGAAGTTATATAGCAAGTGCCTCCATTGTCTTCACAAGTGCTACATCAACTGATTTATTCATACATTTCTGGGAGGAATAACACAACAAAGATTTATGCGAAAAGATACACCAGAATCATTATTTTATGGAAAGCATGAGCATTTACTAACCAGTTATCTCTGAAGAGAAGAGGTTCTTAGTTATAGAAAAGGTTTATGAATTTCAACTCTGACCCACAAATAATGTGAAAGACAACAAATAAAAAACAAGACTGCTTAGACTTGTGACAATGAGGGTCTGCCTAGATTTGTAAGACTTTTGACTACAAGAAGAGCAGAGTCTGCAGTATTATTCTTGGTCTCTAAATATTGCAACATTGCCAATAAAAGTTTTTTATGTAGGTTTCTAATTCTGATGGCCTCTCCATTAAAAACAGATCAATGGAGGACATCAACACCGGAAAAACAGCAGCGATCCGGAAGTGGAGATCTGTGCTCGGTGTAGTGGCCAGTCCTGAGAACTGCAGCTAAGCTTCTAATTCCTGCAATAAAGGCTAAGGTGCAGGAGGCTTGCAGAAACAGGTGATTCAATGGATAGGTCCTCAGTATCACAAAACTGAAAAAACCTCTCCATCAAGATTTGCCTGTACCAATTCAAAAATGAAAGTCATTACATTATTGGGAAAGAGAGTCAAATTGCTATTTGAGAACTAATAAAGCTATTTAAATTGTATAATTTTTACATAGCTGTTGATATCACCAATATATTCATATATTTTGCTTACAGCTCAATTATCCTTTAAGTGCTGTTTGTGAATTTAAAACTTGTCTCAATCGATACTTTTATTCTTAGCTGTAGGGATATGTAAACTTTAAATTTGTTGTTCCAAGGAGTTAGAAAGAAAATTTTCCCTAATTTGGCAACATCCTTGTATGTTTTTTTGCCTTCCTCTGGATCAACACTTTATGACCTATGGGTTGGACTTGATGGACCTTTGTCTTTTTCCAGTCTTATCCACTATGAAACTATATTCCAGAAGTTCTTTTGGAAAGTGAAGACGCTTATCAACAAAATAGCATAATGCTGTGCTAGCATCTAATAAAACTGCTTTAGATGTAGCCTGAGCTGAGCATGCTCCTAGTCCTTCCATCAAAATCAATAACTATTCTGATCCATAGGGTTACCATATGGATACCATTTATAAATCTATTCACATTGTATTTAAGGGTATATGTATGTTAACTAGGTAATGCTATGTTGAAAATGTCCTGATTATAATCAGGTTATTTGATTAAAAACCATAAGTGCACACGGAGTATTCTGGTCACACATAATGGGGTAGACTTCATTTCACTGTCATCCCTATAGGATAGATTGTAGGAGGGCAAAGATCAAAAGGAGTTTATAAGGATCAGCACATTGGCCCCGATAAAAATAATTACAGTTAAGAATTTGCTCACAGAGATCTTCATTTGCATTGTACACTAGAAATACCACTCTAGTTGCAGCCAATGTTATAATCCCCTATAATATCTAATCCAAAGAAACACATACTTAGCACATGTTTGAGAACAAAATGTATCCATTTTAAAATGGACACCAAGGAACATGGATCCATCTTAAATAGACTTTACATTTATAGTAACAGTACCGTAACTGTGGAGATATATACTTCTAATATCAAAGCATGTCCTAAAAAATGTTTGTAAACCATTATTTATACAAATGCAATGTATATGACACATTGATGTGCAATAGGATAAGAATACCAATGGCTTAATATCAGTCACACCATCAAATTAGAGGTATCAGATATAATCTTGACATTCCTACTAAAATGCAGTACAACCTGCTGTATATAAATTATAGCATCTTAGTATACTGCAGCATGGTGTATTACATTATTTTACCTAAGATTGATGTTAAAATTGCCTAATTAATCCTCTCAATCTCATGTTCAGTGGCCCTGACATCAAAACCCATGTTCTCAGCATTGTAGAAGAATGAAACAGAGTAACACAGTCAAGATAACCCATTTGAGCTTTGTACAGATAAACAAGATTGAGGTTTTAGGACATCATGGATTGTTTCTAAATTGGAGACAATCATATACTCACCATGCCCCCCTCTTGTTAAGAATGGGGTCCTGTTTATGGCGATAGGGACTGTTCCATGCTTGTTATGGAAATGGTGCACATGGTGAGTGGTACTGAGGCTGGATGATACCCGTGCTGTGTCCGAGACCCTGGCCAGTGTAAGAAGGCCAAGGGGCAAAAGGGTCCGAGCCCAGTGGCCGAAACTGGCCATGACCCCCAGGGGGCTGTCCGATGCTCCTCTGGGGGCCAGGGGAAAGGGCATGCACAAGCCTTTCCTTTCCCAAATCAGCATGTCATGCTGACCCCCATTGCCTGTCTCAGACTATCTCCCCCTCTGATGCCCAAATGAGGAGGTAGAATTCTTCTGTCTGGAAAGAAAATGAAGGGTATTACATTTGTTGGCTTTAGCCTCCTCCGGCATCCATGGATTCCTTACAATATCCAGGCTAAAAAGGTTGCACAAGCAAAATAAAAAATGGATAGATATTATATAAAAACCTTGATGTTTGGGGGGATCCCCCCCCAAAGCTCCCAAAAAAATCAGTCCTTCTTCATGTGTTAGAAGAAATCCAAAAAAATGACAAAGCAGAGAGATAGACAAGTGCCCTGGTTTATTTCAGCAAGCCCTCAGTATGGATAAATCTCCGGTAAAGCTGTACAGAATTCAACATCATGGACAGCAAAAGAGAGAAATGGAGGAGGAAAGGAGGATTGTGGCATAGAGAAAAAACAGATTCACCACACAAATATTCCGATTCAGATGCTCCTGTGTTTTCCGAGATGGTCTGCTAGAATTCCTCACCCTCAGACAAAAATGCACACTATCCAAGCCCTATATGTCTTTTTCCATCCAAAAAATAAAAACAGAGGAGGATTATAAAAAAAAAAACGAGATAAGAATAATCAACAGCAGAGGAAAGAGAGAGAGAGAGATCTGCCTGTGTGTGCTGCAGAGAGAAAGAGGAAGGAGGGAGGGAGGAAAGAGGGGGAGGGGTGAGAGAGATGAGAAGAGAGAGAAGGTGGGGGAAGAGCGAAAAAGGGAGAGAGAAAGAGAGAGATACAGAGGTAGGAGAAAAAAAGACACGCATACCAGGGAACGAGACAGGCCAGAGACAGGTACATGCGGGGGGACACCTAATAGGCAGAGTCACAGAAAAGTGCACAGGGGAACGTAGGCGACAAATAAAAAGGGGGAGTCATAGGGCAGACAATGACACCAACCCAAACAGTGTGGGAAGCAGCGACAGGGAATAGGGAAATAGGGAGAAGAGAGAAGAAGGAATAAAAATAAGGATGAACAGGTAGAGGATGCAGCAAAGAGCACAAAGATGAACAACACACTGAAATGACAGAGGTCTGATCACTAGATAACACTGCCTTATAGAGCAGAATAATAGGCTGAGGATTCCAATTGATAGCAAAATGAGAAGGAGCACTATGTGGCTACTACATGAGCTAAGAATCTAATATTACTAAGACAGATTTTACATAAACAAGAAAGGAATACAGAACATAATTGAAAGTGGGACCAACTGTATTCTTGCAGAGGCATATTAGGAAAATTTAAAAAGTGAACACAGGGTAGACAGATGATATAAAGACTGGTGATGGGGGAGAGAGATGAATCCAATATTCTCTCACACTTTCACCTGGAAGATACTAAATAATGCAGTGGGATGTATTTTAGGAGAAGGAGGAGGATTATCACCCTGTGATCCTTCACACCAATACCCTCCTCCATTAACACCAAGAAATAGTTGCCTCCTACGCAATCATTCTATGGAGACACCCTTCAAATATCACAGGGAAAGGACATTGGCAGAGGAGAGGGATTCTACGCACATTGGGCAGAGGAAAGAAAAAATATAACTTTGCAGATAGATATGTACCGACTGTCATGATAGAAATGAAGAAGAAAAAGGCATGGAGATTCTGAACGGGACAACATTCTGATTTCACTTTATTAGTCAAAGCTGAGAAGAAAGAATTAGGTCAGTACCAACATATAGTTAAAAGGACTGAAATGGTAAGTATAATGAATCTCAGAGGTGATAATATGATGTCAGAGAAGAGGAATATATTTATGGAAAAACAAAAAAAAAAAACGTGTGAATATTAAGGTAAATTATCAATAATGCATGTGATGCACTAGAGAAAGTCTGACTTCCAGCACATTCATAAAATGTACACATAGTTCCCATTATGAATTTAATGTAAAAAGGACATAAAAGAGGACAAAAACAACTATTTTATTATGTCATTATTATTTGTTATAATAAAGATGGTTTCATGGAACTGGGAAAGAAACATTCACAGTATTGTTATAAGTGGAAAACAGATATGTTAAAACCTTTAAAGGGAACATGTCACTAAGGACCTCATTTTCACTAACGACAGGTTGCAGAAGCCCATTACACTTGCAGTGCAAAACTACCTTTCTGCCTTTTTCATTTACATTACAATATAATTGTGTGATATAGCTTACCTTGCACCCTGATAAAATCCTGGGGTAGTCACAGGGGCTGGACTTTGGTTTGGATGCATTTCAAAAAACATGTGCCTTCTCTGTGTTACTCACTCCTCAGAGTTTGGTCCCCACCTTTGTGCTCCCGTATAGCTCCACCTCCTGCTCCTTCTCAGAGTTCACAGCCTGGTGAGCTGACATCAGTGGGGGAGTGACAAGCTGTACAGGAGCACAAAGATGTTGGCATCCTTCAGCTCAAACAAGTCACATGTTTTTTTAAATGCATCCAAACCAAAGTCCAGCCCCTATGACTACCCCAGGATTTTGTCAGGATGCAAGAGTAAGTTATAACACACAATTATATTGTAATGCAAATGCTTAGAAAAGGCAGATAGGCATTTTTGCACTGCAGGTGTCGTGGGCTTTTACAATCTGTCTTTAGTGAAAATGAGGTCCCTGGTGACAGGTTCCCTTTAAAATGTCTCTTTATATATTCTTGTTGGAGTAATGCTGCCTGATTCACAACATCATATCATAAGATCAACTGATCAATTCTATCAGTTTATATTGATGATAAAAAAAACTTCTTTACTGAGATGAAAAACAAAGCTTAAAGGGGTATAATGGGGTGTTCCCATTTTAGCAAATAAATGTTATTTTTTGAATAATGAAAAGTTAAACAATTTTCCAATTTGCTTTCTGTACCAATTCCTCATGGTTTTCTAGATCTCTACAGAAAGCTTCCATGTTTTCTTCCAGTGGACAGAAATCTGACCATGGTGACACAGGTGCACCGCTCATTATATCACACAGCTCTGATACATTTTTGTGATAGTAACGAACCGTGCACCTGTGTTACCATGGTCAGATTTCTGTCCACTGGAAGTAATCATAGAAGCTTTCAATAGAATGACAGCAAGCAGAGATCTAGAAAACTGGGAGAAATCGATACAGAAAGTATATTGGAATATTGTATAGCTTTTCATAATGAAAACAATAACGTTAATTTGCCGAAATGGAAATACCCTTTTAACTAACAAGCCTATTCTTCCATGTTTTGGGACCAAACTATATAAATGAAAAAAATTTTTTACAACCGAAGTATAAAAATGTTATTAGCACCAGAAGATGATTTTAATTTTTGTAAATGTATGAAAACATTATAAAACCTATACAAATTTGGTATCCCCATAATCGTACTGACCCAAAGAAAAGAGTAGACATGTTATTTGGGGCATACAGTGAAAGCGGTAAAATTCAAGCTCACAAGAAAACAACGCAAATGCAGAGGTAGGGGACCATAATATGAATGGGGGAAATAAGAAGGGGGACATCGAAAGAGGCCATTGTAAGAAATGGAGCAGAGAATAGAGCACAGTAAGAGGGGGGCAGAGAAGGGGACACAATAATACGGAGAACAGTGATGGGGTCTCAAAAAGAGGGAGAGCAGGGAAGGGGGCACAGTGAGGGGTGGGGAGCAAAGAAGGGGGCACAGTGAGAGGGTGGGCACAATATAAGTGGCAAAAGGAAGCAAAATGGTGGGGGGGGCTAGTGAGCCACAGAAAAGAAGGCGTTGTACAGTGCAAGGCTTGCGGCCATACATACATCCCCCATTGACGGCAATGGCCACACAGAGCTTTACGGTGCGACACACGTGTAGCACCATACCGTTCCATACAAAAGGAAAAGATAGAACATGTCCTATCTTTCCCCATGTGCACAGCCGTTATAGATACAGGCACTGTGACTGTTGTAATCTTCTTTGTTATCCATGGCTTCTTCCTTCTAAAATGAGCTTTTAAAATCATGCTAATGAGCTAGGTTGTCTCTTGGAGGTGTTACCAGAACCTTTCTGTGTGGTAGCTTTACAGGCTAAAGTGTGCAAGGAGTACTTTCCCCTGCCACTGTATGCTGAAACTTCCTCTGCTACAGTGAGATTACATCAGGCATAGGGAGGGGGAAGTAATTAAGCCTGTGAAGCTACAGTAAGGAGGTGCTCTGATAACTCCTCCCAGAGCCCTTCTAACTTTTAAACAAAATACAATATACAAATAGGTGCTCCCTATTTCTATCATTCTTTATAAGACTGCAATGACAATCATCAGGAGAATGATAAGGGTTAAAACAAACATTGATCACTGAAGTGTTAGTCATATTGTATAATCAGACCAACAGAGTTGTCTGCCTTTCATCCATATAAAGCCGTATATGCAATCAATGTCTTTGTGCCTTCTACAAACAATGAATATCCTAAAATCATGGCATTCTGTACCGTCTAATCTACTACAAAATATTTTGCCAGAGTATATTCAGATTCGCGTTTTGTAAGCAACACACAAAATGATCACAAATAAAGCAAAAGAGAAAATACATTCAACAGCATACAACTACCTTTTATTCCTTCATGATGCTGCTGCAATGAACTCCTAAGCCTTTTAAGCCAATGAATATTGTAGAGATGATAAGGCTAAATTTGCCTTTGCTGTGTAGTGTTTTATTATTGTTTTTATCTTGTAGCTGGGTTGCACATAAAGGGCATACATGCATTGAATACAGAATGGATTCTGTAGCACTATGAATCTTTTATAATACCATTCTTTCAAGGCAGGGGGTCTTATTATGGGTGCATGTAAAATAAAAACTAGCAACTTGGGAAGTTTTTATTGAAAGTCTAATATTCTCTTTAACGTTTTTTTTACTTTTTTGTGTGCTATAACTCCTTCCGAGACATAATTTAGAATAGCAGTATGCCAGCCTGCATAACTGCTGCATTGCCATATATTCATAGTCCTGCTTTCCTTACTAGTTATTTTAGGAAAGAGGATTCTCTATCTGAATAAGTGTCTGTTTTCCACTGGCCCCCTTTGGGACCTGACTGATCTTACTTGTAATAAGGGCACTGTACCAAAAGCTGTTATTTTTTTATTTAGAAGATCTGCTCTACCATGAGCTGCTGGAATATGGTGACTCTTCTAGTATTCATCATCTTTATCTATAATTAACTGCCTCAATTTATTCATACCCATACTCAACAAAACAAAAATATTAGTGTAAAGCCTATACTTCCCCAAGTCTACATGAAAATTAGATTATGGCTTTCTTATTCACTTCATACATATATACTACCCCAAACTTATAAATATTCTTGTCTGGTTTACTAAAATTGTCTATGCCTTTCTACCTGCATAGGGTATCGAGGGAGAAAATATACATAAAGCCAAAAGTGGCTATAGCAACGTGATGCACCACATAATTTTATAAATTACTTTAAAATGAAAAATTTCTTACAAATATAAATGAGCTTTTCAAAAACTTACCAAAAGAAGCACGACATCAAACCCCTAATGACCAGGTCCTTTCCATTTTTTGGTTCAGTTTTTTCATGTCTTGCATTTCACGTCCTTACATTTTTTTGTTTCTATTTAATGAGCTGTAGGAGGGCCTGATATTTTCTAGCCCTACATGCCCTCGTTATTCATGGCTAAATTAAATTTATACATTTATAATGTTTTGAGAACTGTACAACCTTTGGAACTTTTTACCCCACATACAATGTAGTGCAGTACAAAAGAGATCCCTGGCCATAATGGCACTTGAATGGTGCTCCCAATGATGTCACTATGGTGCCTTCTGTGTGGCAGCAGAAATGGAGAAATATCTACTGTGGCACATACCTGCCCACTATCAAGATTACTTTGCCCTACATTCCTCTCCATATACCTGTGAAAGCACAGATACAGGTATTTTAAGTTTTTTTTTGGCTGAAATTAAAAATCAAGTGCCCAAATTGCTTTTTACTAATTAATCCTATGTTATACATCATCTAAAATGGTGCCAAATATACAACTTATTCAATTAAAAAATAAGACCTGAAATGCTGACATTGACAAAAGAATAAAACAAATAAAATGTCCCCTGAAAGGGACTATGGCAAAATGGGAAAACAAGCTTGGTCTTTAAAAGGGAACCTGTAACCTCCAATTAGCTAAAAAAAAAAAAACCTGGACAGTACATGACAGAAAACATACAGTTATGTCAATGCTGCGGCTTGATAAAAACTACCTTTATTCCACTTGTTGTATAACATTTATCCAGTCAAGGGGGTGGTAGAGTTTTCTCATCCAGTCAAGCTCTGCCCACCTCACAGCTGTTTTCACTCAGACCCTCTCCTGTCCACACTGCCCCCAATTTCATGTCACTATACTCCAGTTTCAAACTTACCCACATATGCAGTCCACCTGTTAGTTTGGTGCCACCGTGCACGTCTATGGCTGGCCCTACAGGTGCAATGTGCATGCGCCAGTGCACGGCTGGCTTGCTCTCATTACACCAGAACCATGTACATAACTGACCCATGGGCGGTCTACCTGTAGGGCCGGCCATGGACGCAAATACCGTTGCCAAACGAACAGACGTACTGCACAAGGAAGTTTGAAACTGGAGTGTAGTGACGTAAAGGTGGAGCCAGTATGGAGGGGCATAGGTTCGAGTCAAAGCAGCACTGAGGAGGCAGGCAGAGCTTCACTGGATCGGAAAGCTCACCCCCCCCTTTGACTGGAAAGACAAGAAGAATAAAAGTAGTTTTTTTTATAACAAAGCAGCAACGCAGATTAACAAGATTACAAGCAATGAGGTGACTATACAGTGTTCTTCAAGGTACTGTCTGGGTTTTTTAGTTGTTTGGAGGTGGCAGGTTCCATTTAAGGCCCAAGCAGGTCAGGTTCTTGAGCTGTTAAAAGCGATTTGGTGACATTTGCGGGTCTTCAGTAATTCCCTATTGCTGCTAAAGCTACCAAATGTTGTATTTGATGTACATATTTTTCATTTAACCAACATTTCTATGATCATTTTTTTACAGTTGGTCTTGCATAATATAATAATTTTCTAAGATAATGACTCTTAGGTTTTCCTTGGCTTTACGCCCTAATCATCAACTTGAACATAAATAAACACACAATATAATATATGAGTTACTCATTTTGAATTACTGAAAAAAAACCTTTTTTCCTGAGATTCTAATTTATTGAGAAGCACTGGTATATCAGATGTGTCCAGCCAGCAGATTCATGCTGGAGCCAAACATAGTTGATGACCTTACGGTGTGTGCAGGATTATCTGCTACCCGAAGGGAGAGTGTTGCCAGCTCAAAAAAATCTGCATACAATCAATGTCTGATGTAACCTGTGATATAACAGATCTAATAGAAAACTATGTTATCCACTGTAGCATCTGTTACCCTCTGGAACTTCTCCCCCAACCCGGAGAGAAATTGACACCTTCAAAAGGAAAATTTAAGCACCTAGTAACTAGCAAGCATGGCAATTACAGATCTAGACACTGTAACACTATATGGTTCTGTTTATTAAATAGACAACACAATATAAAAGTGCTACATTTAAAGGTTTGATAGCTTTTTGTCATCAATGAGCCATTAAAGGGGGTTTTCCCACCAAACAGGTTAGACTCTATCCACAGGATAGGGCCTAGCTGGCAGATCGTGGGAGTCGTGTTCGGCATTCTCAGTGAGCTCCATAGAGATGAATGGAGCAGAACGGACATGCACAGTCGTTTGCTCCACTCATCTTGAGGAGTGACAAGGGGTCCAACGGAAGGACCTCAGACCCTATTGGGGCCCAGTTCTCGTGATATGTGGGGGTCTCATCACATCAAGTTATGCCCTATCCTGTTAATAGAGTTTAAAATGTTTGGTGGGAAAACCCCTTTAATTCATGGAGAAGGTCATCAATATCTGATTAATGGGGGTCCTACACTCAGGACACCCACCATTTCATGGATTCTTTATGTGAAAAGGAGATGAACTGCAATAACAATGCTGGAAAAATCCACAAAGGAAGCTGAGCTACAGTTACCTGGTTGACCACTACACAGTGAAGAGATCTATTTTTCTCTTTGATATTGATGACCTATGCCAGTGATGGTGAACCTTTTAGAGGCAGAGTGCCCAAACTGAGACCCAAAAAACACTAGCTTTTCCCAAAGTGCCAACATGGCAATTTAGGCAGTCACAAATTTATTGCTACCAGAATTTTGGAGCTCCAATCCGACCCTGTCCATACCTTTTCACTATTCGGACGGGACCAATCAGCACAAGATGAGTCACTTTAAAATAGCAGGGCACTACTTGGACTGCCTGAAACTGCAGGAAGATGCCATGTCTGGCAAACTCTGTGTCTGGGAGACAGCCCGTGTGCCCACAGAGAGGCCTCCGAGTGCCATCTCTGGCACCAGTGCCATAGGTTCACCACCACTGACCTATGCTATAATAATCTTTATTTATAACTTAAGTCTAGCTTCTTCTGTAATCTGGATAGTCCTGAAAAATAATCCCAACTAAGCTATTTGTCATAAATTTCAAGTCAATTAAATTTCTGGTTTTTGGTATTGAGGTGTATCTGAAACAGGTCTGCCACCTACTATATAACATTTACAATACTGCTTTTTTCTTTCTCTATTTGACTCCCTCAGACGCCAAGTCCTAATGTTTTAGATTGCTACAGCTGAACTTGTGGTTTATCTCTTGTATAAATTACGTATACTCTTCATTTTAAGACCAACAACTAATATATTAGAATTAGCTTTTTGTCCGGTTCTAAAAGGTATTCTGTGTGTTTAATCTGCCTCAGAAATATTACTAATTTTTGATTTATCAACAAGTGAAATTACCACAATTTTGTCAGAAAATTATATCTAAAATGTAATGAATCTTCAAAAATAAGTTGAAAAGGTTAATAATGGTTGGTGCCTTGTGTGGCAAGTCTAAACCTTTGATGAGTATAACCTTTTATCTGCTGTCTCTTTGCTTGCTCCATGCTCAGCCCCAGTAGCCATCTCTCTCATTACTTTTCTCATCACTCCATTATGCTTCTCCTTGACCCTCTCCACAATTGATTTATTTTACATTTACATTGCTTCACAATTTTTCCTTATTGCAATGAAAATGCTTTCAAAAGCTTGAACATGACAAAACAGCAGCTTATCTTATATAAAAGAACAGAGGAATAAGTATACTCCATACTGTATATGAAAATTTACTGTAGGCCTGTAGGCTTGTTTCTCCATAAAAGACAATTATGGACCTCTGGGAACCCCACCTATATCTAAAATGGGTTTTAGGGAAATAGCCTAGAACCTAGCAATATGGTTTATGTACATCTCATTCACTTATACAGAACTACATAGCATAGTTCTTCTCTGATTCTTTTAAATTAAGTCAGGGATACACAGAACACAGTCTATGGGGGAGATTTATCATATGCCGGCATATGATAAATAACAGAACATACATCATGAGGGTTGGATCTCATGATGTATCTGCCATCCGTGCTGGTGCAGGTCTGACCCGGCGTAGTTTTCTCAGATTTCCAGAAACTATGCAGGCACGATGGAAGGAATGCCACATGCCAATCCACTCTGCCCGGCGGCTGTGCCACTTCACAACCACATGCGGTACAGGTGGTGTAGTTGCCAGAATAATGCCAGAAAACTGCCACAGAAGCACTGATAAATCTTCCCCTCTGGGTGTACTTTAGAGATAGGTGTGGTTCACAGAAGGTCTTTTAGGGAAAAAACCCATGTAGCCTCTCACAATTACTTTCAGCATGACCATGTTATTGCTCTGTATTGTTTTTTATGTATGCTTATTAACCCTCTCATCTTTAATGCGCTGCAGAATATGGCGCTATATAAATAAAAAATTACTATATAAATAAAGATTAACTATAACTCGTGGCTGGAGCACTTTCCATACAGGTAAGGTTTCCGCTCTTAACTTCCACTGTTGGTTCTGGCACTGATTTTAAGGATAATGCTATCTGTTAGACCAACAGTTTTTTACAACATGAGGAGCCAATGGATTACTATGGCAAGTAGGGGTTTTTGATATGTGCATTGCTTTTTAGGCCATAACAGAGTAAGGACTTAAAAGTCGGCATATTTGGTTAACAAGCTATAATGCCTCTAAATACAATGACGTTGATGAACTATATCATGCCTTGTGCGCCCTCTTGGCCTTTTTTCAGCCTTGTGGCTCTTTTGAAAAACACGTTGGGTGAGGCAGGGAACAAGGCAGGTCAAGGCGTGAGTGTCCTAGCCAGCCATATTTAGTATAAACTGCCAAAGGTTATAGCTGCACTTCTTAGTAATGCTGGCCTTTTAAAGGCGTATTCCCATGTGGGCATTTAGATTTAATTTAATTCATTTGCCATATGTAAACATTTCTTCAATTGGATATTATTAAAAAAATGTTCCTGTGTGAAGATAATTTCTAATAAATGTAGCAATGTTGTCCCTTAGAAACGAGATGGCTTCCGCGGATACGATCACCTCACATTTTGGCAATGGTGGTCAGACATGCGCTATTGAGCCCTGCCTGACCTCCTGGCTTCAGAAATCATTACCACAGGACGGCTGTGGGACATGCAGTAACTCCCGGACATTTCATATACAAAAACTTTTTGTTTCTTTGTGCTATCCCTCCAGCGGAGGTGGCCGTATCCAAGGACACAGTTTTGTTTCCAAGGGACCATATCACTACATTTATGATAAATTATCTTCACCCAGGTACATTTTTTTAATGACATCTAATTGAAGAAATGTTTATATCTGGCAGATTAATGAATCTGGATGTGAATGCCCAGACGAGAGTACCCCTTTAAGCTGCTTATCAAATGAACTAGACACCAAAAGTATCATTTTTTGTTAGTGACAGCCTGTGTGTGCCTGTGTCAGTCTTCTCTCTTCCAAAATCACGCAGCCCCCCACTCTTCCTATCATGTCATTGAGAATTGGGATGGTGGGTAAGAGAGCATGAAGAGACACAGGCACACACAGGCTGAATATCTCCCCCACCTAGGACTTATCACATACTGCTGGCAGGGAGCCAGGTAATGTAAAATAAACTATTATAAACTACTGAAATGATTCATAGTGCAGGCAGTATATCCCAATGAATTTTTAAACATTGTAGACATAATCAAATCCTCAACGAAAAAGTTGCATTTCAAATAAAATCTGAATATGACTGAACTACGTACATTTTGATATCTACATGATCTTATTGACTCAAAGAAAAAAAGTGCATTTGGACCACACAGGGAAATCTGCAAAAACACAGCTTGTACAATAGTGGCACAACAGTTTTATTTTTGTCAATTTCATAGGTGTTTTTAGCTATTTTCCCAGTACATTCTATAAAACATTAAATGGTGCCACTAGGAAGTACAGTTTATATCCTAGAAAACAAGCCCTCACAAGTTATGGCTCTGAAAGTGGGGCAGTAAAAAACAGAAAGGCAAAAATAGAACAGGGGCTGCAGCATTAAAAGGTTGTGTTTCTTTTATTTAATTTACCGTATTTCTTGTGAAATGTGCACATTTTAAATGCATTTTAATATTGTCAGTAAAGTAAATTTTTATGTTGAATAATTGTAATATAAATGGTTTAAAATGTTATAAGTTAAAATCAAAATGTCTCAATATTTTGATCAGTATTAAAATATACCATATATAAAATAACAATGATATATGGTGATGAGATGTGTGTGTGGGGGATTCTTTTTATATGGACAGCAATTGCTTGAAAGAACATTTCAGGTTAATATTATCTGTAACAAACTTTCACAATTTCAAGAAACTTAGTCTGTTCTCAAACAGATTATGCCAAACAATCTTTATGCTCAATGTTCTATGCTGTCGTGACATACATTATGTAAGTAAGAAATGTATTTACTGTAAGATATAAATACGTACAATGCATTGCAACCAAGCATGAATGGTTTTAACTGTGAAAACTTTAATCTTACAAACTAGCTAGGAAGCCAGCAAAATAGCTTTTCATCCGTTTACACAGGTTTAAGAGGCGCACCAATCCTCTCCGTAAGCAAAGCTGCAGCCTCTGCATTGGCTGATAACTAAGCACTTACTAAGGTGAAATATTGGGAAACTGCACTTCAATGTTCATGCAGAAATAGAAAATATTTTCTGTACTAAGACACAGATAAAAGATTGCCTGTCATATTAAATATGTTGTAACAATGATTACAAAAGTCATAAATTTAAAGTGCATACACCGCAATTTACTAATATGCACCCATTTTCAGTATACTCTCTACTGAAGGATTCTATAAGACCTCCAATCAGACATGGGTTTCATTATAACCTCTGCCTTGGCACCATATCAGAGTACAGGAAGGGGTCTTTTGGTGAAGGACAGCCACAGTAATAGAAGAAAAATTCTGTTATGAAGCCAAATCAAGCTAAACCCGGAATCAGGTTGCCAATAACCAACTTCAAGTAGGAATTTCCCTGATTGCAATTGTATAGGCCCTATATCAGTGATGGCGAACCTATGACACGCGTGTCAGCACTGACACGCGTAGTCATGTTCGCTGACACGCTGGTCATGGCTGTGTGGCCGGTCTCCATTGTCTGTGTGCAGGTGGGCGGGCGGTCGGCCGGGCAGGTGGGCGAGCGGGCAGGTGGGCGGGCGCTCGGTGATACGGCGCTGCTTCTGTCCTCCCATCCTGTTCTGCGGAGGCCGCGCACTCCGCACGTCAGAGCGTGGAGACAGAGCAGCCCCGGCAACCTGTGCTGCGCCTGCTGCAGCCCACTCAGCTCCAGCCTCTGCTCCTGGCCCCGATGCCCTGCGCTCCGGGATGAGAAATAGAGTCAGCCCGCAGCGGAGCCCAAAATACCTCTCCCCGGCGGCGCCTGATTTCCTGCGCGGTGACATCATCGCACTCAGTCTCAGTCAGTCCTGCACTTCACTGCTGCATTCCGGCCCGCGGCTGCTGCACATGCTAAGTAAATAATATTTTTATCTACTGATGTGGAGGGTTGTGATTTGGCCCGTGACTATACTGGTGGGGTGTGGGGGGGTTCGCGGTGTCGTGGCTGTAACTTACTGGGGGGCCGGCCTGTAACTATACTGGGGGCCCTATGACATATTGGGGAGGGGAGGCCCTGTCACAGGGCCTCCCCCTCCCCAATATTGTCATAGGCCCCCAGTATAGTCACAGGGCCTCCCCCCTCCCCAATATTGTCATAGGCCCCCAGTAGTATGCTATTGGGACCCTGTGATATACGGGGGCCCTATGACAATGTTGGGAGGGAGGCCCTGTGACTATACGGGGGCCTTTGACAATATTGGGGAGGGGGGGGCCCTGTGACTATACTGGGGGGCCCTGTGACAATATTGGGGAGGGGGGCCCTGTGACAATATTGGGGGAGGGGGGCCCGTACTATACTGGGGGGCTGTCGGCTGGACTGCCACAGGTTTGCCATCACTGGAAGAATTCACCCTCACTTATCTTAGTTCATGGCACCCCACACAAGTTAAATAACAGCAAGACCCACAAAAAAACCAACTGACAGATTAACAAAGAGTCACTAAGCAGGTAAGTTAAATAATTATACATATTTGTTATTTAAACTCTAAATATCACAAAATTAGGGTTTTTTTCTAAGGTGACACACCACCCGAGTTGCTCGTTTTTTTGGCGAATTTTGACACGCCAAGCTCAAAAGGTTGCCCATCACTGCCCTATTGGTGAGTAAACTCCATTGATATGCCTTTAAACAAGTTCAGACATGTTCTGGCTCACATTGTTTTCATGGGTTGATGAGGAGTAAAATAATAACATGTTAAAAATGCAATGCTATATAGGTTTCTTTCACTTAGAAGGAGCAGCCTATGGAGACGAGCTGTCCCATCAAGACTTGTGAGTACGAACCTCACAAAATCCAATGTTTTTCTGACCAACCAACATTCTCCAGGTAAATAGTGTACATAATATAAGACTGTTCTGAAGGCATATTATTCCAAAAAAACAAAAAGTATATAAAAAAAAGACACAAAAAGAACAAAAAGTATATCGGCACCAGCTAAGACATATGTTTGTATGTAAATACAAGGACGTCTCCAGGTTCAGTAAGCCCCTGGGCGGCAGAGACTCATGGCCCCTTGTAGTGAACCAAATGGCATCATAACAATTCAAAACTAAATCTCCTGTTCCCTAAAATATCCTTATTTTCATACCAAAAAGCCCTCTCATGGTTTTTTCTATAAAGCCCCCCTTAAAAACAATTGCTAAAAGGCAACTAATTGAGATGACGTAAAACACTGTGATCCAATATGTATAACATACTTTTCCAGCAAATGGATACTCCAATGTAGTGAATCAATTATCTATGTCTAGAAGCAAAGTTTATCATTGTAAAAAGCTTCCTTTTATATGTTACAATCGTCATGTTGTTGGAAATACATTATATTAAATAACAGAACACCACCATAATTATCTTATTAAATACAATATTTATGTCTACCATCTACCTTGCTCTGATTTCCATTTTGCTGTGAAAAGGCCCTTATACAATACCGGATTCCAGTGTTTTACTTAATCTCAATAAATTGTCTTTTAGCAATTTTTTTTATTGTTTCCTCTATTAATGTATTTTAATTGAAGCATTTTGATTAATTCTGGTATCTATTATAAATAAACATGTGAAGTCTACATAACCCTTGTATCTAGCAATGTATATTCACAAACATACATACATACGTCTGAGCTGTGCCGATGTACTTTATTTAGGTTTCAAATTTTTTAATTGAATTATATATTACAATTTTTAGTACTCATTTTGACAATATAAGTGATGCATTCATTGGTAAATGATCACATAATTGCAACAAATACCCCCACTAGTACCTAGGAACCAGAATCTAAGTGGGAGTACAATACATTTGTATGGTGTAGTCTAACACAAGTGGTGTCACTTTAAATGACAATTTAGCATCATTAGGACCAGACGAACGGGTGACATTTACTATGCCTTGTCGGGCAGGTTTCTGGTGGACAGTAAGGAAAAAAAACCTAATTCATGGCACATGGCCTCCTAAAGTTGGCGGACCAGGGAGAGGGGTGGTTCGAGCTACAGCTGAAATATGTGCCAGTCTGATCCACAAGTCCAGTGAACCTCTGAAGCCCCTTAGTAAATCTGTCGTACAGTATTAGAGTGACATTCAATAAACAAATCTTAATAAATACTTTTTTTTATGTTTGCAAAGTAATTCTTAAAGCATTTTGCTCTATAAAGATTCATGTTAGATGTTTTTTTTCTGTATATAAATGAATGTAGGCTTAAAGTTAGAAATGTGTTAAAAAAATATCCCTTTACAGGTGGTCCCCTACTTAAGAACACTCAACTTACTTACGACCCCTAGTTAACAAACGGACCTCTGGATATTGGTAATTTATTGTGCTTTAGTCCTAGGCTACAATAAACAACTGTAACAGTTATCACTGGTGTGTAATGAGCTTTATTGTTAATCTTGATTCCCAACATTTTTAAAATCCAATTGTCACGAGACCAAAAAAGTTCTGGCTCGGATTACAATGATAAATATAGTTCCGACTTTACCTACATTCAACTTAAGAACAAACCTACAGACCCTATCTTGTAGTCTCTGGGACTGCATGTACTTATTTTTTTAGCTATTTATAGTGTTCCCCTAAACAAATTTAATTAGTGTGATCAATATCCGTGGTAACTATCAAGTCAAAGTTTCAGGTGGGGTTTTCAGATATTTCTTTCATTAATTTCCATGTATTAATTTTATGTTTTCTTTTTATTGTCAGTATTATAGAGACAATTGTCACTGTCTGTGCTATGATCCTTGCACGAGTTCATCCAGTAAATGCCACTTCTTTCTTGTTCCAGGGTCTCCAGCAGCCACTCACATAAGGGGACTCAACATTTGGCTTCCAGATAACTCAGGCAGCCCTAAAGCCCATACTGTAAAATATACCAGAGTGCTGGCTTTAAGAAGCTGGTCTGATCCTCATTCATGTTACACAAAGTTGGAATTGAAATTAGTAAAGTGCATTGCCAGGAGGATCTAGACATCCACCCTCTTACAAGAAATAAAAAGCTTGGCATTGGTGCATCATTTTCTGAACAGTAAGCTAATCTGCTTTACTTGATGAGTACCCATTTACTTCAATTCTCTTGAGCCTCAGACATTCTTCTTTCCTTTACAACATCTAATTCCTGCCATAACTTACTAGCTTTATAGATGTGATAAACCTTTTGTTCTATACCAAGTCTAAAAACTGGAAGATTATATTGTAATGTTGTTGCAATGAAAAGACATAATGAATTTGTTGTTTATGAAATTAGATCGGAGCTGTGATTGGTTTCCATGGACAACAGAACTGTTCGCTACCAGTCAGTTCAGATAAATCTCTCCCAAGCTTATTATGAAGACCCCATTAAGTGTATAACAGATCACACATGGGGTCATTTGTCTTAGGCTTTTCTTTTTTTTTCACCATACTTGCAACTTTTTTGGTGCATTTGCATTTTTGCTCCAAAATTTGTGACTTTTCCTCTTTCCTAGCAAATAGTCATGTAAGAAGTTATCAGTTTTGTGCCTTTAAAGTGTAAATGGGAAGTTATGATTTTACCAATTCTGAATGTAAGTCCCCCTTTAAAAGTTACTCACCTTTTCTTTCCAAAGATAGGCCATTTTTCTGTTCTGAAGTGTTTGCAAAAATCTTTCTAACCAGAGGCGAAGTGGACGGAGACAAGGTTTTCCCTTGTATCACCCTCAAGCTGAGTCCAATTAGTTTGCCCACCGATCCCATGATACCTTGTGTTCTGTCTCTAAATAATTTAGCAGAAATTCAGTGTGATTCCTACAAGTAAATCCCTAAAAGCTGCATAGTGCAAAACACAGGATGTATATAGTGCCTAGCCCGGCAGTTTCATCACATGAGGAGCATGGAACATGTAATAACTGAAATAATTAGTACTTAAGTGTGTAGCTTTCTGTGCAAGCACTAAGGATTAATAGCTATATACAGAGCTGATATTGCAGAGTACACGGTGAGGAAGGCAAGCATCATGAGGTGCAGATAGAGACAGAGAATGTTCTGAAGAATCACAGACTGGGATGGGGGACTGATGGGGAACAGGATAGATCTTGCACCTCACTATTCTGTGAAGGAGACATCTGTATCCACAGGTTAGAACACGTCCAGCTCTGCTACATACACAGAGAGAGCTCAGTTAAATGACCTCCTCCTCTGTGATCAGGGAGCAGCAGCCCCAACCCTCTGTAAGACCATAGAGTTGTAGATTTCTATATCAGAAGGATCCCTGGGCTTGTCGTACAAGCAGAGGAAGCAGCTATTGCAGCACTGAGATAAGCTGAGGGGTATAGCAAAGAACTGATGGATATAGGCAACAAAGATAATAGGCAAAGTCGAAGAGCTATTGATTTGTAAAAAAAAAAAAACTTTACAGTTGCTCTTTAAAATCCAGATTTGGACGTATGAAAAAGTCACACTTTTGGCACAAAACAAAACAACACAAAAAAATAAAAGACACAAATGTCCTGACTTAAGATAAAAGACCCCCATAGAAGTACACAATATTTCTCAGGTTGCATAGAAAACCTGAATTCATGTATAATATTGGATATAGAGTTGATGATAGTGCTATAAGTTTGTGGAAGAAAGATTGGATGGGTTCATATGTTTTGGAGGTATACAAACTATAGATATAGGGTGAGGTGATAGGAATTATCAATAGTGCAAATAAAGTGTTATTGACTCCAACACATGGACATGTGATTTAGGATCTATATGAAATGGGAGTTGGGGAAAAAGTTAGTTATATCACCTCTATCTATATCACCTTTTTGGCCAGAAGTGCTTATATAATATATATATATATATATAGATATATAATAAATAGCGGATATTATGGAACCCCCTACCAAGCATAGAAAGAGAAGTGGAATACTAAATCCAGATCGAGAAGAGGTAAAAAGAAATGGTGATTTACTAAAGATAGTCACAGTCCCTAGATTACAATATGGAGAATGATATTGCAGTCAAATTTTGGATAACATACCTCTTAATGTTAATTATATTAACTGAAAACTTTCATTTTAATCACAGAAAATGAATAAGGGGTACAATATAAGTCCTGGAGGTAACTCCCAAGTATGCTTATTCCTCATATACTCTACTTCAGCGCTTACTACAGCACTTATAGCACTTGTCTGAATGTTGCAGTCACAGCTGGTAAGTGGGGTGTTGTGTGTCAGATCTGATGTTGATGATCTATCCTGGATATCATACCTCCAGAAACACCTCTAGTGGAGACCTGTTGGTACTGAGGGTTAGAATTCTCAAAAGGAATATTTTCCAGGGCTTTGTAATATTTGAGATATATTCATGGAGTCTTACAATTTGAAAAAACCTGAGGGCCCACAAAGAAGAGTGGGGGGGAAAGAAAAGTGATTGCAATTAGTTTTGTTTACCAAATTTCACCATAATTTGCAATTTTTCCCAGCTGACAGGCATGGCATGGAATAATAGATGTAAATGTCACTGAGAAGTCGTAGTAAATTTGTCATGCAGAAGAAGAAAATAAGCGCTCCACCACCAGCGCGTGGTGGGAGCGAAAAAATTAGCCAAAAAAAAGGCTGTGTCCTTAAGGGCCTTTTAAATAGTTTTGGATGTCAAGCATCTTAAAAAACCTTCCAGAGACAATCCCACTTTGTAAAAATGGTTGTATAAAGTCCATGGAGGCAGAGAGTTTTTTTAGCTCTTTATAAATTCATGTCTCCCCATATAAGAATACACTTTTTTACTATTACTGACGGTTCCTGTGGTCCGGGGGGGGGAATATCTGATACAGGAAAGAAGGAGGGGGAAAAGTGGGAAAGAAAGGGAAAAAAGGGGGGAGAAGAGGGAAAAATGGAAATTTTAAGACGCAGAGAAGAAGGAAGAAGGAAAGAGGGAAGAAAACAGGAAAGAAGAAGAAGGAAGGAAGAAGAAGGAAGAAGGAAAGAAGAAAGGAAAAGGGAAAAGAAAGAAGAAGACAGGAAGAAGAAGAAGAAGAGAAGAAGAAAGACCGAAAAGGGCAAGAAAAGAAAAGGAAACTTTATACAGCACCCAATTTACATCTCAACTCTTTCAGTGAATATTTTTCTGGATTTTGCCACCGTGCTGGGTTCCATGTGTGAAATTAATTAAACTGGAAGATGTTTTTTAGCTTTGGAAACACAACCAGGTGATGGGTTTTACAGGGCAATAATTTCTGCCATTCACTGAGTGGTCTCGTTAACAAAAAAGCAATTAATTAGGCTCTATCCCAAAAAATTAGAGAGATCCAGAAAGAAAAATAATATAAAATAAACTCACCAGATGCCCATAACCAATAACCAATCACAACTCAGCATCTAAGTGGTAACAGAGAGCGGGTCCCATTCTCAACTAGCTGAGACTCAGTCTAACCAGAGTGAGTGTACGATATATGATAACTTTAGCAACAAGGACAAAAATAAGAACGAAAGGAAAGATATGTAACCATGTGATTGGAATTATAAAAGAGAGGGCGTAGGAGCAATCTACCCTTCAAATAATAAAATAACATTTTGAAAAATATAAACCAGTGGGATGAAATCCAAATGGCGATAATGCCAGACAACATCTTACCAATATACTAATTATGAAAGACAAGTCGGGAAACATGCGTATCCCTACAACGTACCAAAAGACCATCTGGCGTCTCATTGAGGCGCTGGGAAACGGCAAGTTGTTTAAGCTCATGTTGCATTTTCTCATGGTTTAGAAGAGAACACCCTGGTATGGGTAGTTTATAAATATCGTCAAAAGACCAGTGACAATAACCCGCCCGTGACTCCAGGAATGACCTAGAAGCACCTCCCAAAAAGAATAAACAAAAAATTGATTAATATAAAGGCAGCTGGCGGCAGCACGGCTGCTTCCACATCAGCTTAGGAGCGAAACAAATCGCACCACTGAGGAAAGTCAACAAGTCTCCATTGAAAGAACGCCTTATAAAGATGGTTTGACCTTTCATGACTGGTCACGCAAATACGGTCCAAACCGCTCGACCAAGGTTGGTGTAAGTTGTAATTTAGGAAGCAGCGCATTAATTATATCTACAGTATTGATGAGACAAAAATGTGACTGAAGAAATGGCACGAAGTTGTTGAAAATGGTTTATCAACGCACCATAAAAAAATGTAAAAAAATGAATGGTATCAAAATATGGAAACACAAACATATTTGGTAAAGAATTTTTTTTAAATATTTTGAAAGGTATTATTTTAGAAACATAACAATCCATGATATTGGTTATTTTCGCTGGTCACCTCTGACCTCAGAGATAGGGGACGGTGTCATTTAGGTTGCACACTGCACCGTAAAAATAAACAATCCCATAAGAAAACAGAGCAACTACTTTGTTGTGTCAATTCTATCCAAAAATTTAGTTTTTTTCCTGCTTCCCCACTATACTGTGACATTCACAATTATGGTGCCAACAGGGAAAGTACATTTGTGCCTGCAGAAAACACGAGTCACCACAGCTTGTGAAATGGACAATCAAAAATCTGTGCTTTGTCAAAAGGAGGGGAAGTGAAAACAGAAAAAATCCAAAACTTAACGCTCGGTCTGAAGCTTAATGTTTGGGGCTCACACTGTGTCAAGCTCTGCCTAATCATCCTTCGTAAATGTTGTTGGTTGATATTCCCTGGTGGCATTGTTATTTATTAATGCAGTTTAAACATAAATGTATTGTTTTTAAACAATGACGTTTTTATGTCAATTTTGCATTTATGTTGGAAATCCAAATATAATCTGCATGCTGGGCAGATCTAATGCAGCGTGATTGGCGAACCTATGAACGCGTGTCAGCACTGACACGCGTAGTCATGTTCGCTGACACGCTGGTCTGGCTGTGTGGCCGGTCCCCATTGTCTTGTGGGGGCGGCGGTCGGGGGCAGGTGGGCGAGCGGGCAGGTGGGCGGGGCGCTCGGTGATACGGCGCTGCTTCTGTCCTCCCATCCTGCTGCGAGGCGCGCACTCCGCACGTCAGAGGCATGGGGGGGAGGACCAGATGGAGACAGAGCAGCCCCGGCAACCTGTGCTGTGCCTGCTGCAGCCCACTCAGCTCCAGCCTCTGCTCCTGGCCCCGATGCCCTGCGCTCCGGGATGAGAAATAGAGTCAGCCCGCAGCGGAGCACAAAATACCTCTCCCCGGCGGCGCCTGATTTCCTGCGCGGTGACATCATCGCACTCAGTCTCAGTCAGTCCTGCACTTCACTGCTGCATTCCGGCCCGCGGCTGCTGCACATGCTAAGTAAATATATATTTTTTATCTACTGATGTGGAGGGTTGTGATTTGGCCCTGTAACTATACTGGGGGCCCTATGACAATATTGGGGAGGGGGGGAGGCCCTGTGACTATACTGGGGGCCCTATGACAATATTGGGGAGGGGGGAGGCCCTGTGACTATACTGGGGGGCCCTGTGACAATATTGGGGAGGGCCCTGTGACTATACTGGGGGGGGCTGTCGCTGGACGGCCACAGGTTCGCCATCACTGGAAGAATTCCCCCTCCCCCTCACTTATCTTAGTTCATGGCACCCCACACAAGTTAAATAACAGCAAGACCAACAAAAGAAACCAACTGACAGATTAACAAAGAAGTCACTAAGCAGGTAAGTTAAATAATTATACATATTTGTTATTTAAACTCTAAATATCACAAAATTAGGGTTTTTTCTAAAGGTGACACACCACCCGAGTTATGCTCTTTTTTTTTGGCGAATTTTGACACGCCAAGCTCAAAAGGTCATCACTGATCTAATGAGCTTGAAAGAACTGGAAATGCACTTTAGGTCTCTTTTATACCATAGTTATTCACCCCCAATCATCTTGTAGGGGGGCAGCAGGCTGAAGAAGCCTCCTTCCTTGGTGAAGCTCGTGAGATGATGGCCATGGTCCATACAGCCGCCTTCCTTATGTAATGATTGGTTGATTGATGATAAAACTGTTATTACAGTGTGTTATCTTCGCCTGTTGTAGTTGTATACATTATTCCTTATATTAACCTGTAGAAGTATTGGCAAATCTACAGGCAGCCACGACCCCACTTATTCTCAGAAATAAGGTCCCACTCATCGGTGGCTGTTTTCTAGATTAGACTCCGGTTGATAAATAAAGATGACATTTTTGTAAGGAAAACTTTATTTCAAATTAAAATTTTAAACATTGATCGATTTTAGTTATTTACAGTCTACAAATCTTCATTCAAGCTGAATTGTCATGTGAATAATGGGAAATGTCCAACTAATACATAAATAGTTTTAACTTTTCAAGCCATTTACAGAAACTAAAAGAAGTGTTTCAGCAGTTTTATAGCAGCTTCAAGGTAACCCGACACTAAACCACCAAGACATCCATATGGTAGCCCTAATGTAACTCTCTTTGTGATTTGAAATTCAATAAAATGCTATTAAATTAATTATTTAATGTCAATTGTGGCCACAGAGTTTGGATAGGGTTGGTTGTAACTACCATGTAAATCAAGCATGATAAGCCAGGGACACACTGTGACTGAGGTTTTCTTCTTAGATTTATTATCCATTAACTACTTCCTTCTAAAATCTACTTTTACAATTATGCTAATGAGTCAGATGGGCTCTGGGGGGGCATTGCCAGAGCCCCTACTTGCTGTCTCACGGGCTGTTACACTGTTCAGTAAAACTTCTTCCCTCCCTGTGTGCTGCTGCTGCTGTGAGATTACAGCAGTAAGTTTTCCTGGTTTCCCATGCTTCATTTTAATGGTAGATTTCCTTAAAGAACATGTGGATGGTTTACTGTCTCCAAAACCTGTGGCAGGCTCCCTTTAACATTCTCTAAATTATGGTCATGGTCATACTAGCAGAATGAAGTTTTATATATTCAAATACTGTAACTAAGCAAAGTAAAGTAAAGATATATTATATGCTTGAGCATCTGACATGTGTGTACACGGTTCCATGACTATTAGTGAGATAGGGGATAAGATGCCTTCCACTGTTCTGATATTAATGAAGTCAGGATCAATACTAGTAATTCACTGTATTTACAAGTTTGCTCAAATTTTATATACAATATTTTTATATGCAAATAGTGTCCAAAGGTGAACATTTGCTTTAAAGTGGACCAGTCACATGGAAATGCAGTCTGATTTGCAGGCAGCATGTTATAGAGCAGGAGGAGCTCAGCAAACTAAGCATGACTTTTCATTTATGTCTTTCTTCTTTATATGTTGAGAAGTCAAAAAGATATTTCTATATGTGATCAGCACTTATCTTTGTATGCACATGGAGGGGAGGATGTCAATCACTGATAGTATTGCCCCCATCAATTCTCAGCATTCAAAGAGTTAATATCTAAATCAATGCAGGACACAAAGGACTGAATCATTTCCTTCAAAACTATAGATTGTTCTGTTCAGCTCCTCCTGCTATATAATATGTTACCTTTAGATAGGAGACCATGTACAATCTGCCCAATTTTTGATTGATGTATAACATTTCAGATAGGACACATTGAACAATCTACTCAGCTCCTCCTGCTCTACAACATACTGCTTGCAGATTGCAGACAATATGGACAATCCATTTATCTCCTTCTGCTCTATGACATGCTGCCTGCAGATAGGAAACTATGTACAATCTGCTCAGCTCCTTCTGCTTTATAACATACTACCTTCAGATAGGACAATATGTACAATCTGCTCAGCTCCTCCTGCTCCATAACATGCTGCTTGCAGATAGGACACTATGTACAATCTGCTGAGCTCCCTGCTCTATAACATACTACCTTCTGATAGGAGACTATGTACAATCTGCTCAGCTTCTCCTGCTCTATAACATGCTGTCTGTAAATCAGACTGCATTTTAATGGTGACAGGTTTCCTTTAAGTTCAGCAAAGTAGGTAACACACTGCCATCAGTCATGCTGAAAAGGTTAATATAACCTTCCAATAAATCTTCTAAAGAAGATATTTATAAACACATCAAATTCAGCTTTGTTCAGACCTCAGTTCTTCACCTTATATAAATGTCCTGTGGGAAAGTAATATTTTCCACGGTAAAGGATTCCAGTTATTTATTTGGCCTTGCTTTGATTATTTGAGGAAGAACAATGTGAGAACTACAGATAAGGGATATCATTCCACAAAATCAATGATGTACATCAGTATGTCCATTACTGTCTTCTTAAAGTGCCTCGGAAGAGATGATCTTTCCATTCTCCTTTAGAGTTTCAGGTTTGCTCTGTGGAGGTTTGTATATAAAATAAGCTACAAAAAGGAAAATGATTGTGATGATTTTGCTTGCTACACCTAAAAAGAAAATAAAAGAAACCATTTATATCAGTTTTTGCATTGTCTTTAAAAAGGTAACAAAAGACATTTTTTGTTATGTAATTCTGTAATGTTATTAGTGACATTTCTCATTTCCTACATTATGCATTCAAATCTTTGGACAATACACAAAAAAAAGTATGAATGAGGGTAGGGGCCAATCACAGCAAGCCACAGGGATATTTCATCCGAACATCACTGAGAGACAATGTAATACAGACACCCCACTAACCGGGGGAAACATCACTGAGTAGTGTATGGGTGCTTTAAAAAAACTTTTAATAGTGTACCATTAAGATCAAAACTGGGGGGGGCTGTCGCTGGACTGCCACAGGTTTGCCATCACTGGAAGAATTCACCCTCACTTATCTTAGTTCATGGCACCCCACACAAGTTAAATAACAGCAAGACCAACAAAAGAAACCAACTGACAGATTAACAAAGAAGTCACTAAGCAGGTAAGTTAAATAATTATACATATTTGTTATTTAAACTCTAAATATCACAAAATTAGGGTTTTTTTCTAAAGGTGACACACCACCCGAGTTATGCTCGTTTTTTTGGCGAATTTTGACACGCCAAGCTCAAAAGGTTGCCCATCACTGCCCTATATGGTGAGTAAACTCCATTGATATGCCTTTAAACAAGTTCAGACATGTTCTGGCTCACATTGTTTTCATGGGTTGATGAGGAGTAAAATAAATATCATGTTAAAAATGCAATGCTATATAGGTTTCTTTTCACTTAGAAGGAGCAGGCCTATGGAGACGAGCTGTCCCATCAAGACTTGTGAGTACGAACCTCACAATAATCCAATGTTTTCTGACCAACCAACATTCTCCAGGTAAATAGTGTACATAATATAAGACTGTTCTGAAAGGCATATTATTCCAAAAAAACAAAAAGTATATAAAAAAAAGAACAAAAAAGAACAAAAAGTATATCGGCACCAGCTAAGACATATGTTTGTATGTAAATACAAGGACGTCTCCAGGTTTCAGTAAGCCCCTGGGCGGCAGAGACTCAGTGGGCCCCTTTGTAGTGAACTCAAATGGCAGCATAAACAATTCAGAAACTAAATCTCCTGTTCCCTAAAATATTCCTTATTTTTTCATACCAAACAGCCCTCTCATGGTTATTTTCTATAAAGCCCCCCTTAAAAACAATTGCTAAAAGGCAACTAATTGAGATGACGTAAAACACTGTGATCCAATATTGTATAACATACTTTTTCCAGCAAAATGGATACTCGCAATGTAGTGAATCAATTATCTATGTCTAGAAGCAAAAGTTTATCATTTGTAAAAAGCTTCCTTTTATATGTTACAATCGTCATTGTTGTTGGAAATACATTATATTAAATAACAGAACACCACCATAATTATCTTATTTAATACAATATTTTATGTCTACCATCTACCTTGCTCTGAGTTTCCATTTTGCTGTGAAAAGTACCTTATACAATACCGGATTCCAGTGTTTTACTTAATCTCAATAAATTGTCTTTTAGCAATTGTTTTTATTGTTTCCTCATATTAATGTATTTTTAATTGAAGCATTTTGATTAATTCTGGTATCTATTATAAATAAACATGTGAAGTCTACATACCCGTTGTATCTAGCAAATGTATATTCACAAACATACATACATACATACGTCTGAGCTGGTGCCGATGTACTTTATTTAGGTTTCAAATTTTATTAATTGAATTATATATTACAAATTTTATGTACTCATTTTGACAATATAAGTGATGCATTCATTGGTAAATGATCACATAATTGCAACAAATACCCCACTAGTACCTAGGAACCAGAATCTAAGTGGGAGTACAATACATTGTATGGTGTAGTCTAACACAAGTGGTGTCACTTTAAAATGAACAATTTAGCATCATTAGGACCAGACGAACGGGTGACATTTACTATGCCCTGTCGGGCAGGTTTCTGGTGGACAAGTAAGGAAAAAAAACCTAATTCATGGCACATGGCCTCCTAAAGTTGGCGGACCAGGGAGAGGGGTGGTTCGAGCTACAGCTGAAATATGTGCCAGGTCTGATCCACAAGTGCAGTGAACCTCTGAAGCCCCTTAGTAAATCTGTCGTACAGTATTAAGAGTGACATTCAATAAACAAATCTTAATAAATACTTTTTTTTATGTTTGCAAAGTAATTCTTAAAGCATTTTGCTCTATAAAGATTCATGTTAGATGTTTTTTCTCTTAATAGAAATGTTAGGCTTAAAGTTAGAAAATGTGTTAAAAAAATATCCCTTTACAGGTGGTCCCCTACTTAAGAACACTCAACTTACTTACGACCCCTAGTTACAAACGGACCTCTGGATATTGGTAATTTATTGTGCTTTAGTCCTAGGCTACAATAAACAACTGTAACAGTTATCACTGGTGTCTGTAATGAAGCTTTATTGTTAATCTTGATTCCCAACATTTTTAAAATCCAATTGTCACAGAGACCAAAAAAGTTCTGGCTCGGATTACAATGATAAAATATATAGTTCCGACTTACATACAAATTCAACTTAAGAACAAACCTACAGACCCTATCTTGTATGTAACTCTGGGACTGCATGTACTTATTTTTTTAGCTATTTTATAGTGTTACCCTTAAACAAATTTAATTAGTGTTGATCAATATCCGTGGTAAACTATCAAGTCAAATGTTTCAGGTGGGGTTTTCAGATATTTCTTTCATTTAATTTCCATGTATTAATTTTATGTTTTCTTTTTATTGTCAGTATTATAGAGACAATTGTCACTGTCTGTGCTATGATCCTTGCACGGAGTTCATCCAGTAAATGCCACTTCTGTCTTGTTCCAGGGTCTCCAGCAGCCACTCACATAAGGGGACTCAACATTTGGCTTCCAGATAACTCAGGCAGCCCCTAAAGCCCATACTGTAAAATATACCAGAGTGCTGGCTTTAAGAAGCTGGTCTGATCCTCATTCATGTTACACAAAGTTGGAAATTGAAATTAGTAAAGTGCATTGCCAGGAGGATCTAGACATCCACCCTCTTACAAGAAATAAAAGAAAGCTTGGCATTGGTGCATCATTTTCTGAACAGTAAGCTAATCTGCTTTACTTGATGAGTACTCCATTTACTTCCAATTCTCTTGAGCCTCAGACAATTTCTCTCTTTCCTTTACATACATCTAATTCCTGCCATAACTTTACTAGCTTTATAGATGTGATAAACCATTTTTGTTCTATACCAAGTCTAAAAACTGGAAGATTATATTGTAATGTTGTTGCAATGAAAAGACATAATGAAATTTGTTGTTTATGAAATTAGATCTGAGCTGTGATTGGTTTCCATGGACAACTAGAACTGTTCTGCTACCAGTCAGTTCAGATAAATCTCTCCCAAGACATTATTATGAAGACCCCATTAAGTGTATAACAGATCACACATGGGGTCATTTGTCTTAGGCTTTTCTTTTTTTTTTCACCTATACTTGCAACTTTTTTGGTGCATTTGCATTTTTGCTCCAAAATTTGTGACTTTTCCTCTTTCCTAGCAAAGTAAGTCATGTAAGAAGTTATCAGTTTTGTGCCTTTAAAGTGTAAATGGGAAGTTATGATTTTACCAAATTCTGAATGTAAGTCCCCCTTTAAAAGTTACTCACCCTTTTCTTTCCAAAGATAGGCCATTTTTCTGTTCTGAAAGTGTTTGACAAAAATCTTTCTAACCAGAGGCGAAGTGGACGGAGACGAAAGGTTTTCCCTTGTATCTACCCTCAAGCTGAGTCCAATTAGTTTGCCCACAGATCCCATGATACCTTGTGTTCTGTCTCTAAATAATTTAGCAGAAAATTCAGTGTGATTCCTACAAGTAAATCCACTAAAAGCTGCATAGTGCAAACACAGGATGTATATAGTGCCTAGCCCGGCAGTTTCATCACATGGAGGAGCATGGAACATGTAATAACTGAAATAATTAGTACATTAAGTGTGTAGCCTGTTCTGTGCAAGCACTAAGGATTAATAGCTTATATGTACAGAGCTGATATTGCAGAGTACACGGTGAGGAAGGCAAGCATCATGAGGTGCAGATAGAGACAGAGAATGTTCTGAAGAATCACAGACTGGGATGGAGGGACTGATGGGGAACAGGATAGATCTTGCACCTCACTATTCTGTGAAGGAGACATCTGTATCCACAGGTTAGAACACGTCCAGCTCTGCTACATACACAGAGAGAGCTCAGTTAAATGACCTCCTCCTCTGTGATCAGGGAGCAGCAGCCCCAACCCTCTTGTAAGACCATAGAGTTGTAGATTTCTATATCAGAAGGATCCCTGGGCTTGTCAGTACAAGCAGAGGAAGCAGCTATTGCAGCACTGAGATAAGCTGAGGGGTATAGCAAAGAAACTGATGGATATAGGTAACAAAGATAACAGGCAAAGTTGTTATACATCTCAAGAGCTATTGATTTGTAAAAAAAACAAAAACTTTACAGATGTTCTTTAAAATCCAGATTTGGACGTATGAAAAAGTCACACTTTTGGCACAAAAACAAAACAACACAAAAACAATAAAAGACACAAATGTCCTGACTTAAGATAAAAGACCCCCATAGAAGTACACAATATTCTCAGGTTGCATAGAAAACCTGAATTCATGTATAATATTGGATATAGAGTTGATGATAAGTGCTATAAGTTTGTGGAAGAAAGAGTGTGATGGGTTCATATGTTTTGGAGGTATACAAAACTATATAGATATAGGGTGGAGGTGATAGGAATTATCAATAGTGCAAATAAAGTGTTATTGACTCCAAACACATGGACATGTGATTTAGGATCTATATGAAATGGGAGATTGGGGAAAAGTTAGTTATATCACCTCTATATCTATATCACCTTTTTGGCCAGAAGTGCTATATATATATATATATATATATATATATATAAATAGCGGATATTTATGGAACCCCCTACCACTGAGCAATAGAAAAGAGAAGTGAATACTAAAATCCAGATCGAGAAGAGGTAAAAAGAAATGGTGATTTACTAAAGATAAGTACAGTCCCTAGATTACAATTATGAGAATGATATTGCAAGTCAAATTTTGGATAACATACCTCTTAATGTTAATTATATTAACTTGAAAACTTTCATTTTAATCACAGAAAATGAATAAGGGGTACAAATATAAGGTCCTGGAGGTAACTCCTAAGTATGCTTATTCCTCATATACTCTACTTCTAGCGCTCTACTACAGCACTTATAGCACTTGTCTGAATGTTGCAGTCACAGCTGGTAAGTGGGGTTGTTGTGTGTCAGATCTGATGTTGATGATCTATCCTGGAATATCATACCTCCAGAAAACACCTCTAGTGGAGACCTGTTGGTACTGAGGTTAAGAATTCTCGAAAAGGAATATTTTTCCAGGGCTTGTAATTGAATCTTTATTTGAATCATTTAAAA
This sequence comes from Engystomops pustulosus, assembly GCA_019512145.1. NCBI lineage: Eukaryota > Metazoa > Chordata > Amphibia > Anura > Leptodactylidae > Engystomops > Engystomops pustulosus. The sequence continues at coordinate 124,259,927 of CM033647.1, forward strand.
CATGATGCGACCAACATAAAACAAACAGCCAACACATTTCGGCTGAACTGTTGCCCTTAATCGTAAGAATTTTCTGTTAATACCTCAGTCGTGATATATATTGCCTGGTATATACTTACCAGACAAACCCCATTACTGTGTGTAATGCAATACACAGCTACTGACTTAAAGGGGTATTCCAGGAATAAGCATAATTCATGTACAAATGGATCCTTAAAATATAAGCTAATATATAATTGGTTATTATTTAAAATTTTGATCCCCTTAGCAGAAAAGCTATTGACATAGACTGTAATGAAAAATTAAAATGCTACTGGCCCTTTAATCAGTCCATTGATATTCTCTGCTGGTAACATATCCACATGACATGTCCTGCACCTGCCTGGGCAGTTCATGTGATCATCACAATGTTTGGCTGTAGTTGGTTGTAATGCATCCAGTATGGCCGGTGTTGTGGTGAGGCATCACATCAGTGGAGCAATGTGTAATGCGGGCAGTTACACATCATTACTATGGTAACAGAGAAGGACAGTTAGTTACATCATCACTGAGAGCAGAGGAGAGAGGAGCTGGTACTGAGAGCTGAAGGGTCATGGGTCTTGTAGTTTCCAGTAGCGGCCATCTGGGTGATAACGCCACATACTTTAGAAAGTCCATAACAATTTGTGAATCATAAAAGCAAACTATTTCCATTTTGTGACTAATGTCATTGAGTTTTGTTATATTCATTTATCTATAGCATCATGGGTTTTTGTATAAGACGTTCATATTCCTGGAATACCCCTTTAAGACTCAATAACCTTTGTTCATATAAAGGCAGAACTTGCAGTTCTTATTTTTTTTAACCAATCTTCCAGAAGAAGAGTCACACAGATCATCACTAAACCTCTAAGCTGACAGATCTTTACAAATAAAACTGCTGTTTCTCAAAAGCCATTCAAATAATGACTTAGTTCCATTGCCTGCCTGCCTTACAGAGCAATGCTATGTCCTTTCAAAGTATAGTTTAACCCCTGAAAGGGTGACCCATGCCATTTGTGCCAATTCCCAGCACTTTATTATATTTCTAGTTTGTTGCATTATTTTGGACATGTATCCGTGACTGTCACTACTGCTGTGAGGCACAACACTCTGTCCCTATCAGTGCTCTGTAACATATGACTTACATTTATTTTCATACTGTAAAGTCTAAAATCCCCCCCCCCCCCTTCCCCTGGAACTGAATAGTCACTTTTCTACAATATTGTTTGTGGCTAGGCTGCTTCTCTTTTCAAGACAGGGCATCACTTAATCTCTCGAGCCAATATCACTTATATTGTCTCACTATTTTTTTTCTGACACCCTTATCAGCACATCCTTCTCCCGCCATATGTTATACTCGATTCTCCACTCTATTTTTGTCCCTTTTGCCTCCCCCTCCAATTTTCTGACGCATGACTTACATTAGCATAGAAAATTGTCATCACACATACCAGAAGATCACAATGTATAAACAACTATATATATTTATATGTACACATTGTACACCATCCAGCTCCGAAGACTGTAATGCAACAATAAGCCAACTGTACTTATGGAGGAAAGGTTTATTTTAATGACAGACATATTAAAATACATATTTATATTTATCCCGTAAAATATATGAGAAATATGAGAAAATCCCAATTTCTAATGATAAGCACAGGAGAGAAATGCTGGACAAGTCACAAGTCAGACCACAAGTCACAAGTCAGACCACAAATACTGTGTGGGAATCTGAGGATCTGTATAGAAGAAGGACATAGAGGAACTACAGCATGTATAGGAAAGAACAAACAAGAATTATGGAAATTAGGGGACTAAAATTCATAGACATATTCCAAATTTTTGGCTCATTAAGTTTTTAAATAAGATGTTTGTAGGTCAAACTTTTCACATTATAAAAATACTTGAAAGGACAGAACAGAGATATTTCTAATTATTATTTTATACTCATGTCTGTGACACTACCAAGGGGACATGATCTAAGTTTTATCATTCTCAGGGTTAAGGTTTCTTTACTGTAATGTAATATGAATCTTACAGCCACAGGTTATTATGACGGTTAATAACCGGGACAGATTGAACAGAACTGGTCATTGGCTCCCTGCCAGCAGTGTGTGGCGAGTCCCAAGGGGGGGGCCGTTCAAATGATAAATTCTTGCATCAGCTGTAGGGGATGTAGCAGGAGGAAGGAGGAGAGTGATGAGTGAGGAGGATGACTTGTGTCATTTGCCCCTGTAGGACTCACCACACACTGCTGGCAGGAGGCCAGGTAAGGCTAAGTTCACACTACCTTTCAAATTTCCCTTGATTACCTCCGTTAAAAAAAGCAAAGCACAGAGGTTTAACGTATCAATTTAAAATGGTAGTGTGAATGTAGCTAAATGCTAAAGAAACAATTACAGGCGGTCCCCTACTTAAGAACACTCGACTAATATACGACCCCTAGTTACAAACGGACCTCTGGATGTTGGTAATTTGCTGTACTTTGGCCCTAGGCTATAATAAACAGCTATAACAGTTATCAAATGTGTCTGTAATGAAGCTTTAGTGTTAATATTGATTCTTATGACAACCCAACATTTTTAAAATCCAATTGTCACAGAAACCAAAAAAGTTCTGTCTGGGATTACAATGATCAAATATACAGTTCCGACTTACATACAAATTCAACTTAAGAACAAACCTACAGACCCTATCTTGTATGTAACCAGGGGACTGCCTGTAAATATGTGTGGAATTATTCAGATGCACGACAAAGGCATTTTTGAAATCAACATCTGTCATCTTATAATAATTACCTTCCTGATGACAGGTTCCTCTTTTCCTTGTAACCCAATCTACTATGATACATTGCAGTTTAGTTTTATTTACCTAATACCCTATATACTCGAGTATAAGCATCCTTTTATGTCTTTAGCTCAAGCTCCTTCTTCAGCTCCAGAAAGGTGAGTAAAGAGTTTTTTTTTTAGGCTGGGCAGGGGGCTGCTGGCTATATACTAAGGGGGCTGGTACTGGCTATATGCTGGGGGGCAGGCACTGGCTATATACAAGGGGGCTGCAGGCTATATACATGGGTCAGGAACTCGCTATATGCAAGGTGATTGCTGCTTATATACCAGGGACTAGGTATATACTAGGGGGATGCTGGCTATATACTAGGGGGCAGGGGGCTACTGGCTATATACTAGGTGGCAGGAGCTGGCTATATACTAGAGGGCAGGGTCTGGCTTTATACTGGGGGCATGTGCTTGCTGGCTATATACTGGAGAGGCTGTGACCACTGCATTTCCCACCTTAGGCTTATATTTGAGTAAATAGGCTGTCCCAGTTTTTTGTTGTGTTAAAATTAGGTGCCTCTGCTTATACAATAGCTTTGTGAAATAGGGCTTGGTATTAGAGAGATCCCTTGGCAGGAGGTCAAGTTTAAGTCATACAGCCATCCAGGAGTAAAGTGATGTGTTTGCACATAGCAAAAATTGGTTCAAGGCTTTCAATTTGGACGTATTCAACAATTTCACAACAACGAGCAAAATAAGAATAATTGTGTAATTGTAATTGGTATTGTTTTGTAATGTCTGGAAAAAAAACAACAGCAAAATTACTTTGCATTATTTAATGAGAACTTTTGTCATAGAGCTTCATGAAAATTTCTCAAAGAAGCAGTCACAACATGCAATTGAGAGGACAAACATCTCATTGTATTAAAAATGATTTCCACATTCCATTCTTGGTACAGTCAAGTAAATGTGGTAACAAAGACATTCCACAATTTATTGTAAATTCTCATGGATAAGAGTAATTTAAAGTAACAATTTGCAAAACATAAGATATGTGGTGTATTTAGAAATCTGCTTTATACACACTACTCACAAAAGTTAGGGATATTTGGCTTTGGGTAAAAATTTGATGAAATTAAAATGCACTCCTACCTTCACAAGTGAACTTGATGTGACCCCCTACATGTCCAAAGCACACATTCAATGTTTTATTACTTTTTGTACAACAAATAAGCTTAATGGAAAAATTCAAGTGCTTGATCCATGCATTTCCCATTCCTAATCATGGTGTTATCATGATACCAAGATGACACCTATCAATCGATCAACTGTACCTCAACATTGCGAGGCTTCAAGCAGGATGTTCTCAGATGGAAGTGGCCACTAGGTTGCAACAGAGATACAGAAAGACTGGAAGAGACATTGGAGAGTTTAGAAGTAAACATGTGACCATATCCCACACTGATGACCATTTCATTGTGAACAATGCCCTATGGAATAGGATGATTAATGCCACTCAACTACAGGCACATTTAACAAGACGAGAGTCAGCCAAGTGTCAAGTCAAACCATTGGAAACCACTTACTATTATCTGCTTGCTAGATGATCTGCAAGTGTACCTGACCACACCACCAGGCAAAGGCATAATCATCTTGCATCGGTCAGGGAGCATCTATGCAGGATCAGGGACCAGTTCATTGATGAAAATAGTTTGAGCTGAGTATAAAATGTTGGACGCTGATGATGTTATCGATGTCTAGGAGAACACTTTGCAGCAACCACTCATGCCACCACACCAGGGGACATACCGATCACTTTTTGCTTCTTGTTTCAATAAATCACCATTGCATTGCATGCACGGAAATCACCATTGCATGCTTCCATTTAAATGCGCTACTTTTGTGATATAATATAAGTGTAGCTTAAACTTTTTACATTTTCTGTAAATTTCACCCAAAAACCAGTTATCCCTGATTTTTTGTTAGTACTGCATGTAAAGAATCAGCTGCATATTTGTGAAGCTTTTTGTGAATGGATTATTTGCATCTCACATCCAAAATATAGCTTAATGGTTTAAATAAATTATTAATAATCATAATAATAATAGATGCTTTCCAATTTGAGAGTAAAAAACACGTCTTGCATTTAACAAAATATGTAAAGAGAGTCTGTATATATATATATATATATATATATATATACACACATACCGTACATACTTGAGTATAAGCCGACCCAAGTATAAGCCGAGGTCCTTAATTTTACCACAAAATCCTGGTAATACCTATATTTTTTTTACACAAGTATAAGCAGAGTTTGGGTTTTCAGAACATTTTTTCGTGCTGAAAAACTAGGCTTATACTTGAGTATATATGGTAAATATATATACACCGTATATACTCGAGTATAAGCCGAGACCCCTAATTTTGACACAAAAAACTGGAAAAACCTATTGCTGAGGGTGGGAAATGCATTGGTCACAGCCCCCCCCCCCCCCTCTATAGCCTGCCCGTCCCTTGTAGTATATAGTCAGCCAGCCCCTGTAGTATATAGTCAGCCAGCCCCTGTAGTATATAGCCCGCCCGCCCCCCCTCAAGTATATAGCCTGCCAGCCCCCTCAAGTATATCGCCTGCCAGCTCCCTCAAGTATATAGCCTGCCAGCCCCCTCAAGTATATAGCCTGCCAGACCCCTCAAGTATATCGCCTGCCAGCTCCCTCAAGTATGTAGCCTGCCAGCCCCTCCTGGTCCGTCGCAGGCACCATGACTTTTAGAAAGATCCAGCATCACTATCTGACTTGCTGTGGTGGGTGCAGGCATCCTAGGATCGGGCCTCAGATCCTCTAGGAACAAAAATCCAAAAAACGGGGGCGTGGCCTGGATGTGCACTGAGACGGACGTGTGAGGGAGAGCTCCGTCTCTAGGCCTGTTAGCGACTTCAAAACAGCGACTAAAAGCAACCCAGAAACCTTGGGAAAATCAGCAAGAAGCCGCCTGAAGAATGATGACTAGGAAAAGAACGGCTAAATCAGGTCCTAAAAGACTTACCGACTTCTTTTCGTCTAGACCGCATGGCGCCGGAAAGATCCAAGATGGCGCCGGATCCTCGGCATCGTCTTCTCCTGCATACTCCGGAGGGAGATCTCCGACAGCATCCACTGTGATATCCCCCGAGCAGACACCAACGAGAGAGGAGACGCCGTTAGACCCCCGAAAGGCGCAGGTAGAAAGAGGAGATCTGCCTGACGGAGGAGAAAGAGTAGAGTCGGCGTCTAAAATGGCGCCTAAACTCCCGAGACCTCCGCATACACCGGGCCAGAGTCCGGATAAGCAAAGACCGAGGCTAACGAAGTCACCAAAAGGTATGGACTCACAGTTCTCTGAATGGGGAGCAGAAGGGGAAGATCCCATAAACGATCTACCATCCTCTGACCAGCCAGCATCAGAGGCATTTATTAAATCAATGATCCTGGCACTCAAAGGGTCTCTCCAGAAAGACTTTTCTCAAATGTCTGCCACACTGAATGCCTCCATGGATGATTTAGGCTACAGAGTAGATCATCTAGAAACTAAAATGGCTGAAGTGACCAGCTCTCATAATGAGTTAATTGATGCTCACTACAATTTGGAAGATGAAGTGGAAAAAATGAAACTTAAAATGGCTGACATGGAAGACAGGGGAAGGAGGAATAATGTTAAATTTAGAGGGATCCCCGAGACAGTCTCTCCAGCAGATTTAAACGCATATCTTTCTCAACTAATCTCTACAGTCTTGCCAAATGTACCAAAACAAGAATGCCTGATAGATAGAGCACATAGACTGCCTAAACCTAAGTCCATACAGGAAAATCTCCCAAGAGACACAATAGCAAGGCTGCATTATTTCCATGTTAAGGAACAACTTATGTATGCTTCTCGCAAAATGTCATCTCTTCCAGAACCATTCTCTGATATCCGCTTGTTCATAGATCTTTCTCAAGCCACTCTACAGGCGCGGAAGAAATTTGGTCCAACAACAGCATTATTGAGGGAGAATAACATCCAATATAAGTGGGGATTCCCAACGAAGCTGGTGGTGAGGAAAGACGGAATAACCCACATTTTGGCACAACCTGAAGAAGGTCCTCCACTTCTGAATGCGTGGGGAATCAGGATCAAGGACCCTCCACTTCATCAAGAGAAGGCACGACCGCAAGCAGTTTCCAAGGACTGGGAAGTCGCCTGAAAGGAACTATACAATCTGCAAACAGAACTTTTCTTCAGGCCGAAAAGGCCCCAGGTGAACTTTACCCATACGTGTGTAGGGAATGCTAAGACCTACATCTAAGTTGCTAACCAGTAAAGTTTGGTTTTGTTTACTTAATGTTTATGGAACCACCGTGTGGCGATGGCAGCAGGATTTACTTGTCCCCTCTGTCGCCAACAGGTTCAAAAGTTATTGTTACTGTTTTTGTTGGTTGTTGAAACAGGGTACACTACAAATTTATTCCTCAGAGGATGCTACAGTCTTAATGGGAAGATCCCAGCATAGTCAGTGGTTCATCAAACTCATTCTTGGGTATGGCGGTTAAAATAATGAGTCTTAACGCAAAGGGCCTCAACTCCCCATTTAAAAGATCATCAGTGTGGAAGGATGCACTTAAAAACAAAGTTGACGTTATTTGCCTACAAGAGACCCATTTTGCCAGGGAAAAATGCCCCAAATTTATACACAACAAATTCCCTCATATTTATATGGCCAACTCAGAGACAAAGGTTGCAGGGGTATGTATAGCAGTAAGGGATACGGTCAGGTTTGAAGTACATAAAACTAAAATAGATGAGGGAGGGAGATATATTGTCCTAATCTGCTCTATGAACTCTGTATGTTTTACTCTGGTCAATGTATACAGTCCAAATAGAAGGCAACTCAGCTTCTTAAGGAAAATTTTAAAAGTAACTAGAGAGTCACAAGAAGGTCATGTGATCATTTGTGGAGACTTCAATTTAGTACCAGACCCCAAACTAGACTCCACCAATAGGGGCAGGATATCCCCCCCTTCCATGGGACATTGGCTAACGAAAGAAGGCCTATACGATTGTTTCAGATGTCTCAATCCCACAAATAAGGAATTTTCCTTTTTCTCCCATAGACATAGATCCTTCTCCAGAATAGATCTATTCCTTACAGATAGAGAGACACTATCTTGGGTGCAATCGTCAGAAATAGGTACAACCACATGGTCTGACCATTCACCGATCTTCTTAGAGGTTACTTTATCCCCAAAACTATTACCCACGCGAAAATGGAGAAATAATCCCTTCTTCTTCCACTTGCCTTCATTCAAAAAGAAAATAGAAAAAGACATGAGGGAATTCTTTGATAAGAACAACGTGGAGGGCATTTATCCAGAGGAGCTATGGGTAGCACATAAAATAGGGGTCAGAGGCTCGCTAATGCAAATAAATGCACAGCACAAGAGAGCCCGTGAGAAAGAAATAGATAAATGGATTCATAAAATTAAGGCTCTGGAACAAGATCTCCAAAGAGAAAACGATCAGGAGAAATATACAGCATTAATGGAGGCTAGACAATCCTTGAGAGCAGCCCTCCTATCCCAATATAATAAACAGCAGACAGGGGCAAAAGCTTCTTACTACTCTACTTATAACAAACCTAGTAGATTAATGGCTTCCAGAACTAAACCCCCCAGGACTAAATCAGACATTCCCTACCTGATCAGAACAAACCAACCCTTAACAAAAGAAACCCACCCCCTGAAGATCTCCAATATGTTTAAGTCCTTTTATGAAGAACTATATAACCTAAAGAATGACCCTAAGACGCACCAACCTACCCTTAGTGCCATCAAAGCCTTCCTCGGAAAGATCAATGCCCCCGTACTGCAAGCGGATCAGCTTGAAAGCCTAAATAGCCCCATCTCTATAGACGAAGTGGAAGAGGTCATCAATAAATCCCCCAAAAATAAAGCCCCTGGCCCTGATGGCTTTGGAAACGAATATTATAAGACATTCCACCATATCTTGGGGCCCTACATGACCCAAGCTTTTAATAGAGCATTGAAACAGGGTATAATGCCGCCGGAAATGCTCGAAGCAACTATTGTCACTTTGCCCAAACCAGGGAAGGACCCTACAACCCCTGCAAACTTCAGACCAATTTCGCTTTTAAATTGCGACACTAAAATCTACGCGAAACTACTGGCCAATAGAATTCTCAAAGTCCTTCCGGGTTTAATTCACAATGACCAGGTGGGATTTACAAAGGGGAGACAGGCCCCAGATGGCACAAGGAGAATATTGAACCTGGTATCAGCTATGGAATTATCTAGAATGCCTTCTCTGCTCCTTACCCTGGACGCAGAGAAGGCATTCGACAGGATCCACTGGGGATTTGCATTTGCTACACTGGAAAAATATGGGTTCAAAGGCCCCATTCTAAACGCAATAAAAGCTTTGTATACCAAGCCATCGGCTAGGGTATTGGCGAATGGATATCTCTCAGATTCTTTCAACATCACAAATGGAACCCGCCAGGGGTGCCCTCTATCCCCCTTGATCTTCGTTATGATTATGGAACCGCTGGCGGAGTCCATTAGATCCAACCCAAACATCGAAGGGATTCGGGTGGGACCTAGACAACATAAAATTGGCCTGTTCGCCGATGATGTAGTTCTGGCGGTATCAGACCCGGTAAAATCTTTAAAGTTTGCAGTGGGGGAAATTGAAAAGTTTGGGGAAGTCTCTTACTATAAAGTGAACGCTAGCAAGTCCCTCCTTTTGGGAAGCAATATTCCAAATTCCATGAAAAAAATAATAACACAGACATACCCGTTTAGATGGGAAAAGGAGAGTATTCCGTATCTGGGAATCCGAATATGTATCCCCCTTAGCAAAATGATATCAATAAACTTTATCTCCTTGCTAGAGAAGCTACAAAAAGAGCTGACAAACTTGAATAGGAAGGAACACTCATGGTTGGGGAAAATAATCCTCTATAAAATGTTGATCCTGCCAAAAATCCTGTATGCTTTCAGAACAATGGTTATACCTATCCCAAAACACATAATAGATAAATTTCAAAAACAAATGTTGCTTTTCATATGGAAAGGAGGCAAACCTAGAGTGAGCCTTAAAATCTTACAGACTCCTAGAATAGAGGGAGGTATGGGAGTCCCAAACCTCCATTCTTACTATAGAGCAATCACACTGCAACAGTGTAAAGAGTGGGTGGGGGATTCCGAGGCATCCTCTTGGCCATCTATAGAAAAGCAGTTAGCAGGGGATGTCGATCTCCGCACCATATTGATAACCCACACAGCCTGGGAGGATATTCCGTTACCCTCCCATTCCACTCCGACTATTCGTACGTCAGTGGAGACATGGAAACTAGCAAATAAAGCGGTACAGGCTACCTATCCATTAAAAAAAGTGATCCCCATTCCCATAGGGGCTCTGAAAATACTTAATCCAAATCTACCAATCCTTCACTGGATGTATAAGGGCATACAAACAGTAAGTGACTTGTTTGAAGGGGGAAGTATTAGACCCTTCCAACAACTAAGAGAAGTATACTCTTTAAATGCATCAGACTTCCTATTGTACTCCCAGGTCAAAAAATGGCTGAAAGACCTTAAGAAACCAGAGCTAGAACTGCCGGATCAATTAGCCAAATTGTTAAATAATCAAAAAAGTAGGGCGTTTAAATCGGTCAGAACTACGTACAATATGCTGGGTGCTTTTGATTCACCTTTCCCAATGGCATCGTTGGTGAAATGGCAGAGGGATTTGGGCAGAGATATTAATAATGTGGAATGGAAACAGGCCAATTACTGGGCGTCCAAAGCATCTCATTCAGCAAGTATAATGGAAGTTCCCAATCTACCCCTTTCTCTAGCCTACTCCCCAAGCACTCTAAGACCTTTGTGTAATCAGTGTATAGCTTCTTAAATTTGGGATATGCGGTGAGGAGGTAACAATGCGCCAGAAAGCTGCAATAATCGTTAAATATAAACGTTTGCCAGTATATTTTGTGATTACACAGCAGGGGTGCACAAAATTCCAAGTTAATGAATCCTGTACTAGCTCTTGGCGTTGTCCCTTTATCGCTAGGCTCACCAGCATTATGGAGCACCGCCATGCCGTGCTATAAGCGCGGCACTGCTGCTGTGCTATAGCTAGCGACTGATGGCGCCCGCCCACGATGGTAGTTCGAGGGAGGGGAGAGGGTTGGAGGAGGAGGATTCATATAGGCCTTTGAGACCTGGACCGAGGTAGGCCCCGCAATCTTCGCTTCTTCAGTATCTGACCAGCCCCCGGGTCAGACTCGGTCCCAGCCACACCAATTTAACCCAATTCCCGTCAGCGTATATAGTGGCCCTGCCCGAACAGCAGCTCTTCCACGTGTTCCTTGGTCAATGTGTGACCTTTCATAACGTCGTTGGTCATTGCAAACGGATGATGTTGTCCCTGAACACGGGCGGTGCAGGCGGGACGCACTCGGGACAAGTATTGCGTGCTTGTTGCCCTCCTACCGAGCGCGTGCCGCCGCCATGATTTGCCGAAAGGCTCGGTCCTCTACTAGCCCTATAGGCAAGAGTCATTCTCCATGCACTCATCTGGAGCATTGTGGACATTAATGGCTGGGCGTGCGGTTTGGTTCGCACATTATGTTTCTTTTCCTTCCGCTCCGCGTCTGTGTATGTTCGCTTAACGCTGTTGGTGCTGTGGAGGATCGTGGAGGCGACTATGGGTTTTTGTGGCTGGGTCCCTGGTCAGGTGGTGACTAATCCAGCTGAACAGGGGAAGGAGCAGTGGTGTGGCACGGCCGATGTGAACGGGCTTGTGCCACTGTATTCTGGTGTTTCGCCTTCATATGCCTGCGCATACTGGTGGTAGTTAAGCTTTTTAAGTAGTGGTGGCACCCCTGCTGATCCTTGGTTTGGCAAGTTACACTACACCGTCCGTCATTCCCATCCGTTTTTTCTTACATAAACCTCCAGATTCTGAAAATCTCTCCCTCGCCGCGTGAGCCCCGCCACGGGAGCTTCACTACGTGAAAAACTTTGGCGCTGATGCACCTGTCTGGGCCCTGTCCTCTCCGCTGGCCCCACCACGCTCTTTCCACCCTGTTCGCTATAGGACTCTCCTCCCGGCTCAGAGCACTGTGTTCACCCCGTCCTCTCAACCCAGCGTGGTCTGTCACCTCATCATCATCCTCCGATAACGCTCATTCCTGCTTGTCCCCCCTCGGACTTCCTGCCCCTGACCACACTTCACACCACTGCTACAAACCGTGTTCTCCGCCTCATCGCCGACAACCTCTTTACAAACACACTTCTTCCACTACGTCCAGAAGGTCATCTCACCCCCAGACTTTCGACTTGTTGGAAAACCTGGCATCGGACATTGCTCAGCAGCAACCGGGACAAGTGGTTTGTGACGTGGGAGGTTCCAGACAACCAGTTTCCTCAGAGTATGGCTGTTCCAATGCCAATTTTCCTGGGAGGGGGTAGACTGGGGGGGAGGAGGCTGAGGTTGCAGGAGCTGGAGGAGGTCGATTTCGGTGACCGGTGGACTGCGTGGAAGACTGACTGTGGAGACAACTTGTGCTCTAGACAATCCACACATCACCTGTTCGCCCACTGGTTCTGGCCTCAACGTGCTCTACACGAGTCCCGCAAGTAACTTCAGCATGAGAAACCTAGGGAGTGTAGTCTTCGGCTTCCCCGGCCCCCTCATCATCAGGTTGTGTCCTCACCCCAACCCAGGACGACGGCCTCTGACCCCTGCAGTAGATGGACGCCCACGTCCCCGCCCTCGTCCTCATCCGCGTACTACCCCTAGCCCGCGGGTTAAACATTTGGAAAAGGAAAGTTAATAACTTTATTTTTTTTTTAAACTTTTTTTTGTGGTTTTTTGTGTTGTTTTATTTTTTTTGTGTTTTTTTTAGTTTTGAAACCAAACAATGCGATCCTAGGTGCTAAAGGCTATTTTCTAGCCCAGTATGAAAGCACACTGCATGAGATGACGCTGATTTATGAAAAAAAAAGGAAAATAAAAGGAAATGGCAACTGGGGCCTAATTTAAATCCAACCCCCTAAGACATTTCCCACTTTTTTGGTTTTGAGGTGGATATCGTGGCGTCACTAAGACTCAACCCACCGGTAGCAAGTCCCCCTGCAAATTTCCGAAAGTCCGCACAATATGGTACTAGCTGCACTACTAGTGCAGCAAGCCCAGCCAAGCAACAACAAACAAAGTAATACGTTTTGGTAGCCCTAAGAAGGGCTGTTGGTTTCTGGGTGAACACTCCGCCTAAAGTAATCTACTAGCACCCTAACTCTGTCCTGACCAGCGCATCTCTCTCCCTACGGCAATCCATACAGAAGAATCCGAGCAGCGCGGGCAGCGGATAGTCTGCCCAGGGTCACCTTATCTGTCAGCCAACACTGCAATCGCCGTGTAAGGGTCCGAACTTGCTGCTTGTTGAGTGTCAGAGTCTCTTGGCTTGTGATTGGCTCTGTTTCTGGCGCCAAAAGCAAACTGCGGGATCTGCCATTTTCCCTCTAGCGTGGCGAAGTATTTCGTCCGAGCAACGACAAGTTTCGAGTCGCTAATCCGAACGAGCATCAAGCTCGGACATATGTTCGCCATCTCTACGAGGAACGTCCGAGGACACAGGTAGAGGATATGATGGGTGTAGTCCATAAACTGTTTAAAAATGGAGCAGTAGTCGGCAATGCCATTCCAGGGAATTAATATGAAAACTCTGGCCCAGGGCAACAGAGTCGACCCAGTCTTCCCTTCAGGCAGAAACCAAATTGTGAAGATGCAGCCCAAAGTCTGGTTAATCCATTTGACCATTAACTGTGGTGGATAGGCAGAAGAAAAAGTGCAATTGGCACCACTTGAAGGCTGTTGCACATGGGATCACGCCAGAATTTTAGAAACACACTGTACCCCCCCAGTCAGAAAAAACGTGTGCTGGGGAAGTCCCGGAGAGCCGGAAGATGCTCTACGGCGGCCGAGTATAAGGGTAGAAGAAGGCTCACGGGCTGAGTCCTCTTCATACAAATGTGGGGGGGGTTTGCATTTGCCAAAACACCCACCGCTATAACCGCGGTCAGTGCTTGCAACTATCGCGGCAATAACCCCTCGTTACAAAAACCACGCCATCTTTATGACTATCGCCGCACCCCCGAGACGCAACGGGGGGTCGGCGATCGGTTGCCATTGTCAGCCTCTGTGTCTTCTTTTGACTCGAGGCTACATGGCTTCTGCAGGTTCGTTACAATGGCCAGGGGCTCAGGGTAATGAAAAGTGCTGCAAAAATGCCATATATTGCAATACAGAGTATTGCAGTATATTGTAGGAGCGATCTACCACTGTTTTAATGTACGCCTAAGAAAAAAATTGGGGGTCAAAAATAGTGGAAAAAAAAAAAAAAGGGTTAAAAATAAAAACTTTATAAAATATTAACAGTTCAAATCACCCCCTTTCCCTGATGGATCTCAAACATAATAACCCGTAGCAATCACCAAACATATTAGGTAATCGTGCATCCGCCCAAAATGCCGATCTATCAAAATATTAAACGGTGGGGGCGTGGCCTGGATGTGCACTGAGACGGACGTGTTGGGAGAGTGCTCCGTCTCTAGGCCTGTTAGCGACTTCAAAACAGCGATAAAAGCAACCCGAAACCTTGGGAAAATCAGCAAGAAGCCGCCTGAAGAATGAGACATAGGAAAAGAACGGCTAATCAGGTCCTAAAAGACTTACCGACTTCTTTTCGTCTAGACCGCATGGCGCCGAAAGATCCAAGATGGCGCCGGATCCTCGGCATCGTCTTCTCCTGCATACTCCGGAGGAATCTCCGACAGCATCCACTGTGATATCCCCCGAGCAGACACAACGAGAGAGAGAGAGCCGTTAGACCCCCGAAAGGCGCGGTAGAAAGAGGAGATCTCTGCGACGGAGAAAAGGTAGAGTCGGCGTCTAAAATGGCCGCCTAACCTCCCGAGACCCTCCGCATCACCGGCCGAGTCCGATAAGCAAACCGAGCTAACGAAGTCACCAAAAGGTATGGACTCACAGTTCTCTGAATGGGGAGCAGAAGGGCAAGATCCCATAAACGATCTACCCTCCTCTGACCAGCCAGCATCAGAGGCATTTTATTAATCAATGATCCTGGCACTCAAGGGTCCTCCAGAAAGACTTTCTCAAATGTCTGCCACATGAATGCCTCCATGGATGATTTAGGCTCAAGAGTAGATCATCTAGAAACTAAAATGGCTGAAGTGACCAGCTCTCATAATGAGTTAATTGATGCTCACTACAATTTGGAAGATGAAGTGGAAAAAATGAAACTTAAATGGCTGACATGGAAGACAGGGGAAGGGGAATAATGTTAAATTTAAGGGATCCCCGAGACAGTCTCTCCAGCAGATTTAAACGCATATCTTTCTCAACTAATCTACAGTCTTGCCAAATGTACCAAAACAAGAATGCTGATAGATAGAGCACATAACTGCCTAAACCTAAGTCCATACAGGAAAATCTCCCAAGAGACACAATAGCAAGGCTGCATTATTCCATGTTAAGGAACAACTATGTATGCTTCTCGCAAATGTCATCTCTTCCAGAACCATTCTCTGATATCCGCTTGTTCATAGATCTTTCTCAAGCCACTCTACAGGCGGCGAAGAAATTTGGTCCAACAACAGCATTATTGAGGGAGAATAACATCCAATATAAGTGGGGTTCCCAACGAAGCTGGTGGTGAGGAAGACGGAATAACCCCATTTTGGCACAACCTGAAGAAGGTCCTCCACTTCTGAATGCGTGGGGAATCAGATCAGGATAAGGACCCTCCACTTCATCAAGAGAAGGCACGACCGCAAGCAGTTTCCAAGGACTGGGAAGTCGCCTGAAAGGAACTATACAATCTGCAACAGAACTTTTCTTCAGGCCAGAAAGGCCCCAGGTGAACTTTACCCATACGTGTGTAGGAATGCTAAACCTACATCTAAGTTGCTAACCAGTAAAGTTTGGTTTTGTTTACTTAATGTTTATGGAACCACCGTGTGCGATGGCAGAGATTTACTTGTCCCCTCGTCGCCAACAGGTTCAAAAGTTATGTTACTGTTTTTTGTTGGTTGTTGAAACAGGGTCACTACAAATTTATTCCTCGAGGATGCTACAGTCTTATGGGAAGATCCCAGCATAGTCAGTGGTTCACAAACCATTCTTGGGTATGGCGGTTAAATAATAGTCTTAACGCAAAGGGCCTCAACCCCCATTTAAAAATCACGTGTGGAAGATGCACTTAAAAACAAAGTTGACGTTTTTGCCTACAAGAGACCCATTTTGCCAGGGAAAAATGCCCCAAATTTACACACAACAAATTCCCTCATATTATATGGCCAACTCAGAGACAAAGTTGCAGGGGTATGTATGCAGTAAGGGATACGGTCAGGTTTGAAGTACATAAAAACTAAATAGATGAGGGAGGGAGATATATTGTCCTAATCTGCTCTATGAACTCTGTATGTTTTACTCTGGTCATGTATACAGTCCAAATAGAAGGCAACTCAGCTTCTTAAGGAAAATTTTAAAGTAACTAGAGAGTCACAAGAAGGTCATGTGATCATTTGTGGAGACTTCAATTTAGTACCAGACCCCAAACTAGACTCCACCAATAGGGGCAGGATACCCCCCTTCCATGGGACATTCTAACGAAAGAAGGCCTATACGATTGTTTCAGATGTCTCAATCCCACAAATAAGGAATTTTCCTTTTCTCCCATAGACATAGATCCTTCTCCAGAATATCTATTCCTTACGATAGAGAACACTATCTTGGGTGCAATCGTCAGAAATAGGTACAACCACATGGTCTGACCATTCACCGATCTTCTTAGAGGTACTTTACTTCCCAAAACTATTACCCACGCGAATGGAGAAATATCCCTTCTTCTTCCCTTGCCTCATTCAAAAAGAAAATAGAAAAAGCATGAGGGAATTCTTTGATAAGAACAACGTGGAGGGCATTTATCCGAGGAGCTATGGGTAGCACATAAAATAGGGGTCAGAGGCCGCTATGCAAATAAATGCACAGCACAAGAGAGCCCGTGAGAAAGAAAAGATAATGGATTCATAAATTAAGGCTCTGGAACAAGATCTCCAAAGAGAAAACGATCAGGAGAATATAACGCATTAATGGAGGCTAGACAATCCTTGAGAGCAGCCCTCCTATCCCAATATAATAACAGCAGACAGGGGCAAAAGCTTCTTACTACTCTACTTATAACAAACCTAGTAGATTAATGGCTTCCAAACTAAACCCCCCAGGACTAAATCAGACATTCCCTACCTGATCAGAACAAACCAACCCTTAAAAACAAAGAAACCCACCCCCTGAAGATCTCCAATATGTTTAAGTCCTTTTATGAAGAACTATATACCTAAAGAATGACCCAAGCACCAACCACCCTTAGTGCCATCAAAGCCTTCCTCGGAAAGATCAATGCCCCGTCTACTGCAAGCGGATCAGCTTGAAAGCCTAAATAGCCCCATCTCTATAGACGAAGTGGAAGAGGTCATCAATAATCCCCCAAAAATAAACCCCTGGCCCTGATGGCTTTGGAAACGAATATTATAAGACATTCCACCATATCTTGGGGCCCTACATGACCCAAGCTTTAATAGAGCATTGAAACAGGGTATAATGCCGCCGGAAATGCTTGAAGCAACTATGTCACTTTGCCCAAACCAGGGAAGGACCCTACAACCCCTGCAAACTTCAGACCATTCGCTTTAAATTGCGACACTAAAATCTACGCGAAACTACTGGCCAATAGAATTCTCAAAGTCCTTCCGGTTTAATTCACAATGACCAGGTGGGATTTACAAAGGGGAGACAGGCCCCAGATGGCACAAGGAGAATCTTGAACCTGGTATCAGCTATGGAATTATCAGAATGCCTTCTCTGCTCCTTCCCCTGGACGCAGAGAAGGCATTCGACAGGATCCACTGGGGTTTGCATTTGCTACTCGGAAAAATTGGGTTCAAAGGCCCCATTCTAAACGCAATAAAAGCTTGGTATACCAAGCCATCGGCTAGGGTATTGGCGATGGATTCTCTCAGATTCTTTCAACATCACAATGGAACCCGCCAGGGTGCCCTCTATCCCCTTGATCTTCGTTATGATTATGGAACCGCTGGCGGAGTCCATTAGATCCAACCCAAACATCGAAGGGATCGGGTGGGACCTAGACAACATAAATTGGCCTGTTCGCCGATGATGTAGTTCTGGCGGTATCAGTACCCGTTTGCAGTGGGGGGAAATTGAAAAGTTTGGGGAAGTCTCTACTATAAAGTGAACGCTAGCAAGTCCCTCCTTTTGGGAAGCAATATTCCAAATTCCATGAAAAAATAATAACACGACATACCCGTTAGATGGGAAAAGGAGAGTATTCCGTATGGGAATCCGAATTGTATCCCCCTTAGCAAAATGATTCAATAAACTTTATCTCCTTGCTAGAGAAGCTACAAAAGAGCTGACAAACTTGAATAGGAAGAACACTCATGGTTGGGGAAATAATCCTCTATAAAATGTTGATCCTGCCAAAAATCCTGTATGCTTTCAGAACAATGGTTATACCTATCCCAAAACACAATATAAATTTCAAAAACAAATGTTGCTTTTCATATGGAAAGGAGGCAAACCTGAGTGAGCCTTAAAATCTTACAGACTCCTAGAATAGAGGGAGGTATGGAGTCCAAACCTCCATTCTTACTATGAGCAATCACACTGCACAGTGTAAAGAGTGGGTGGGGGATTCCGAGGCATCCTCTGGCCATCTAGAAAAGCAGTTAGCAGGGGATGTCGATCTCCGCACCATATTGATACCACCACACAGCCTGGGGATATTCCGTTACCCTCCCATTCCACTCCGACTATTCGTACGTCAGTGGAGACATGGAAACTAGCAAATAAAGCGGTAACAGGCTACTATCCATTAAAAAAATGATCCCCATTCCCATAGGGGCTCTGAAAATACTTAATCCAAATCTACCAATCCTTCACTGATGTATAGGGCATCAACGTAATGACTGTTTTAAGGGAAATATAGACCCCTTCCAACAACTAAGAGAAGTATACTCTTTAAATGCATCAGACTTCCTATTGTACTCCCAGGTCAAAAAATGGCTGAAAGATCTTAAGAAACCAGAGCTAGAACTGCCGGATCAATTAGCCAAATTGTTAAATAATCAAAAAAGTAGGGCGTTTAAATCGGTCAGAACTACGTACAATATGCTGGGTGCTTTTGATTCACCTTTCCCAATGGCATCGTTGGTGAAATGGCAGAGGGATTTGGGCAGAGATATTAATAATGTGGAATGGAAACAGGCCAATTACTGGGCGTCCAAAGCATCTCATTCAGCAAGTATAATGGAAGTTCACCAGAAACTATTATCAAGGTGGTACCTAGTCCCCAGTAGGATAGCAAAAATATATACAGGGGCATCAGACTTGTGCTGGAGAGAATGTGGGGAAAGAGGTACTCTACTCCATATATTCTGGGGATGTACGAAGCTAAACCTATATTGGAAAAAAGTATTTAAATTGTGTTCCAAAGTAGCCAATATGAAAATATTCCCTAAACCATCTCTAGCTCTGCTGGGAGTAGGAATCACAAATATACCAAAAAATAGAAGGAAAATAATTGGGCACATTCTATTGACAGCAAAACTGCTTATTGCTAGAGGATGGAAAAATATACTGCCACCTTCTGCCCTTTCACTCACAGATGTTATAGCAGAGCATTGGACTTATGAGAAATTGCTCGCTCTTAGGGAGGGCTCTCTGCTAAGATTTCACGATATGTGGGACCCATGGTCAAGTCTCCACCCCAATCTGACACCTGAGATCCCAGGAATCTCTGCATAGTAAGGATTAATAACCGATCTTAGGCAATGGTTAAACTACTTGGATTTGACATGTGGGACAAAAAGGTATAGGTATCCATGTCTGAGGGGTAAAGTAGTTGAGTAACATAAGGTCCTTCTCCCTCGGGAAGGAGGAGGATCTCTAAGTGTACCCAGTAGGTTTAGGTTTAGGTTTTTGGTTTGGTTGTTATTACATGTAAAAGTTTAGTTATATACAAAAAAAAAAAACTCCTTAATACTTAATAACAACAGGGTATGAAAATGTCTAAGTATACCAGATTTAAGATCGAACAAAAAGAAAGATGGAAACAAGGAATGCCTTGGATTTGAAGTCAGTAGCTAAGCAAAGATGGCTATATGACCAAGGGAACCAAATACAAAGAATGAGAGATTATAATTGGTAGTCATTAAGGCAACTTTATGATGGTAATGTGTCAAATGTCTGTTTCTGTATTGATACATAACCTTGTTGTATATCGATATGTGAAAAATGTGAAAAATTTTAATAAAAATTTATTTAAAAAAAAAAAAAAATATTAAAACGGTTAAGGCCGGCGGTGACCTCCGAGGCGGGAAATGGCGCCCAAATGTCCGAAATGCGACTTTTACACCTTTTTACATCACATAAAAAATGAAATAAAAAATGATCAAAATGTTGCACAGACCTCAAAATGGTAGCAATGAAAACGATGCCTCATTTCGCAAAAAATGACACCTCACACATCTCCGTGCACCAAAGTATGAAAAAGTTATTAGCGTCAGAAGATGGCAAAAAATGTTTTTTCTTTTTTGTACACATTCTTTTAATTTTTGAAAATGTATTAAAACACAATAAAACCTGTATAAATTTGGTATCACCGCGATTGCACCGAACCAAAGAATAAAGATGACGTGTTATTTTGAGTGCACAGTCAAAGTCGAAAAAGCTGAGCCCACAAGAACGTGACGCATGTGCGTTTTTTTTTCAATTTTTCCACATTTGGAATTTTTTTTCAGCTTCGCAGTAGACGGCATGTTAAAATAAATAACATTACGGGATAGTACAATTTGTTATGCACAAAATAAGCCCTCACACAGGTCTGTACACGTAAACGTTAAAAAGTTATGGATTTTTGAAGTTGGAGAGTGCGAAATGAGCCGAAAAACCCTGCGTCCTTAAGGGGTTAAGGAAGAACAGACTGGCAAGGTGTGGAGCAGAGGGCAGACCTGGCAGAAGAACGAAATTAGACATTTTGGAAAACCGATCAGTTACCACCCAGATGACGGTATTACCGAAGGGAGGCGGAAGGTCCGTGATAAAATCCATAGCCACGTGAGTCCACGGGCAGCTGGGTATTGGCAACGGCTGAAGAAGACCAGCAGGTTTGAGATGAGATGGCTTATTTCGGACACAAGAAGTGCAGCAACCCACAAAATCCTGGATGTCCTTGACCAGATCAGGCCACCAATAGAAATGGGAAATAAGGGTGACAGAGCGCCGCACCCCAGGGTGCCCAGACACACATGAGCAATATCCCCAAGCCAGTATCCTCTTCCAAAGAGCAGGTCGGACATAATTCACTGGAGCAGCCATAACCAGTCACTCAGGAGAGATGAAATGCTGAGGAGTCAGTTCTTGCCTAATAATATCTGAGGCAAGAGAGAGGACATTAGCCTCGATGTTCTTCTCAGCCGGACGGAAGTGAATAAGAAAATTAAAACGGGAAAAGAAGAGTGAACATCGAGCTTGTCACGGATTTAGCCACTGAGCAGTCTGGAGATACTGGAGGTTCTTGTGATCTATGTATCTGCAGACTGGAAAATAAGCTCCCTCCACTCTTCTAAGGCAAGTTTTATAGCCAATAGTCCATGGTCCCCTATGGAATAATTCCTCTCCGCAAAGGAGAAAGTCTTAGAGAAGAAGCCACAAGTGAGAGTTGTGGGTGAGCAATGCCCCAAGTCCTACTGAGGAGGTGTCAACCTCCAACTGGAAAGGCTTCTCCATATCGGGCTGTGTGAGAACTGGGGTCGAGGCAAAGGCAGACTTTAAATTAGAGAAGGCTTCTTCAGCTGCAGGGGACCAGTGTCGAGGATTGGCACCTTTCTTGGTGAACGCCACAATGGGAGAAACAAGAGAGGAGAAATACAGAATAAACTGCCGGTAGTAATTGGTAAAGCCCAGGAATATCTGTATTGCACGCAGTCCTACTGGGCGAGGCCATTGAAGATCCGTAGACAACTTATCAGGATCCATCTGTAGGCCCCTGTCAGATATAATATAGCTGAGAAAGGGAGACTCTTCTGGTAGAACAGGCACTTCTCAAGTTTGGCATAAAGGCGATTGGCTCTTAAACAAATGAGGCTGTGGTCCATAGAGAACGCCAGGATATCGCCGAGAAAGATCACAACACAGGTATATAGCAATTCTCTGAAGATGTCGTTGACGAATTCCCAAAAGATGGCTGGTGTGTTACAGAGTCCAAACGGCATAACAATTTAATCGAAGTGTCCATTGCGAGTATTGAAGGCGGTCTTCCGCTTGTCACCTTTGCGGATATGGATTAGAGAGAGGAGAGGTTGTATTATAAGGAATTCTGGGCAGTGAGTCCGCGACCCGAGACATCGGTCACGGGAGCACCCGTGACACACACTACCAGTGTAGTCAATTTACTTGTGTTTAGCATTGCTGGTGTTGTTATCACTGACAATAGGTTTTATCTATCCACATCCACTGAACGTTCTCAGATGCATTAAGATGAACTGGGTATAAATCCTGTGCCAGCATCTGAATAAGTTGGTATAGAGTGAAATACCACATGGTGTGCAGTTTTTCCACTCCTTCAATTATCCTCTTTGTAAATAACTGGGAACACCCAAAGCACCTTTAGTTTTTTATTATTATTTA
Organism: Engystomops pustulosus; assembly: GCA_019512145.1. Classification (NCBI taxonomy): domain Eukaryota; kingdom Metazoa; phylum Chordata; class Amphibia; order Anura; family Leptodactylidae; genus Engystomops; species Engystomops pustulosus. The sequence continues at coordinate 124,282,564 of CM033647.1, forward strand.
TTATGTGGATCAATATATTAAAAGTTCAAGTAAGTTGCTTAGTTCTAGCTTCCATTACCAAACAATTGACCTCAATAAAGAATGGTTTCCAAACACAAAATATAGAGAACATGGGATTCCTGACATGTCAATGGAGTATGGTTTCTGACATCTCATTTGACCTGCTGGGTTTCAATGTCATCATCTTGTAAATCTATTAGATTTCCCTCTTTTTGTATTACTGGTACAGTTTTTAAAATGTTTCCAATTTACTGAATTGTAGGGATTGCCCAACAGTGACCTCTAGTATCTATAGCCTGGTGACTGGAGGAAAGGTATGTATTACAATTGTTTTATTTTTTGCATTTTTATTTTTTCATTATTTTGTCATTGGCATATGTTGGATTTTTTTGACTGGCCAGGTTTTTATTTAGTAACCCAAGGTATGTCAGAGAGTGCAGACTCGTGTAATAATATCCTCTTTCCACTTTAGAAAGTGGAGCTGCTTTAAAGACATTGGGGCAGATTTATCAAGCTGTCTGAAAGTCAGAATATTTCTAGTTGCCCATGGCAACCAATCACAGATCAGCTTTCATTTTACCAGTGCTCATGAATATTTTAAAGGGCAGCTGTGAGAAACGTTGCTGTAGTTGCTCATTATGGAATAAAACAGAATCACCTTTCTTCACAAATTTTGAGTGCTGGCCTTTACTTGAGTCAACTAAAAAATAAAGACAAAACTCACCTTTCTGACGTCACCCGTAGGTCCTCTTCTGTCTGAGACAGTCTGAGAAAAAAGAGGACCTATGGGGGACGTCGGAAAGATGAGTACAGTGTTATTTTTTTTCCTACTACAGGGGCTGGCAGACTATATACTGGGAGGCTGTAACCAATGCATTTCCCACCCTCGGCTTATACTCGAGTCAATAGGTTTTCCCAGTTTTTTGTGTTGAAATTAGGGGTCTCGGCTTATACTCGGGTCGGCTTATACTCGAGTATATACGGTATATATAAATATATATATATACATACATACATACTGTATATACTCAAATATAAGCCGACCCAAATATAAGCTGAGGCCCCTAATTTTACCACAAAAAACAGGTAAAACCTATATTTTTTTTACTCAAGTATAAGTCGAGTGTGGGTTTTCAGCACATTTTTTTGTGCTGAAAAACTAGGCTTATACTCGAGTATATAAGGTATATATATATATAAATATACTGACCTCTATACCAAACTTACTTATTCTGTTATTCTGGAGAAATTTAGGTAATAACAAATGTATTATCATAAAATTCTGTGAGCACACCAAAGGTTACTATAGTTCCTGTTCATTGGTCACTTCACTACAGATCTTAAATTGTTTGCAAAGGATAAAAATAACTTTAGGAGGGCGATTTTATCTACTTTTATTAAAGAATGCAATTTTCTTTGGATACTACAACACAGAAAGGGTATGATGAAGGCATGTGACACACCATGTTCTAGAAGGCCAATGACAATAGCAAGTGGCTCCTTGTACGGAAGATAAATCGCATCTGAGGAAACTGACAAAGAATGATTCAAAGGTGATGCAGCTTGGGGCTTTCATTCTCATTGTGCTCACCAGAATGGTGTCTGTGTGAATAATCTAGAGTAATCAGGCTTCTGTGATTTAACCCAGTTATTCCCATCTCTGTGCGCCACTACTACTCTCATATTCTGCACTGGTATAGATAAAAGAATGGTTGTAGATTCCCAGACACACCACTAAGGGAGATTTTAAATCATATGACTTTCTTTGAAACTACTAGAAAATGTATTGTTCTTAATAAAGTTGCTCTTGTACCAGTACCGGTTTAATATTCTTACATCCTACTTTTACAGCACAGGTATGTTGTCAGTGCATAAGTATAAGAAAGCTTAGGTCTAAAACCCTTAGTTATGGGGCTAATACAGATCAGGGTGTATGGATCTAATGAAAACAGTGTGATATGAAACCCCCCCAGGAATGACCCTATTGTCTGTGTATTCATTAAGACAGACAATGCAGATTAATAAGAAAAGATGCTGCAGAGTTGTTACATTATGGGGAGAGAAATATCAGAAGAGGTAATAGGTCCTCTATAAATAGAACCTGAACATTCCTTGTAGTGTTGTTCAATATTAAATGATTGATCTTGTTTAAAGATGTAAGTAGGGTGAAAAGACACAAACTCACACTGCAGCAAGACAAGATAGGTGGGGGTGGAGCTTGACCAGGGTACACCAAAATCAGTACCCACAAAAGTCCTTTAGAAGCGGGACTTTAACAACGTTGCTACTTGCAGTTTGTTTATTTTTTATCCAATCCTCTCCAGGTTCCGAGGTGAAGACAAAAGGTTTAGGTCAATCTATGTAGGCTAGATTCCCACCCCCTGGCCTCCACTACATCGGGGCACCTTTGAAATTTAGCCGTCGGCCACGAGACATCTGGTTGGTGAGAACCTTCCGATTCTTTCCATTGGCCCTTCTAACATCTTTAATGTTGTTTCTTGACCCCATAGAAGTTATGTATTCCTTATTATGCAGTTACTGGTCATATCAGACCACCCATTCCTTGTCCCTCCTATTCCACCTTCCACAACCATCCCTAACCCATCCCTCCCTACACTTCTTTAGGGGATTGAGGGTTATGGCAACTGGTCTACTTGTACTTCTCACAGTGAAAAATATCTGGAAAGTAAACTGCCTATGCTAAATAATGACCCCAAACCATATTTCTTGCAACAATGGTAACTATAAACAGGGGAGCAGTTCTCATAAGATGACTGCAAAGCTATTTTACACATCTCCAGTAGTCTCTCAACTTGTGTAAGTTATAACAGAAAAAGCATACATGATCACCTCTAGGTGGTTTAAGAAGCCAGATTGGCTACATAAATGATTTCTGGGCATGCCTAACACGTGCTAGAGATGCAAAGTAGATGTAGGCAGCATGAGCCACATATGGTGTGAATGTTCAAAAATCCAGACACATTGGGAGGAGGTAATATACATAACCAACAGAATTTGTTTGAGTAAGATACCTAGGTCACTGTGCACAGTCTTATTTGGGAAACCTCAACCTGATTTTAAGTGGCTTAAATATGACTTGGCTACTCACCTACTGACAGCAGCTAAATTATTAATCCCACTTATGTGGTAAAAAGGAGCCACCTACTATCTCCCAATGGAAGGCTAAAGTATCTGAAATACACAGGTTCGAAGAACTACTTCATTGGCATACTAGAACCAAATTTTTAAAAACATGGATCCCGCTGCAAACATACATACTCCAACCCCCCGAGATACCGGCTACAGCAGTTTAAAAATAGAACAGAGAAAGAAAAGAATGACCAACTCCCCTCCCCCGCCCCCCCCCCTTTCCCCCCCCCCCCCCTATCTACCCCCCCCCCCCCCCCCCCCCACACAATAGAATACCCACTCAAGGGTTTTTGAATAATGCCATATAGGTAAACTTAACCACCCCCTCCCACCTTCCTTCCTTACCACAGATACCAACCATTTAGATTTGGTTATTACCAGATGTACTGGGTGGTTATGAACAAAAGAGGCAGGAGGTCAATATACTGATCCCACAAACCATCTGAGAACTCTGGGTACTGTGACCAAGCAGCACAGGGACACAATATAGTGTGGAAACTGCACAACTATGTGGGTGGTAGTTTATGTATAATTTATGTATAGTTAAGTTTTATATGTAAAAATGTATGTAGAAATGAGCTATGTAACATTCTTGTGCAATGTATTGATTATGCCTATGCCATTGTCTATGATATGTCTATGATATGACAGAGCCACAACTTACCATAACAGATCGCATAGCAGAGCCCATTTTATTCTTTCTAATCAATCAGAAAACTGCTGTATTAATCTATAGAAATGTAGGAGTGTGTTGCACAAACCATGTAGAAAATTACAGAGTACACCAATTATGCTCTGGGCTAAGTGCCTTCTTACAACAGATACTTTAGTTCTGCGTACCAGAGGAACTGGGCAGCGCTTTCTATTTATTTTCCATAATGATTCATTACAACTTAAATATAAGATGTTGCTATGATTTTCTAGACTTCTAATATATAATATTATAGACTGTATATGAAAGAGGTTCTCAGGATATATAGCAGTGTATCTTTCTGAATTAAAAAAATCCATAGAATCTAATTAGATGTTTGGATGTAGCAGCAGCCACAATTTCAACTTGCTGGACATGATTTACTGGCAGACTGCTAATGAATTACCAGCTTGGATCGGTATGAAGACCGACACAGATGATTAGTTACTTGGTATTTGTTGAATCCCTGCAACAGACAAAAGGAATACAAAATGGCTGTTTCTATCCTATTCCATATGGGACTCCATCTTCACCCCTTTTACCTACTGGCAGCCTTAGGTGAGGTATGAAGTATCTGCATTGGGTAGGCTACAGGGAAGTGTCAGAGGCCCCAACCCTCAGGTCTATAATACATAGAATATGGAGTCATATTCTTATCTGTAATATCACATTTCAGATCACCTCAGGCTTCATACAGAGAGACAGGCAGTTCACGAAATATAAGAGAATTTGATCTTTACCTGCATTTTCAACTATGTCTTTAAAGGGGTATTCCGGGAATTTGAACGTCTGACACAAAAACCCTTGATGATATAAATAAATGAATACAACAATACTCAATGTCATTAGTCACAAAACGGAGCTAAAATAATATGATTTTATGATTTACAAAATTTATGGCCTCTCTAAAGTAGGTGGAGTTATCACTAAGATGGCCGTCACTGGAAACTACAAGTTCCATGATCCTTTAGTTCTCAGTAACTCCTCCTACCACTTATGCTCTGCTAACAGTGATGATGTAACAGGTTTTCTTGCTCTGTTACCATAGTAATGATGTGTAACTGCCATCACCACAACACTGATCATACTGGATGCAGTGCAACCAACCGACTACAGCCAAACGTAGTGATGATCACATGACCCTGCCCAGGCAGGTACAGGACATGTGATGTGGACATGTGACCAGCGGCCATCTTCTTTTCTGCGACGGACCGCGCGGAGGAAATTAACGGACTGATTAAAGGGCCGGTAGCATTTTAATTCTTCATTACAGTCTATGTCACCAGCATTTTCTGCTAAGGGGAGCAAAATTTTAAATAACAACTTATTACACATTGGCTTATATTTTGAGTGCCCACTTGTATATGAATTATGCTGATTCCTGGAATACCCCTTTAACTGCCAATATCTCCAGTCAAATCCGGTCCTCACAGTCTCTTCATTACCCATATTCACACACTCCTACATCTTCTAGTTACGGATCTGTAGGATATTAGAGCTTTGTCCTGCTTACAGGACACAGCTGTAATACCCTGCGCTGCCACCAATAAGGAGAGTCCATCACAGTTTTGAACCCAGAATCCCCTTTACCGTTTACAATATGTTTTAGTCAGATCTATACAGATTATACAGTGCTATCCCAGAAAAAGTTGTGTGAGAAACAACTGTAGCTGAAAATAAAGGTAGACATTATATTCATAAAGCAATACCATACTTTGAAGATTTCTCTCAGGACAGTTTTACATATGAGGTATTATTCAATTTGCACATTTTCTAACATACCGATAGGCAGTCTGTATTAGGCAGACCAGTCACCAACCTACAGTGGACAGTACTCACACCGGATTCAACTGTGCCTTTTATTATGCCATCATAAATGTGCCCCTTTGGTTTATTTAGATTGTAGAAAAGAAAACAGAATAATTAGAAGGGACTAATTAAACTCTATTATTCTCTCACCACCCAAGCAAGGAAAACAAACCATCAAGTTGTCTGACGATAAACCATTAAAATCTACTATAGATAGTTAATAAACTGTTTGTAAAAGATCTTCTTATCATGTTGGTGTAACAGATCTCCCTGTAGCCCATGAATAAATTAAAAGCAAAGTGAATCCCCAGTGGCCTGCTGCAAGAAAAATGCCTTCACACACAAAATAAATGTCTTCTAAATTTAAAGTGGAACAGCCTCAGTACACAGCTGCATGTTAAACAGGTGTGCGGCAAACAACAGTAAACCTTCTCCACATTTCTTATCTCCTCTAGTATCTACTCTCTCTTATATTCACATCTGCTACGTAGCTATGAATATTCATCAATGTTAATTTGTTTCTATGTGTTGTTTAGAATGAGCCCACTTCTGATGTCATCTAATAACATGGAATGAGACTAAAAAAGCCAAAATGCACACATATACATATCTATCTATCTATACATCAGTGATGCATCATGATGTATCATTGTATTTGTGAGGCATTGTTATGACACAAATGCTGTTTTGCGACTTTCCACTGCGCCAAATGAACAAAAGACAATTCAAGGTCACTTTGACATAGACCTGCTTGCACCAAATTCATTAAACTTGCATAGCCAAGTATTCAATATAGCACAGACTTTCGATTTAGGTGCAAGTTTTGAAGCAGATTGATGCCATTAACCACCCTTGTTTATGTGCTGTGACATTTGTTTTTTGTCACAAACAACACTGACAACGGATTAATCAAGGGCAAAAAGCCACCTTAACAGTGACAGTGGAGGTCCAACAGACATAGGGCCAGATGTACCACTTGCTTTTTTCTGTTGCTTTTGCGCCTTTTCATACTGGCGCACAGTTTTTGCGCCATTTTACAACTAAACACCAAACTAGCCACGCACCAAAAATAATCATGTTTACCTCATTTATCCTACCAATCCAGATGTTTTACTGCGCCTAAGGATATTCATCACTTGCAACGTTTCATTCAGGCGCAAAAACTCTCTAGCCCGGAGGTGGCTTTAAAGGAAACCTACCATTTAGAATGGTTGGTGTAAGCTGTAAGTACCGGGCACCAGCTCAGGAGTGAGCTGGTGGCCGGTACTTACTTTCGTAGCGTATAAAACCGCGGTATCGCCGGTTTTAACCTTTTAAAGGAAAACCTACCACACAAAATCTAACTATAACGGTAGATCGGGTGGTCGGTGAATCAATGGGACGTGAGGATAGCCCTTTTAGGGCTTAATCATCACGTCCCCGCACTGTTTTATAAACTTTATTACCCTAATAATGTAATATACTTATGCGGCTACTGGGGCGTGAGTAGCCGCATCTGAGGGACACGAGGCGGATACTCCACGCACCCCGGTAGCCACAATACCCCTCTAGTCACCATGTTCGGCGCGCAGCTCTCGTAGCTGCGCGGCCCTCGTCCGGCGAGTCCTGAAGTCTGCGCATGCGCAGAACAGCAGGCCGCGCATGCGCAGCCCCGGCTTCAGAGCAGTGACCGCGCAGGCGCGGGCTGCTGTTCGCGCATGCTCAGACGTCAGGAGCGGCGGACAGGAGGGCCGCGCAGCACGAGCAGATGCGCGACCGAACATGGTGATGTAAGGAGGGGTAAGTGGCACCGGGGCGTGGAGTAGCCGCCCAGTGTAACTCAGATGCGGCTACTCACGCCCCAGTAGCTGCTTAAAAGTAAATTAGCGATTACCAGATATAAAAGTTTATTAAAGTAGGGGACGTGGGATTAGCCCATTAACAAGGGATTATCTCACGTACCATTCTCCACTACACCGTCTCTACCTTTAAGAGCAGGAAGGGGCTTACGGGCTGTGCACGGGACCATGGCGCTGCACATTATCTCTTTCCTATGTCACGGCGCTGCGCACGGCGTGCGGCCATCGCAGCGCGAAGCCTCCTCTGTTATCAAGTTTAAAAAAGTGTTAAAACATAGCTACGCGGTTATAACACTAACGAAAGTAAGACCGGGCCCAGCTCAACCTATGAGCTGGTTGCCCGCTGGTACATACAGCTTACACCGACCATCTTAAATGGTTAGGTTCGCTTTAACGGAGAAGAAAGCACTGAGCTCTTGTGAGGGCAGCCCATCCCCAGAAGCAGGATCATTAGTATGGTAATACAGACACTACCTTGCAGCATCTTGTCATACAGGCAGCGAGCCAGGACTACTGCGCAGTTCACCGAGCTTCTATTTACACAAAACCATCTGCAGAAAGCAGTCGAGACACAGAAGAGAAGGAGAAGTCTGCCAGGATTTTGCAGATGCTACAGAGGAAGTTATCGCCCCATGTGAAGGATAACCACATGGTTTGGTCTGAGAAGGATTACTGGCCAGAATTACAGAGGGAGCAGCAGGAGATCAGCACTGGGGGATCCCTTCCAGACCCCTTTAAGTAACTGGTTGCATAGTGCACAGTGGGCTCTGTGAGTGTTATCTGTCATTCTGTGTATTGTGGCAAGAAGCAGGAGGGCTTGTAGGAGGGATAACACGTAACTGCCCCATCTAACAAGCGCCACTAAACTCAACCTACAACTGGGGCCTAAGTTTGTTTAAGTAAAGTGGTATAATAGAGGCGGAATTCAATTATCAAACAGTGGTTGTAGCTAGTGATAATTTGGCTTTGTGTAACAATGTGCCAAAATATAGGCGCAACTTACACTTACGCGCAGAAAAGGGATCCATCGGCCCATAGATCTGTACACAGGGAGCTGCTGAATGATAAATGATCCCCCACTGGTTTTTATTTGACAACAAATTCGTCGGACTTGAGTATTTGTAGAGGTCCCGGCTCCTGAACGCTTGTCAAATAAAAAGCAGTTCATTTTTACATATCACCATGTGTCCACTGAGGAGTGAGTGACTCAAAACTGTCCTGTTACCCCTGGTCTGTCGGAATGAATAATTATCATCTTCTCTTAATACCAGTATGCTGAGACTATGATTGTCCCATATATAACATAACATATTTAACGCAATATGAGAGCAAACGTGTTCTATTCCTATCCCATCCATTAGATGTACTACGCTACGGAATGTGGCCTTCTATCTTTCCCCCTATTTCGGAGAGCGCCAATCAATAAAATTCATGGTTCCTTGGTTATCCCATTGTTTTCCCAGGGTTTTAAGCGACACGCAAATTATGGTTGGTACAGCCTCAGTTTGCAGCATTAAACAACACAGGTAATAGACTTTATTACCCATTTTGATTGTTGTCAATATTTTAGTAAGCATGTGAGCATTACTGCCCAACTAATAAAGAATTAAGCCAGCGCCATCATTTGTCATATTAATTGCACTACAAGATTGCTTTACATGATCTGATTGGGAACTGACTCCTATCATGGACAGGGACAGTGTGTAGGCGACTAAGCTAGATTCTTCTCATGGAACATGACATTGTGTGGCAGGAGTAGACTAGTCTTAGTATGATAGTACAGGGCATTAGATAGCTGAATGTAACTAGCTTAGCATCTCCAATCTATTTTTACTAGAAATAAAGTTGGTAACTTCATTCCAATAGATACATAGGGAACATTCTCACAGTTCTGACTTCTGTAGTAGACCCAGGCTGAGGAGAGGTGAGTAAAGGTGTTATTGTGTTGTCTTAAGTATTTTAAGAAAAGTTTTTTTTATGCATACCCTAAGAGGAGATTTTATCTAAACATACTAAACATTTTGTTTCCTTTCCATTTTGTGTTTAACATATTCTTACATTATAGTAGGGTTTAGAGATTGTGCATTAATGTATGGATCACGGCATCTGTTGTTATGATTTTTAATTTTTTGTATGGGTAGATTTTTAATTGTTTTAATGTAACTGGCAGATCTCTTTAGGGATTCGAGCTATAGTTTGGTCTTGCTATAATGACGGCTACCATCTTTTAAAAGGATATAAAAAATAGAAACCTGCATCAAGACTGAAAAATTAGAGGATGACAAATACCACAGTAATTCCATCTGCGTGCGTGTATTTGGAATGAACCTAGCTATTCTCTTTTATTGAGAAAGCAAGCTGCTCATTATGAATTATTCAACACAACTCATTCTGTCAGTGGTTCAGGCTGCTGGTTATCGATTGTGGTGACTCAAACACAAAACAGCCTGTCTTGTTGGTCTGTGATCAACATGATGAAGACTGGCCTTAAGCTTAAGGGGCAATATGAGAAAAATAATCTATTTACCCTGCACCTCTCTCGGAAAATGATTTTCTGAAACTACCATTAGACAGTCAGTCTTCAGTCACTGGTTTTTCAATAGTTTCCTACCAAGACACTTTGAATTATATCCGCTGTGCATGTGAGGTTGATGTGGATTATGATATGGGGTCTGTGATGTTGTATGGCCTCTGAGCAATCACAGTGATGCACTTATCAGCAAACCTCTGATACGCAGCAGGCTCAGAAAATTGATTGCTGCGTTCTTGGAAAATTATGCAGGAGTGGCAGCTAACTGAACACCCTGCTGCCTAGTCCACATATCGGTTCAGCATAGTCTCTAGGTCTTACTGCTTCTTCATTTTAGGAATAAGGGATATAGCTACATTTAGTTGTATTGTCTGAGCACCCAGGACCACTGGTATGCTGCAGAAAAAAAATATATATATACAGTATAAAAGAACATACATATCTTCTAGCTAGACCAGTATATTTTAATTGACTCAGTAGCAGATGGCAAACCATAGGCAAGCACATTTAATGATAAAATAAAAATCTGCTTGTTAAAATCCAGGCAACTGGTTAATTAAAGGAAACAAGTCACCACATTTTCATAAATGCAGCAAGTGACAGGTTCTCATAGAGCCCTATTAACTGACACCCTGCTTTTACCTAAAAATTGTTTCCATTACATCCACATAAATCAACTTTATCTTATATTTCCTGCCATTAGAGGGGGCGTTTCCTACTCAGTCAAACTTCCCCATCTCTTCTCAGTGTATCATGTGGCCAGAATAATGTTATCTAAGGTCCTGTTACATTTGCAACACCTACCCCATGTATGTATCTGACCACATATAACCATAGCATCCCTCCACCTCATCCTTCATGGATGCATGCTGTGATTTCATGTGATCAGATACATACGTGGGTAGATGTTGCAAATGTAAGATGACCTTAATAACATCAATATAGTCGCATGACATGAAGTGCCTAATGATGTTTCATAGTTTCATAGTTTATACAGTTGAAAAAAGACACTTGTCCATCAAGTTCAACCGAGGAAGGGTAGGGATTGGATGAGGAAGGGATTTAGGGGAAACAATCCTATATAGCATAACAATCAATGTTATATAGATGTAAAAAGGCATCTAGACCCTTCTTGAAGCTCTCCGCTGTCCCTGCTGTGACCAGCGCCTGAGGCAGGCTATTCCACAGATTGACCGTTCTCATAGTAAAAAAGCCCTGTCGCCTCCGGTGATTAAACCTTGGTTTCTCCAAACGGAGACAGTGCCCCCTCGTCTTTTGATTTGTTTTAATCTGGAACAACTTACCACCATATTTTTTGTATGGACCATTCATATATTTATATAAATTAATCATGTCCCCTCGTAGTCGTCTCTTTTCCAGACTAAATAAATCTAGTTGTTTTAATCTTTCCTCATAACTAAGACCCTCCATACCCCTTATCATTTTTGTGGCTCTACGTTGAACCCTCTCCAGCTCCAGGGCATCCTTTTTATGGACCGGTGCCCAGAACTGGACAGCATATTCCAGGTGTGGCCGAACCAGTGCCTTGTATAGTGGTAATATTACATCCCTATCACGAGAGTCCATTCCACTTTTGATACATGACATGATCCTACTAGCTTTAGAGGCAGCTGATTGACATTGCATGCTGTTATTCAATTTATGATCTACTAGTACCCCCAGGTCCTTCTCAACAAGGGGCTCTCCCAGATTTACTCCCCCAAGGACATATTTTGCCTTTGGATTATTAGCCCCCAGGTGCATAACCTTACATTTATCCACATTAAACCCCATTTGCCAAGTGGATGACCAAACATTCAGTTTGTCCAAGTCACCCTGCAGCCTATGAACATCCTCCATAGACTGTATTACACTACACAGTTTGGTGTCATCTGCAAAAATAGACAGTGCTATTAATTCCTACCTCTATATCATTAATAAATATATTAAATAGTAGTGGGCCAAGCACAGAACCCTGAGGTACACCACTCATAACTGGTGACCATTCCGAGTAGGAATCATTGACCACAACTCTCTGGATACGATCCTTCAGCCAGTTTTCAATCCAATTGAAACCAAGCCAAACCAATAGCCCTAATTTTACCCATCAGGCGTCTATGAGGGACAGTGTCAAATGCCTTTGCAAAGTCCAAGAACACAATATCCACAGCTGCTCCTCCATCCAGGCACCTGCTCACCTCTTCATAGAAGCAGATAAGATTAGTTTGACAACTTCTATTCTTAGTAAACACATGCTGGTTATCACTTATTATTCTATTTGATGTCACATACTCAAGTATATAGTCTTTTACTAACCCTTCCAATACTTTCCCCACAATGGAAGTTAAGCTTACAGGCCTGTAATTGCCTGGCGAAGTTCTAGAGCCCTTTTTATATATTGGCACCACATTTGCCTTGCGCCAGCCACTTGGCACCACACCAGACATTACGGAATCCCTGAAGATTTTAGACAGTGGTACAGCAATAACAGAACTGAGTTCTTTAAGAACTCTGGGGTGTAACCCATCTGGTCCAGGAGCTTTGTACACATTGATTTTATTGAGCTTAGATTGGATAATGCCTACATTCAGCCAGTCTACTATATTACAGGGTGCATGACCCGCACTAGCACCACCCAAGTCAGAAGTTCTCTCTTCTATTGTATAAACGGAGCTAAAAAACCTATTAAGTATCTCCGCCTTCTCTTGGTCTCCAATCACCGATGCCCCATTTTCAGAATAAAGGGGTCCAACCTGTTGTGACCCATTTTTTTTTGCATTGATATACCTAAAAAATTTCCTGGGATTTGTTTTACTATCTTGAGCCACCTGTCTTTCATTTTCTATTTTGGCTGATTTGATTTCCTTTTTACAGATTTTGGTAAGTTTTTTGTAAGTATTGAAAGCCTCAGGTAACCCGTCAGATTTATATTTTTTAAATGCCCTCTTTTTCTCATTAATTGCCCTTTTAACTGTATCTGTAAGCCACGAGGGGTGTAATCTAGCCCGTCTATACTTGTTACCTATTGGAATAAATTTAGAAGTATAAAAACCCAGGATAGATTTGAATTTCTCCCATTTAACATTAGTATCACCATGTGACAGTATCTGATCCCAGTCTATATCCTGTATTGCAGCCCAGAATTTTTGGAAATTAGCCATCTTAAAATTCAAAGTTTTCGATTTTCCCACCTGTTTCTGCTTTTTAAAGTTTAAGAGGAAAATAATTATATTATGATCGCTGTTCCCAAGGGGTTCCCGGATACTGACATTTTGGACATTCTCCGCATTGTTAGAAATCACAAGGTCCAACAATGCGTCACCTCTTGTGGGATCTTCTACAAGCTGCACCATAAAATTATCCTGCAGAAAGTTCATAAAATGTCTCCCCTTCATAGATGAAGAAGAGCCCTGACCCCAATATATATTTGGAAAGTTAAAGTCTCCCATTATCACTACGGTCCCCTCCTGTGCAGCCCGCTCCGTCTGTTTATATAGGTGACCCTCTATTTCCTCAGAGATGTTAGGGGGTCTATAAATTACACCAAAAATAATTTTTTCAAAGCTCTCTTGGGTTTGAATTTCCACCCACAAAGTTTCAGCCTCCTCACACTCTGAGACCACTGACTCATTCACAATCGCTTTTAAGTCTCTTCTGACATACAGACATACACCACCTCCCCTCCTGTTTGCCCTGTCTTTCCGAAAGAGTGTAAAACCTTGAATATTAACACCCCAATCATGCGATGCATCAAGCCATGTCTCTGCTACACCAACAACATCTAACTGTTCCTCTAATATCAGCGCCTCAAGCTCGCCCATTTTGCCTGTGATACTTCTGGCATTTGTGAACATACAATTTAATTTACCACAGTTATTTATCTGATTTAAAGTAATTTTACTGGCACATATATCCTCACCACCGTTCTGTAACTTGTGGATCTCCTTATCCACTGCCTTAGGCCCCCATACACCGCCCACATCACCACCCACCAACCTAACCTGCCCCCTCTCTGACCTGTCTACCCCTTCAGTGTCTTCCTTTTCCTCCTCCCCCGATCCTAGTTTAAATACTCCGCCACCCCTGCTAGGATCTTCTCCCCCAGCACAGCAGCCCCCCTTCCACTTAGGTGCAAGTTATCTGCGGAAAACAGGTTTCACCCCAGTGAAAAGTCAGCCCAATGCTCTAGGAACCCAAATCCCTCTGCTCTACACCAGGATCTGAGCCATGCATTTAACTCCCTGAGCTCCCGCTGTCTGCTCTGTGTAGCGCATGGCACAGGTAGAATTCCGGAGAATACTACCTTGGAGGTCCTTTCCTTAAGCTTTGAACCTAATTCTTTAAAATTATTCTTCAGGCTCCTCCACCTACCATCTATTCTGTCATTGGTACCAACATGGACCACGACAGCTGGGTCATCCCCAGCCCCTCCCAGTAATTTATCCACCCTTTCCACCACATGCCGAACCCTGGCACCAGAGAGACAGCAAACCATTCGGTTGTAACAGAATTCTTTTTCAATGCCCCACACAGCAGTGAGACCTGTCAACCAGAAACAAGGAGGCAGGGCAGTGCAGTGACTACTGAATATGCAGGGCCTCATTGGGCCCCCTTAATGTGATGGACTCACACCAGGTGATTTGCATATAAGTTTACGATCTGATTATTTAACATTGCAGCCATGGAAATTAACAATTTAAGGATAAGGGTCAATGCTTTTTAATCATAGTTTTTATTTTATTTATTTTAAAAGGTTGCCTGAAAATAGTACAAAAAGTAGCTAAAGCTCAGATATGAGAAGAGAGTGTGGGCCGACCAACTGAACCATACTTCGTGCAAAGGGTAGTAAACGTTTAATACATACTTATTGGCAAAATATTTTAGCCTCATAGGTACAGTTGGCAGAAAAAAAAAAAGTTGTCCTTAAGATCAGCAAAATACTTTTATGCTTTTGTGAGCCTCTTCTAAACTTACCTGTTAGAATTGCCTTTAAGTATGCCCTATATTTTTCTAATACCTTGTGGTTGCAGCACATTAGACATAATACTTTTGGCATATAAAGATTTTCAGATATTTGGTTTTTACAGTCATCACATTTATCTTTTAAAACAAGCAAGATAAGAAAGCATTAACAGTGTGGAAATCCCCTCGCGAAATGATTTGTGATTGCTCCACAATTCTTCCGTCTCTGTACACTATCCATTTAGAAGTATCCGCATTCCTCCAGCAGATGTCTCCAGAGTGCTCATTTTTATACACTACCTAAACTACTTAGGAGAATTGAGATTGCAATGTAGAGGATCGAAGGGGTTTAGCTGCTGGATTACATAAAATGTATGCAGACAGGTAATTCCCTGGTATAGTACGAGTATAAATCACAAAGCCAGAATGGAGTAATAACAGCTCCTGTGCTGAATTTCAGTACTGTACTATTTACAAATAACGATGGATAATACCATAATGTAAAATATTGTATCAATCTATTTATTTAAAAAATCCATCAGTGAGTAACAGCATACTTCTTCCTCTTAATATTATCAAAATGCTTAAACATGGGGCAAAAAGCACCTAGTTTTATATAATACACAAGATACTTAAAGGAAACCTGTCACCAGGGACCTCATTTTCACTAAAGACAGGTGCTAAAGATGCCTAGAAAAGGTAGAGAGGCATTTTTGCACTGCAGGTGTTATGGGCTTTTCCAATCTGTCTTTAGTGAAAATGTGGTCCCTGGTGACAGGTTTCCTTTAAGGGGTAGTGCCCAATTCTGCAGATATTCATTGAGGCCCAGGAGCTTCTGGCCTGTCAGAGTAGGAAACAGCTTACGTGGAATGCAACTTTTAAAGGAAACCTACCATCAGAAATTTACCTGTTACGATAGATCTGATGGCAGGTTCGTATTAACCTACTAAACCTTACTCCTTCCTAAAATGCTTCTAAACTAAGCCAAGCTTTATCTACCTAATACACAAATTTTCCGGAGAGGCTATTAGGGTGTGGAGTAGCCTTTGTTCACGCTGCCCAGAGAGGTTACTCCACGCCCCAGTAACCTCCCTGGAAAATTTGTATATTAGGTACATACAGATTAGCACAGTTTAGAAAGCATTGTAGGATTAGGTAAAGATAGATTAGGGTTTAGTAGGTTAATACAAACCTACCTTCAGATCTACCTTAAAGGGAACCTACCACCACGATTCTACCTATAAAGGTAGAACCGGTGGTAGGTGGACGAATGGGCTAATCCTCATTTCCAGGCTTTCCTTTAGTAAACTTTAATGCAGGCATATGCAAATTTTTTAAGCGGCTACTGGGGCATGGAGTAGCCGGACATGAGGCTACAAATCGCGGCTACTCCACGCCCCAGTAGCCTTGTTCCTCCGCCTACCATGTAATCTTCGGCGTTCTGCGCAAGCGCAGTAGCTCCGACCGCGAAGCCACGGCCACGCACCCGTAGACCTGGGTAGGGTATTCGGACGAGGGTGCGCAGCTGCGAGGAGCTGCACTCTGAAGATTACATGGTAGGTGGAGGAACGAGGCTACTGGGGCGTGGAGCAGCCGCGACTTGTAGCCTCATGTCCGGCTACTCCACGCCCCAGTAGCTGCTTAAAAAAATTTGCATATACCAGCATTAAAGTTTACTAAAGGATAGCCGGGACGTGAGGATTAGCCCAAAAAAGGGATATCCTCACGTCCCATTCATCCACCTACCACCCGTTCTACCTGTCTAAGTAGAATCGTGGTGGTTGGTGCCCTTTAATAGGTAAATTTTTGATAAAAGGTTTCCTTTAAAGAGAACCTGTCACCTGCCTTTATACCTCAAAATCAACAGCACCCTCAAGTGCGATATAAAATATTATTTTTAGAATGTTGTATATCATAGTTTTATTTCAAAATTTACCCATTTATTTATTTATTAAGTTGCCAAAGTCATATGAAAATGAATCAAGTTGAATCACTTGAGATACCTCTACATTTGATTCTATAGTGCCTAGTATCATGATTTTGGTTTCATTTTAAAGATGAAAGATATTCATGTGGTTCTGTGTGCTGCGGTACTGGACATAAATAGAAATTTTATCTTTTCTCATCTTTAAAATTAGACCAAAAGCATGGCACTAGGAGCTATATGGTCAAAGGCAGTGAAGTCTCAAGTGGCATGTCCCTTCTAGCCTATCAGTGTGACTCTAAAGGCTAAAGTGACTCTTTTCAAGCCACTTGTTTATGAAGTTACAAGGTTTATATAGGAAAAAGAGAATGTTGAGAAGGGATATTTCATGATCTATATGAGGGGGCTGTTATTTTGGAGGTGTAAATGCTGTTAACAGGTTCCCTTTAATAGTCCAGCATCTTCATTATATAAGTAAGGCTTTTTGCATTTGTAACTGAGGCCTTATACAAATGATTTCCAAATTGAAGCCACTAACTGTATTAAGCCAGTAATGATTCACTGTATTAAAAAACCTTCAAGAAGAATGAACTGGTCCTCTAAATCATGGAGTAATTAAGAAGTGTAATTAACTGTGACAAAGATGTTTGTGTTGTATTGACTTAATAAATGTACATTAATGAATGACCCATATTTAAAAAATGTATTTCAAATAATGTATAATGGGTTGCCAGGCAGGTCACCATGGCAACTTTAGAAAAGTAACAGCAAGCAAAAAATCTACAGAAACACAACATGAAACTACTTATTTTCCCAAATCCTTGACAAGTGGCCATTGATTCCATTCAATGTAGGATTTTGTATCTCATCAGTAATTTGTGTTAAAGGTTTCAGGATGCCTGAGTTTTCTGGTAAGGTACCACATTACGTGCAATATGTATATGTAGCATTTTCCCCCTCACTCAATACAGTGTGATTTTATAAGTACATCTGGAAGAAATGCTGTCTTTGTAGCAAAAATTAACCAATCACAGTAAAGTTTTTTTTCCCTACTACAGCCCAAAGGGAACTTTATACCATATTTTACCCCATTAAACTACTAGCCCACTCAGGTAGGGTATGACATTTCTTTAATAGAATTCCTTCATTTATGTGAATCTTTCCCATTTACCGAAAAAAAACAAAACTCCTCCAAAACTGCAAAAATTGGCTGAGAAGAGTCTTGAATGAGATGAGGCAGCAAGGTAGCAAGAAGAGTGTCAATTCAGACACTCCTATCTTCGGTTCTATATTACCTCTATGTTCTATATTAGAAAAACATGGTTTTGGTGTCATTTTAAAGATAAGAAACTCGTCGTTCATTGTGGCTCTGTGAGCAGCTGAAATGGACAAACAAGTAGTAAGAAGCCTCACTCAACTCAGGAACACCCGGCTTACTCAATTTACAGGATTACCATGCAGAGTGTGTGTGTGTGGGGGGGTCATTTTATAACTCTAATTCCAGCCTCATTTTCAACTTCCTGGTTTTTTAGTTCTGTAGCTCAAAGAACCCTAACCCTAATGTGATTTGAAAAATGAGATTCTTGTCTTTAATATGACAACAAAGAAGGTTTCTATGTATTATAAAACTGAAGATGGAGGCATCAAAAGTGACACTTCCACTGAGCAAAGTTGAATGTATGAAAGTTTGAGAGCATTTCACAGAATAGTGAGTGTAATGGTCTGCTTCCACCAAGATTTACCCCACTTTATAATAGTAAATGAGAAATCGGTATTTTAAACAAATTCACTTTGTTGTTATTACAGTAAATTGATTCTGCTGTAATTAATGTAAATAAAAATGTTAATCTTCGAACTAAAACCATGACATAAAATCTGCTTTTTTAATGGAAAGCAAATATAGAAAAGTGACTGTAGGAGCTTAAATGCATACAGGATGAGAGATAACATCTATCAACAACTGAGAGACAAAATGGGATAATGAAGAAAGTTGATAGAATTCACAACTGTAATACTGATTTAATAAATACATGGCAATAATACAGATAATTCATCTGAAAATTGAACAGAGATAACCATCTCAAAATTTATTTTAAAAAAATTGGATTAATACCAAAGCATAAGATGGTGAATGCTCCAACATAGGCACTTTTTCACTACTTATCGATACAAAATTTTATGTCTGATGGATTCAAAGCAAATTCATCATATTAAGGAGTCTGCAACATCCACCAAGCATTATAATCTAATAGCAGCGTGTTGTAGAAAACTGTACAGGGATTTTCAAAATACCTCTTTTTTTATTTCCAAATATTATGCTGTTTCCAAGGTATTCCCAGTTTAAACCATATGCTAATGGGTTCTCCCTGCTTCCAGTCTCTCCTCCTGTTTCTCACATGACAAATCTCCCACTTGTTTGATAGAGAGGAGTGGCTCGGTTGGGAATTACAGTGCTTCAGGTGCTAAGGACACAGACTCGGGGTCCCAACTGCCACATTAGCATACAGATTAAAAGTGCAGTGGGGGCGGTGGTAGACTCCCATGAAATTACATAGGGATACAGTCCAGTGCCATAGGGTTGCACTTTATTCAATTGTAAGAAGGAATTATAATTATATTCATCATCTTACCTTGCACTTGCCCCAGATACTTAATAGCATTGGGCTTGCTGACACATACAGTTTGCTCAGTCCTTCCCTTTAATGTCCTATATCATCCTGTTGCTGCTTTAGAATGTGATGGATACAGTGTCCTTTCTCATGTGCACAAAATGTACTATTGATTCATGGAATATTTTGTTAAAATGTTATATATACTTGTTGTCCTCCCTTCACTTGTAAAATTTCATTTTAGTTTTCTGTCTTTTATTCTTATGTGTACATGATTTTATGCAGAGTATGTGAACCACTTTTCAAAAGTATTGCACTATAGAATTAAAACATCTATTAATTATTAATAATAAATGAATAATAATAAAAATTACATAAAATTGTTACAAGAAGTTGTAATTACTATGTACCATCCTAAACAATTTACAGTGAAAGTCATAATGTTAAATAGTAAAGGAAAATGAGCATTAAAATCAAGCATGGTAAACCAAGGGCACTTACTCATAGATCCTGTGGCTGTGGTAATCTTCTTATATTTTGTTATCCATGCCCTTCTTCCTTCTAAAATCAACTTTTAAAATTATTCTAATGAGCCTATAGGCTACCCTAGCCACTCCGTGATCTGGTTTAACAAACTGTTATACTGTGTCACCCACCCCATGCCTTCTCAGCAGGAAGTGCTCAGTAAGCAAGGGTGAAATAGTGTAACAGTGTAAAGCCAGATAATAGATGAGATATGGTAGCCCCTCATAATTAGCATAATTTTAAAAGTTGATTTTAGAATGAAGACTAGCACAGTCACAGAGCCTGAATATATTAGTCAGCGCACCTGGTTTATCCTGCTTCATTCTAATGGTAGATTTTCTTTAACTTAAATTAAGTTATGCTATCTCAGACATTGTTATGGCACATACCAAGAATACATGAACTTTTTGGAAATCCCATGAAAAAAGCCATGCATTAGCTTTTCACAATTCGGTCCCAGTGACCTCAGGATGGTAGTTTTGACTCTCTAGATACTCAGTACCTTAATTCAGATTCTAGGGGTGAGAGTCACATCTTTCAGAGATTTAAGGCATAATTATGTATTTGTAAATATCCTGGACATATGTTCTCCAGCTCTTTAATGTGACTCTACCTAACATTGTGCCAAAATGAATCATGTCCAATGGATGTATGTAGCGATGTTGAGCGTTTGAATGGCGCTAGGACGACCCAATTAGTATTTTCAGGATCTTTTAATTTTATAAAATAGGTACACAATAATAAATAAATAAAAGTCTAAAAGATAAGTTCCGAACAACGCGTTTCGCGCTCGAGCCGAGCGCTTCTTCTGGTTCAT